>VWPU01010096.1:0-484300 GCA_013398955.1 Callaeas wilsoni | reverse complement strand
CGGGCGGGTGCGCGGCACCGGCACATGCCGGCAGCGCGCCCTCGCGCACCCACGTGCACGCTGGTGCGCGCACACACAGGCGCGTGTACCCCCGCACGGGCGCGCTGCGGGGGCTGCGCGCTCACGGGCGCGCGTGCACGCGCGCGCACACACACAGTGGGGCGTGCGCTCGGCCGGGGGCGGTGCGAGGGGAGCGGGGGCACGGCGGGACTGGAATGAACTCCCGACCCACCGGTCAGGACGAGCCCTAATCTATTCTTTGTAAGAAAAACGGCAAAATTTTCTTTTCTTTTTTTTTTTTTTTTTTCCTGTAGGTAAAAGGTGCATCTTTTCCAAGGAAGTAGGGATATATATCTGTGGGAGCGTGAAAATCCGACTTTTTATCTACTCCAGTACAAATGAAAAGACCATCCTGTGTTGGCACAAGGAACTACCGTGTTTGATAGTGGATCAAATGGCTGCATCAAGCTCCCCAAGCATTCAATGAGAGGGAGCTTCCAAAAAAAATAAGATACTGATTTATTATTTTTGCCTGTGTTACAGAGCAATGCAATAAACAGCAGGCGTGTGAGAAGGGAGAAACACAATAAAATGTTGTGTCACTTTAACAGAAAAAGGAAACCCAGCCAGCACCTAGGGGTTTATCTCCAACTTTTTTGGAACATACTCAGAGTCTACCTAGAGTTTCACAGCAGTTCAGCACTGTAATCTTAAACATTTTCCCCAAAATGTTAACCACACAATCAGAAAGAAAATAGTGAGATATGTTGTTCCCAGAAGTTAGGATGCTGAGGTTGGTTTGTTTGCGTATTTGCATGGCTTTATTTTGCAAGCGAAAAAAATAACGACGGTAGAGGGAAGTCTGTGCTTTAAGCAAGGACAGGGAGAAGGCATTGTGTAAGCCTTAAAGACATGATTTTGAAAATGGGCTTGGCATGGATCTAATTCTGCTCCCAGTGGAATTAAGGAGAGTTTTACCATTGACTTAATAGGAATAAAGCAAGGCTGCTGCCCAGTGCTTTTCCAAATCCCTTTCTTTAGAAGTTAGAATATGTAACAGATTAATTAAAAACAGGTTCAGAGAAGAGAGTTATATAGAAATGTTGGAGTGAGTCCTGCAAAACTCCCCATAGTATATAAGCAAATGCTTCTGTAAAATTTCAGGATTGTACATGAAACTGAAGGATCAGGGGCCCAACTTCATATTCGGTGAGGTCAGTAATTTAATTTAGTGTTTATTCTGGTTTTCTTTTAAATCCTATTTTTTTCCTGAGTCGCATTTTCCTACATTTAGATATGAAACTATTGCTCAAACTAAACAATAAGCACTCTGACTTTGACACACATTTCCCAGAAATGTTTAATGTAGCCTAATAGCTGTGCCAAGACAAAATCGTTTAGGGTTGAAGAAATTGGACTGCTTGGAAAAGGAGATAAGGCTCCGTGGTGGTTTCGATTTGGGTGATTTTTTAAAGCAACATTTAAGGTAGCAAATATGAGGTTTAGCTGTTGAAAGACAGTTGACTAATGAAAAAGCTTCCTAAATGGTGAAATACCGCTCTCAGCTTCAGCGAGCATATTCTCCTTCAATCACTGTGTATGTGGGCGTGCAATATTTTTCACAGATTGCCCTCAAAACTCATCACTACTTATATGATAATATTTGGAGGCAGAAGTTATTGCTAGAAGAAGTGCCTTCCTTCAGTATTCTGAAGTCACTCCTTAGGTTGCCATATTTCTATAGCACTTCATGCAGAAGTAGAAAATACAATCACATAGGGTTCTGCTCCTGTGTCTCCTAAAATGGGGCTCTCAGAACTCATCAGCCTTTTGCCTTCTCTTGGTGTTCATCCTATGTGCTAGGGGCCAAGTGTGGACTCATGCAAGGGGTTTCATTGCCACACTCATCACTGTCTTTGGGACATCCTGAGCATAAGGGAAGCAACAATGAGGATTTTCTATGCAAAGATGGAAATTGTTAAATTCTCAAGCCTTTGTGATGAGATGATCATTCCTCCTTCTCTGAGCAGGACACAAAATTTTGTATGCAGAGTGTTCCTGTTGTTAGCACTTAATGTTACAGTTACCAGTAAGGTCATGTGGGAACTATTAAGTGGGACTATTGACGCATGTAAAGTTACTGGCATACAGAGCTGTTCACTACGTGAGGGCAATGGAGACTGAAAGACAAAAAAACTGCTTCAACCCAACAGTGATATACAAGTTCCTTGAGCTTTCTGTCACTAATTTACTTCAGGCACAAGGTATTCCAAGGACGACGAAAATACAGGGAGCAGCTCAGAGTAAAATACTGTTGATTCCAAGTAGTAAAATGATGGGCTGTACAATGCTCATTTTCAGCTGTCTGTATCCAACAGGCAGTTCAGCTATAAAGTTAAATCATGCTCATAGGTACTTAAATAGTGTCAAAAAATCCAAATGAAATACAAAGAAGAGAAGCTTGGTGTTTGCATTCATCTAGACACAGCAGTGGAAAGCCCACCTGCCTGCACCAGGACTTGCACTGGAAAAGCCTCTTGGAATACAGCTCTGGCAGCATATCCACCTAGTGGATATTGAACTGCCTGCTACTTTGGGTTGGGGTTTTTTTGCTAATCCAGCTGCATTACTTCCTGGATGACATCAGCTAAAATGGGGAAAAAAACAAGTCTCTCGGCAGTTGTTTTTCTATGCTGGGTAAGGCTGGGTCCTATCCAGTTTGGTTATACCAACAAAACACTGGGCTGCATCCCTCCCATGGAGAGAAATACTGCTTCTGTGGATTCAGTTGCAGAATCAGGAATAATTTTCAAGCAATCATGCACAGGTCAGGCATTTATAGAAAGGTAGAACTGATACATGAGAGGTGGTTAGAGGGAGAGTTGCATAATAAAAAACAAGGCTCTTTTTCTGTAATAAATGTTCTGAATGGGGAAATTTCTTACATATTGACTGAAAAGCCTGGAAAAAAACCCTCTTATTATAGTCTTTTTTTTTTTTTTAGATCAACTTATGCCTAATTTGTCAAGGTTCCAGCCTTAGATCTTGTCTAGTGATAAGGAATTAGCCTGCTTGGCTTGAAAGATACATGCAACAGATAGGAAGAGAATTAACAGTTGTCCCAGTTTTAGGCCCATTCAGCTGAGGCAGATACTGACTGATACATCTTTTTGGATAGTGAGTTTGTAACAATGCCACTCCTTTGCAAGGGGTTCCCAGTGTTACGTTCTAGTTAAGACTACTGTAAAAAAATACTTGACAGCTTCCTTTTGAAATGCAATACTTTTACGCAGCTTTCAGAGATACTTTAAACATGTTTGCCTTTGGGAATGTGACTCATAAACCCAATTTAGACATCCAGCTCTTCATAGATTAAGTAACGTGGCACAGACTTAGGGTTGTCAGGACACACAAGCTGGATGCATAACACCCAGTGTGCTGTTTGGAAGGAGGCTTTGACCATTTGAAGACCAGATGTGCATGAAATGCTCTCTATCTCTGATTTTGGTGGTTGGCTGCAGTTCTGAATTCAGTCTGTGAGGAAAGTGTGATTCACAGCCACAAAAACTTTGTTCAATCTTCAGTGTTTTGAGAATACAGGACCGCCTGATGCTTTTCTTTAAGAGCTAAGAAGAAAGAAGTGTTGACCACTTATTTAGGAGTCCTGTGGTTAGAGCATTTGCTCAGGAAGTTGGAGATCTGTGTTTGACATGTTTTGTAGTCTTGGGGGATTCAAATTATCCTCTTTTGCAGTAGAACATGTACATCCCCCACCACCATTCTTTTTGAAGTACTGCTATGACTCAGAGAGGAGTACAGGACTTTGAAGGCAAAGAGGAGAAAAGTTTTCCACTGAGTGTTGCTTAACAACCCTGAAATAAGAACGCTCCACTCCCAGAGAAGCCTACAGCCTAAGAGCTAGGGCACTAGCTTCAGAGATGGAAGACACCAGATTATCTCCTTCTCAGTGAGATGGGTTTTGAAGATTGGTCTCCTATTTGAGGCTGAAAAACAGAAGAAAGAAAATTAAGTTTCTTCACATCTTTTTTCAATCATTTCCTCTAGCCTAACACATGAGATGAATATGGCTAACAACTAAACTTTGTAAATACTGTAGAAATATATGTATCAGGAACATGAAGCTGTAGGCACACAAACATTCTTAAACACTTTTTCAACTCTTTTCTGGCATGGCTTTCAATTCTATCAGAGGTCTCTTTTCTACCAGTATCATTGGAAATATCTCCCATCCCTACTTGAGGGAGATCATTCATTTCTCCAAATGAAATCTCTGTAGTGCATTCAGCTTTCAGTGTTTATTGGGAGGCTTTGATGGAAGCACTCAGGTAAGCATCCAGCTAAGAGCAGAAAATCTTTGCCCTTTCTCTCCTCCCCAAGATTACAGAAGGCACAGAAAATGAACTGCAAGAAATGCTGTCTGAAGAAAATATTTGACTCTTGTTCTATTAAAACATGAAAGACTAAAATCATTGTCTTCAACATTGCAAGAAACCTGAATCTAGAATTTGAACTGTGACTGCCTGCAGTATTGTATTCAGTAGTAGCATGAAATATATCATACTCAGCCTCAGATGGCATCTTTGAGAATATCTCCCTTTGATTCTGGCTTTTTATTGTTTTATAATTATTTTAGTTAGAGACTTTTGCACTTCCTCAAAGCAAGCAAACATGGTTTGGTTTTCAATGTGCAAGGGAGAGGAACATAGAGGTAAACATTAAAATAATGGAAAGAAAAAGAACTACAAACTTTATTCCTCTTTCCAGAAGTTTATCAATGTTCACATCCTTGAAGAAAATTCTAGCCATGGAGCTAAGAAATGGAAGCTAGCCCTTATGCTGTTTTAGCATTTGAGATTCAGAATCTCATGTAATTATTCACATAGCAATTAAGGATGAAGTTGTTTGGAGACATCCCGTGAAATTCCATCTGGACCTCAGGTCTTTAAGAGATTAAAAGTCATGACAGGTACATACTCTCTTCACTTGTTCCTCAGAAGTGGAGAGACTGATGTTACCTAGAGTGAGACTGCTGTTCTTTTCCTTCCTGCCTCCTATTTTGTACCCACAATCCCCAGGAAAGTTAAAAGGCCACCAGATTGGGCATATATTTAAGGGACAAATCTCAGTGGATTGTGAGGGACTGAAAGTGGTTTACTGCTGTGGTTTCCTTTGGACTTAATTATCTCCAAGAGCACTAAAATATCTTGTGCCAGCACCATGACTGTAGCAACTAAAGGAACTCCCAGCAGCTCTTTTTTCACTGCCATTAAGTTTGTATATCACATTTACAGGTATGAGTTTAGTAGATTCTGACAAGATTAAATCAAGACAAGAAGGCAAAATTTTTTAAGAGGGTCCTTGGAAAACAGGCTTACTGTCCTTTCCAAGGTGATTTCATTTCCCTGAACCAGAGGGGAGATATGCTGGCAGAAAACAAGATGTGGCCATTGGAGCTGCTGTTTGTAGCCATTCGACAGCTGTTTAGCAGCCAGATGATTGGAATAAGGACATCTTGGTTGCAAAACAGATCTGGCTCTGTTAGTGTGTAGCCTCAAGGAAAAGTGGTTACAGCAGAGATTTCTAACCTGATAAACCTTCTAAGGAGTAAAAATATGCTATAATAGATGACTAAAAGTATCAACAAGAGATCTTAAAAATAAAGGACACTGTGAATTACTCATTTATTTATTTATACTAGCTGTGCTTAATTGGTACAAAATTTTAATTCCCTGTTCAATGGCTCCCTGACTATTTCATAAAAGCCAATGTTCCTGAGCTTTTTTCACCCTGACCACGTATGACGACACATGGATTATGTAAATTGCCCTCATTTAATAGTTGAAGTGGTGTCTTTGTGCCTCTCTTCCCAATATATTTCCCTAACCAGATGAGTTAATTCTGCTCAACAGCACATTTTAATAGAACAAGTTCAGATGTGGTTTACTGACTGTGCCCTGTTTGACTGCAGCATTACTATGAATATACTTAATTATTGAGTCTGTTTTAAAGGTTCTTTCTCTTTCTGTAAATCTGTTATGGCTTTGGGGCTATAAGCAATATAATATATGTATTTAGATTTTTTTTTAGTTAATCTTTCCTATTGAAAATATTCCACTGTTTACTGGCTTCATCATCTGGAATACAGTGGTGCACTTTTTCCCAGTGGTTCTAATTAGGACACATTTTTGTTTCACAGACTTTTGCTTAAAGGTCTGGGCAGTCCCATCAGCCTTTGGTGGATTCTCTTACTCCAAGCCACAGAAGCCTTTTGGTGACAAAGAGTTAATATTTTTTTGCTTTCCTGTCTGTGCCATGTGTGTTCTGACTCACCTTGACACATACTGATATTGCGTCAGAAGTGTCCAGCTACCACCTGATGGGCTGTATGAATTCCTTTTGCAAAATCCCTCCCCAAGTAATGGCTGTCAGCTGCAAACTGGCAGATGGTGCATGTGCGCACAAGGCACACGTGACTGCTCAGATCTTACACAGTTGTGAATTATTTGTCTTCCCTAAATGAAATCCAGGAGTTTCAGCCTCAGTTCAAATCTGATCCTTTATCCTGCTGAAATGTCTTTGTTTGATTTACTGCTTGGGCTAAATGATGCAGAAAAAAAAATTGGTGCTAATCTGACCTTTGCTCTTGCTGTTTGGCTAGACCAATATCTTACTGAAAACCTGGATAAGAAAAATAGTTTTTCCATTTTTTTGTCTGTGTGATGGTGAACCATAGCTTCCTCAGCTGTAAAGTAAAAGCTAATCTGTTTTGCAGTGAGACCTAATGTATGGAGCTTACTTTGATACCCTTAGGTGAAATATTGTTTTGGGGTGCAAAGTTTTGCTTTGTTTTCCTTAGAAATTAAATTCTTCCTCATTTTCAATGTTCAATTACTTATCCAAGGGCTTGTAGTATACCACTGACGATGTATCCTAGGCCAGTTCTGGTTCATTTCACTTTTTTGGCTG
The DNA here is from genome assembly GCA_013398955.1 of Callaeas wilsoni. Classification (NCBI taxonomy): domain Eukaryota; kingdom Metazoa; phylum Chordata; class Aves; order Passeriformes; family Callaeidae; genus Callaeas; species Callaeas wilsoni. Next base: position 477,313 of record VWPU01010096.1, on the reverse strand, counting down.
TGTTCCTGAAACACAGGTCTCCTTTCTCCCCCACATATGTCCAATTGTCCCTGAGCCTTCTGCTTTATTGACAGCTGCAGTGCTTCAATGTCATCTGGTTCTCTGGTTCATTGCTGCAACCCTGAGCTTGCAGTGTATAATGCTTTGCTGAATACAGGGCATCTTTGAGTGCTTTATGTCCCTCAAAAGCACCAGGCTGTATGAGATCCCAAACACAAGGATGACAAGGCTGAAGCAGCTTTTCGACAGGCAGATTTCAATTTATGATGAGACTCAGAAAAGTATTTAAGAATGGGAAGACAACTATTCAGTCAGATGCAAATGTTTCTTAAGGAAATCCTTCTCTCTCAAAAAAGATGCAGAAGACTGGATAATGTATTTTTGACTTTCAGACTGGTATCTGTGGCATGAAGGTCTCCATGTGTGTCTTGAGCAAAGGGTAAGTGTTTCCATGTGAGTCCAATGTACAAAGTGGGGGAGAAGTACAAGGTCCTCTAAGATTTTAGTTGTTTCATGCCTTGCATCTTTCTTTAGTTCTCTTTTATACAATCTATTCCTTTAATGTCCCTGCCAGCAGGGTGGGAATCTGCCTTTGGCACAGTTGCAAATGTGGAAAGTAACAGTCTAAGAGTGAATGAACAACAATCTATTTAGATACTGTATCTACCATAAGAAGTAATATCTGCTATTTTCTCAAGTTAACCAGGGACTGGCTACATTTGAAAAATATGCATGGTCTGTTGCTTATTTTTGACTCATCATTGACACTAGCTATTTTGCTCACATGAAAATAATTTGGCTCTTCTTTCCCCTTATATATTCAAATCAACAGACAAGATACAGCAAAATTGGTTAATTGTTAACGTATGTACATGAACACAGAGGACAAATTCCAAACAGAACAGCATGAGGCATCTGGGTAAGGTTGTCATGCTCCTAGAATCACCCATTTAATACAGGTTTACCTTGTTCCACTTTTTCCCCCATGGGTTAGCATAGAGGCAATTAATTTTCATGGGCATACACCTTATTGTTGACCTATATTAGGAAGACATTGATTTGCAAACTGCCCTGAATAACAGATCATTAAAATTAGAATTTTTTTTCTTTACCAATGAGGAGCTTTTCCTGATGGACAACGAAGTTTACCACATTGCATTTAAGCATGTGCGAGTAATTTATTCTTCTCTCTAGTTGCAGTGGAAGAAGGAATAAATCCATCCTAGCTAGCAGCAGGGTAAAGTCATGTTTCTCTAATGGTTTGGGCTGGCATGACCTATCCTACACCTGTGTGAGACCTGGAACAGACTGCTTTTGAAAAAATAGACAGAATGGTCTTTAAAAGTATTTATCAGAAGTGGTTTGGAGTCATGCTGTCTTTTACTACAGTATCACCATATCTCTTCAAAGACAGATATTCTGTCTTGTGTTGCCTCACATTTACTCCTCTGTTTGAGTTCATAGTGACATTTGATAGTGCAGAACTCAGGTGCACAAAAAAATTAATAATTGTTTTCCTCAGAATGACCAGCACTATGCTGTTTTGTTCTGTTCTTGGAAAGGGTTGTTGCAGTGGGGAAGGCCGCTGCTGACTTGTCCTCTCACAGGTCCTGTCCTATTAAGAGTCCTACTGGGGCTGTAGAGGATACTCCACAAGGCACCTCAGCAGCTACACCTTTACCATCAAGGTCTTTTTGCACCTCTGGCTGGTCCCTCCATCACTGATGTGTTTGTGCCACATGTAGCCATCCTCTGGTCTCACAGAGAGGCAATAGTTTCATTTAAATCATTGCCCATCAGCATCGCACCACAAAAGTGGGAGATTAGGAGCACAGCTTGGTGCCAGACTCTCAGGCTCCAGGCTTACCTGCAGTGTGTCCCTATATCCAGTTGTCCTGAAGGACAGTGGACACTATCCCATCCTTTTGTAATCTGCACAGAAGAAAACATCTCCCCAGCCTGGAGATGGCTCTATTGGTATATTCTGCAAGGGTCTTTTGTCCAATAATTTTCTTCCTTGAAGGGGAACTAGAGCCCTGACAAACCATAATTCAAGACTGACAACACAAATATGGTGATTTGTCCATGGAATATGGACCATATGGTAAATGGAATGCTGGAAAAATGACAGCAGAGAGAAGTTCTTAGGGATGTGTTTGTGTGGAAGAAAAAGAAGGACTAAATACAAAGCAGGCTTTTGGGAACAAAAATCTATCCCTGAGGCACCATGTCAGGAAACCAGATGCCGTCACAAGACATTATCTATTGTCAGCTAGAGTCACAACCAGTAGTTGGACAGGATGTCTTTATAGCTGTTGCTTGCACTAGCCGGAGACAAGAAGGAGACCTTAAGCCAGCTATCCCTCATGTCCTCTACACACCAGCATTTCTTAGCCTTACTGACCTGTGAGCATCCAGATTTGACCAGGAAGGTGCACAGTAACCAGGGAAAATGCAAAAATGGTGTAAGCCTTTCAAAGTTACAGGTTTGGTCTTTCTTAGAGCCCATTTTATGACTGTTACTACTGTTAGACACTGCCTAATTCCATCCTATTTTAGTCAGTTGTTTTTCTTACTGGGATGTAGAAATAATCTGTGTGATGGAGTGTCAGTTGTGTGCTCTGAACCCTTGACTAACATATTCTACACAGAAGCAGAGCTGTTCCCTGCAGCTGAATCTGTTTATAAGCATTGTTGGAGGTTAAGCCACCAGGGCGGCAGTGTTTTACCACAGTAGTCTGTGGCTTGTGAATGGTTAATGCAGTGAATTAAATACTGATATGAATGCCTCAACACATAAGTAAAGCAGACATACTACTAAGAAAAAGGAAATGTGAATGGGTTGCTTTAGGTTAATGCATTACCATAAAGTGAGTTACTCTACTGTCCTTCCCAAAACAGGATGGGTGGTTATGGAAAGTGGATCCATAAATAGAAGTTGCTGAGTTGTGTCCTGTGTCAGGCCTGTCTAGTGCTCCTTATCCTTTGCTCCTTCAATTTTCAGCTGTGGAGATTTAATCTGAGCTGCTCGTCATTGAGATGGAGAAATAGAGCAAAGAGAGTCTAAGCATTTGGGTATCTGGGAAATAACCAGCTTTAAAATTAAAAGATACCAGCCAGATGTTTTTACAGTAGTAGTAAACTCATACATTGTGTTGGAGTCACCCTGTCTGGATGCTAGGTATCCACCAAAGCTGCTGTATTACAGTTCTCTTTGGCTGTACAGGGGAGAAATAATATAATGAAAGGCTTCTGTGTTGAAATGAGAACAGGGGGAGATCACTCGCCAGTTACCATCATGGGCTAAAGAGATTCAACTCGGGGAAATCAATTGAAGTTATTACCAGTCAGATCAGAGTAGCATAATGAGAAATAAAACCAAATCTTAAAAACACCTTCCCTCCAGCCCTCCTTTCTTCTCAGGCCCAGCTTTTCTCCTGAATTCTCTGCCTGCTTCCCTACAGTTGTGCAGGAAGATGGAGAAGGCAGGTTGCAGTTGGTTCATCACACGTTTCTCACTCCCCTTTCTCCTCAGTGGGAGGACTCTTCACACACTTCACCTGGTCCAGTGTGGTGTCCGTCTCGTGGGAGACAGTCTTCCGTGAATTTCTCCAACGTGAGTCCTTCCCACAGGCTGCAGTTCCTCACAAACTGCTCCAGCATGTGTCCCTTCCATGGAGTACAGTCCTTCAGGTACAGACTTCTCCAGCCTAGGTCCCCTGTGGAGTCACAAGTCCTGCCAGAAGCCTTGTCCAGCATGGGCGCTCCTCTTCACAGGCCCATAGGCCAGGACCCTCCTCTAGCGTGGGCTTCCAATGGGGTCGCAGCCTCCTTGGGACATTCATCTGTTCCAGGGTGGAGTCCTTCAGCAGCTGCAGGTGGATCCACCGTGGGCCTCCATGGGCTACAGAGGCACAGCTGCCTCACCATGGTCTGCACCAGAGGCTGCAGGGGAATCTCTGCTCCAGAGCCTGCAGCATCTCCTTCTTCACTGAGTTTGGTGTCTGCAGGGCTCTTCTCTCACACATGCTCACGTTCTCTCCAGCTGCAGTTGTGCCAGGTGGATGGAGCTTTGAACATCCTGGTCTACTGGAAGGTGTCCCTGCCCATGTCAGATGGGTTGGAACTAGGTGATCTTTAAGTTCCCTTCCAACACAAACCATTGATTCTATGATTCTATGACTGAAAACTCCGCTGTGTGCATTGAAGTGCATAAAATGTCAATGAACCAATGAATGGACAAGGAAAAATACTTGCTGCTTTTTTTTTTTTCTTTTCTGAGTGCAGAACTCAGGTGTTTGTAAACATAAATCTAATCCTACAATCAATTATACTCAGGTAGATTATAGTAATCAAAAAGGATCTTGAGGCAGACCTCTAGTGCTCTGTAAACTGTTAAAATCTGTTTCAGTTTCACTTAGTCTCAAGTACTGAGTCAGAGGGGTGTGGCTCTGCTTGGGCCTTGATGAAGATGAATTTTCAGAATGTAGTGCAGTATAGGACTGAACTAATGTTAAGTGAAGAAACAAACCAAGAAGAGGGAATTTTATGCTTGAACCTCTTCTGAGCGTTCTTTAACCAAGTCCTGTGATCCCACTAAATATCCAGCTTCTTCCTTGTGAGCAGGCATATGGGTAGTCAGGTGCACTGCTCCCCTCTTTCTTTTACCTTAATTGTTTTCCTCATTAGACTAAAATGCACTAAAAGGTTACCGAGAAGCTTCAGTGAGTGTTGGATGCAGTCACATTTAGGTATCAGAAAGTAGTCTACAATATTCCATAATCAAAAATAGCTTCTAGCCATTTTTATATTAAATATAAATTATTGGTATAGAACTCTTGATTCCATAAGTGGTCTTGATGTCTTAGAAAAATTTGTCTGCTAAGGTGATATTACTAGTTTTTAATATGGACGTTAGAATCAGTTGATGCTTCTTTTCTTCTGTTGTCATTTGTCATTTTTCTTGCCCATAAATTAGGAGGTTAAGATACTAAATAGTCCAGTAAACATATGTTAAAACAATATATGTGGACATAATATGTTACTAACAAACATTACAGAAAAAGCCTCTAAAACAAGATATATTGAAGTCAAGTTTTCTCTCTCCTTTTCTGGCTCCTTGTAAAGATAGACAAAGTAAGGGGGAAGGGTGAACTCTTGAGGAAGGCTACCCTTACTCTGGTAAGCGTCATTTCCATGGACTTCTGTGTAGTCGGTGGAAAAAGATAAGCCCTTTCAGATTTAATAAAGTATAGCTGCTCTGAGCTTTTGTTCTGAATCTGTTCTGGAAGAGATGATCTCTCTCCATCTGCAACAGAGAAAATTCCTGGAGCTTATAGAGTAATCATAGAATCATTGCCCAGGAGCAGCAGACAAGCAGCAGTACTTTCTTCCAGAGGTGTAGGAAAGCTCTGGAGATTTTATTTTTTGAATTGGATGGGGAAGCAGGCAAGTGAATTAACTGGTATATAATATCAAGGGAAAGACCACTCTTGCCTGACAGCAGTATGTGCTTGTTGCTCTGTATCCTTGCTCATAAAGCATGAACTACTAGTGGAAACAGGCTTTTCTCTTCTACAGTCCTCTCACAAGCACTGCGTAAAACGTTAGGACATGTATGCAGTTTCCAGTCACTGCATTAATGAAAAGAAACTGAATTGCACTCTGAAAGGTTCCCGTCACACAGTTGGTTCAAAAGCAGTGGTGAGATGCACTGAGCTGCAGTTCATTATCAGTTTTCTTGACTGTAGTGCTGATAAGTGATCTTTTTCTACCCCCAATGATTTACATCCATCCCTTGCTGGTGATGCATACTATAGTCCTGACCATCCTTTGCCTTTCAGCTTTGCAAGGAATTTTTTACCCTGTGAACAGGTAATAGAGTATCTGCAGCCTGGTCTGGCAGTGCCCATGCACTCTGGAATGTTCATGCTGGGCACTGATAGCCTGTGCTGTTCAGCTGTTTTTATACTGATGGAAGCAAGAATGGAGTCAGCCCCCCAACACCTTGGAGGTTTTCCTTTTCCCTCAAGCCACTGCTTGCTGTATTACCCTCACAAAATTATTTCTGCCTCATAAAAGTCATCTCCATGTAAAGCCCCTCCTGAGCAGTGGCTCAGGCAGACAGAAGATTTGTATGTGGGGAAGCTCCTTCCTTATGGATGCATTGCTGTGAAGAGCAGAGGTAGTTTAACATGCTCCAAGAGAAAAACTTCCCAGCTTACTCAAATATAATATGGTAGTTTTTCCATTAGGACAGGGAAAAATAGTAATCTGTCGTTGCTGGCATTAACACAAGTGTCTTCTTTTAAATCAGAGGATTTGTAATTGAAGGACTCCCTCTGTCCTTGGGCTTCCTTTAAGGCTACCTTTAGATGCACTATTTTTTCTTGTTCAGGAAGCTGTCATTAGACAGCTTTTATTATTGAATTTAGCTGGATTTGAATAGGTGACCTAGAGATTAAAATTTCAGACTCTGTTTCTTATTAAGAGAGTCATTTGAATCCCTGAAGGGTTTATTATTTAGTACCTGGACTTAGATATTTTCTTCTTTCATTTCACAAAGGTGATTTTCACATGTCTTTTGTTATTAAGAAGCTACCTTTTATTGCAGAGCAAATTTAGTATGCTTATTCACCACTTTGCCATGATAAACATTAGTCTTCTGAGGCAGGAATTTATCAGGATAAGCTTTACTTCCCTAGCTTTCCATTGGGCAAGTGCTATATGCTGGTCTTTCACTGAAAGAAAGAGGTATGAAAATGTAGAATAGATATTAGCAAAATATGTCTTTGCTTATGTGTAATTACAACAGCTTCATAAGAATCACAAAGTGTAATTTTCAGTTGGACACATTCTTTTTCTAGCACATGAGCTACTCAAACTGCAGGAAGTTGCTAGTTGCAAGAATATCTGACACTGCTTTGGTGGAAACAAGTGAACAAATAAAGAGATATGGGCCGAAAATTGCATTTAAAAGTAAATAACACAACTATAGCATAATAAGTAGCCTCAGGCATCTGAATGTCAGTGGCATAAGAAAATACGATTTGGAGGCTAAAAGTAGAATACTAGAACTATTGAATTTCTTCCGTTCTGCAACAGTGACTGGAAGAACCAGACAGCTAAACCTCTGAGGACTGAATTGGAATCCCATGTAAACATTTTGTTTGCAAAGTTTAGCATAATTGTGCTCTTTAGCAAAATCTTTTTTATAGTATATTATCTATTCTTTTATATTATAATGAATGCACTGCTTGTGAAGCAATGTATTTAAAAACATGATTTAAAAAGAAGTCTTTTAAAACTCAGAAAGTTTTAGGAGTAAAAGTCAGGTGTTGTGTGAAGTTTCTAGGTACCATATTTATAAAAAGTAACTTAATTTCATCCTGGCAGGTTCTAACCAGACAACAGCTTTGCAGAGTTGATTCTACTGCTGAGCTGAGGCACCAGGAACAAAACCTAAAGGCAATTTCCGTGTCAGATTTTAAATTTGTAACTAATAGGTCAGTCTGTTTTTCCTCAGACTGACCTATTAGTTAGAAATTTAAAATTTTCATTATAAATTTGTGGGAAGAAAATAAACTTTTTTTAGAAAGGATTTTGTTGGGTCTTTAAGACTGCAACAACTCAGTCTTGCATTTGTTTTAATTTACTATGTGTTACATTACTGTTCTGAATGAACAGGAAGATTTTTGTTATCCAAGTATTTTTGTAAGACTTAAGTCACAGCTTTTAGTTGAGGCATTTAAGTTATATCTTTTACAGTTTACATATCTGCAATTACAGGGACCAGATTTTTTGCTGTCAGGCTTAATGTAGCCTAAACAATGTCACAGTCCCACAGTAGTTAAAAAGGCTTTACTTACTAAATTGTTGTTTATTTTTCCTTGTTATCCTAAATATCTGTGAAACTTGTGGGTAGAGCAAGCCCATGTACCACCCAGGAACACTTTCCAGCTCATTGACTCAGGTATGAGCTGTGGGGACATGATATTTGTGCATACACTTCACCCCTCTTTTCTGTGTTTCAATTTCCCAGGAAATCACAGCTCTAACATATGTGCATTATTAGGGAACAGGACTATGGAGCACAGGGCAAACACCTATGCTATGTTATACAGGTAGATCCAGGATGGATCGTGAAAGTACAAAATTTACATATCCAAATAGAGATCTGGGAGAAAATAAACTGACACAAAGCAAAGCAAAAGATTTGAGCACCTTTTATAGCAGCGGGGCTTATATGGCCCAAGTGAATAGGATTTGGGATTGAAATTCATGGGAAGGAGCAAGGTCTAAGTTTTGGGGATTCTTTTGCTCTACCATATTGTGTTCCTGTATTTCTGCTTTCCAGGAAGGAGTCATTGAGGCATCTTTGATGCACCACCAGGCAAGAAGCTGCATGCCTACCAGAGCTATTATCTGTATCTATAACTACATATACATCTGTATACAGAAATATATAGTTTAAATACAACCTTGCAGTAAACAGAAGTCCTGTCTGAGATAAGTAATTTTTTTTTAGATTTTCAGACTCCTGAGAGTTGTTCAACTGTTCTGTGGCAATGTAATTAAAAGCAGAGCATTGTTTAGGGCAAATGAGACTGCCCTCATGAATAACTAATATTCTACAAGAGCTGACTTTGTGTCAGCATATATAGAACAGCCAGAAAATAAAGCCATGGATACCTCATTTACACAGCTTAAAACCAGTAGGCATTCTTTTATTTTTCACATGAGCTCCTTAACCAGGAAAAATATATTTGTCTATACGGTTAAAAAAGAGATACTTCAAAGAAGTAGAGCCCAATGGAAAGAAGATGGCACAAAAAATGAAAGGACAAGGCACTTGTTGATCTAGAAATAGAGTGGAATTGTTTTCTGCCTTTCACACAGGTAAGATAGAGGTTTGCATAAATATATTTCTAGAAAAGGTATAAGCAAAAGTGTTTCTCTGAATGTCACATGACAGTTCATCTTTTTACTAGTCAGTGCCTTTTATCTGACAGCACAGCTCTAGTTCCAGGTACAGATTTTTTTCACCTGTACTTCATGGATTTTGTTTACTGTGTTGCCAACTGTACAAAACCCCATAGTAGTAACATAACACCTCTCAAGTCAGAAAATACTGATATATGGACACCCCCTTCCACCCTCACACACGCTTCCTGTTTTCCTAAATTGTTTGGAATACAATTTTATTATTATGAAAGAAAAATCTGTTGCCAGATTAATTTTACAACCATTTCAGTCTGCCATAAATATAAAGGTAAAAGTCCTAGAGAATAATGGGAGATGGCAGAATGACTTTATATCTTTCTTGAATGGAGACAGATATTAAAATACATAGCATTTATTAAGAAATTTTAGTGAGATTATGTAATTCCCTCTGGATTTTTGATTTACATTTTAAGACAAACTTTGGATCAACTTATGAGAGATTTTCATTCAGAGGAGCTTTCCTGAATGTTAGGTTGACTCCAGTGCAAGATGGGACACAATCTGGAGGGCCTTGTAGGTGCTATGCTTATATCCAGAAGGGGCGGCTCCCATACAGAGGATAGTCATGTTCCTTCCTTCTGATTCACAAGATTTTGTTGTAAGAAAGACTTAATAATAGAGACAATAAAGTAATTCTGTTTTATTTTTGCAGGTTGAAGAGGCACTATGCCTTTTTGTTGTAAAAACCCCTGAAAAACACATGCTTTTAACTATGTGACATAACCCTGCTTTCCAATAAATGCTTTATTTCCAGAAGCACCAGCAGGAAGAACAGAATCTCCTTTACTAGACTGTTAGCTACAGATCAGAAAATGAGGCAGAAGGCCACATCCTAATTCCTGACTGCCCACAGGTCAGCAACAGCGTGTTAGTGGTCAGAGCATTTTAGCACAGCTGCACCCTGGTGTCAGTGGGCTTCTTCCTCTCTCTACCCCCACTTTACCATGTACCTGATTGCGGGATAGACAGTACAAAACACCCCCTGGTTTGCCTTTCGGCTGGCAGGCAGTGCTGTGGGTTAGTCTGTGTGCTTGCAGGCCACAGGAGCAGATGGGAAGGTGCGACAGGAGCAGGTCCCCTTTGCCTAAAGGACCAGAGGCAGGCAAAGCTTTGTGTCGTTTGGTCCTGCAGCCTCCTCCTTGTTGAAAGGCTGATGCAGAAGCTGGCTACAGACCGCCTGAATTCCATCACCAGGATGATATTCCCCTTCTTCTCCCATGCTGAGAGTGAAGCAGTACTGGGACTGTGAAAAGCAGCTCTTTTCTGTCTGTGTAAAGGGAATTTTCCTGCGTCTTTAGCAGATAGCTGGGATAGTTACAGGGTAAAAATGACAAATTACAAGCATAGTACAGGGAGACTAGTCTTAACAAGAAATTGCAGAGATTACCTATAATTTTTACTGAGCAAAAAAATAGCTATTTTATCACTTTCCAGTAAACTAGCTCGGTTTCTTTTGAGAAGAGAGAGATTTAGATGAAACGGTATTTGGGTGGAGATGCATTTAATAACATTTTATGGCATACTATTTTTTACAACAAGCATAAGGCTTGTCATTTTTACTTGTCTACCTTAAGAAAAATGACAGTCTGTTTGAACACTGTAAGACTACAGTTAAGGCAAGGCATTTTTACCTCTGTCTGCATTTTCAAAGCAGGGCTGAGGTGAGGGAAGCAGATAACTAGAGGTGAGCTGACAATGTACCTACCATTTGAGCACTTGAAAAGTCATGTCTGAAATTAGAGCATAAAATCTCACCCAAATCCTTCATCTACTCCTCTCTCACCTGACTTGGAGTGCAGTGTCCAGCTCTGGGGTTCCCAGCACAAGGAGGATGTGGAGCTGCTGGAGCAGGTTCACAGGAGGGCCACAAAGATGATTGGCAGGCTGGACCACTTCTCTTATAAAGACAGGCTGAGAGAGCGGGGGCTGTTTACCATGGAGGAGACTTGGGATACCTTAGAGCAGCCTTCCAGTAACTAAAGGGTAGCTGGAGAGAGACTTTTCACAAGGCCATGTGGTGATAGGACCAGGGGCAGTGGCTTCAAGCGGAAAGAGGGTAGATTTAGACAAGATATTAGCAAGAAATATGAGGATGGTGAGGCACTGCAACAGGTTGTCCAGAGAAATTGTGGGTAGCCCAACCTAGTCCAGGTTGGATGAGGCTTTGAGCAGCCTGGTCTGGTGGAAGGTGTCCCTACAAATGGCAAGACAGTTGGTACTAGATGATCTTTAAGATCTCTTCCAACCCAAACCATTCCAGTCCTTGCTGTGCTGATAGACTTAACTCTCTCTTTGTTCCCTCATGCAGATCACCTTCACCCTGCTGTACTCTGAGTCAGTCCAAGGAGAAGTGGTCTCACTTCAGGGCTATGGATGCCTCTGAGGTGAGTGTCAACCCTTTCTGGACTGAAAAGTGGATGGAGCACATTTGCTCACTCCTGGTGTCTGCACATGCACTCCTGACCCTGCTGATGAATTTGTGTACACGGGTGTCCTGGTTCTGGCCAGGACAGGGTTAATTTTTGCAGTAGCCAGGCAGTGTCACGGCTTAGACCCAGACACCACCTCACATCATGGCCAGCGCAGGGGAAGTGGGTCTCTTCCAAAGAGAAGGAGTCTGGGTGGTTGGATCTGGATGGTTGGGTCATGGGCTCCATGGTGAGCATTTTGCATGTGAATCACTCTCTCTTTTCTACGCTTTTGTTATTAACACTCTTGCGGTTACTGGTTGTTTTATAATCTCACTGCCTTTCCAGTAAATTGTTCTTATCTCAACCTGTGATCTTTACCTTTTGTGCCTCCAATTCCCCTCTCTGTCCTGCTGCAGAGGAGGATGGAGGGGGAACTGAACAGCACCAGGTTTTAGTCACAGCACTAAACCGGAGAATACTTTCCTAAACCACAACAATGGGTCAGGTTATGGATGTCAGTGAAATCTTGGGTCCCTGTTTTTTTGCCATTTGCCTCTCCTGCACTGAACAACAATGGGTGAAGCCAGGAACCCTCCAAGCAAAGCAGAGTGGGGGAGGTTGAGCAGGGTGTGCAGGCAGATAATTTGCAGCCAGAAGTGAGAACACTAGTGGAAGTGTGACACGGATGCAGGATTGTGGAGGTGGCTGGGACAAAGGCCAGAAATGCTCTCAAACATTTTGTTGTAATAGGGTCAGCTTGGCCGGGCAGTGTTCACTGTAAGCCAGCTCAGGTCTGGCCTATTGTTCTCCACATTATGTCTGGATCACTGCTTGATGTGGACATAGAAGAGTGAGAGCAGGGTGTGACGTGGAGAAAACCTGCAGCTGAAGGGAATATGCAAAGCGAGACAAAGCCAAAGTATCTTCATGTTCCGGTTAACCTCTGAAGCTGTCCCAAGACACCATTAAGTTAAACATGTGACAGTGACTTGAGACATACCCTGTCGAGACACGAAACTTGACAGAATTTGGAACTGTGTGTTCCGAGGATGATGTGTCTTTGAACAGGTTTTGGGAAGCATTATATTCACAAGTGCCATCCCTAAGCATCATTCATGCATTCCTGCTTGTTCGACTGTCAAAGCGCTGAGACAAATGTGTTTTTGTGGTCAGTGGAAGAGAACACCAAGGCTCAATTTTCAGTTGAGTTCTGACATATAATTCTTACAACTAAAGCAGAACGGACTGTTGATTGACTGTGGCGACATGTTGCATATTATGTGGGTTGCTCTTATTTTTATTGAGATTTCTCCCCAGTAACAGAAGCAGCAAGTAGTTTATTGAACCCTTCACCATTTTTTCCAGCCTTTAGATACTGAAAACACTTTACAGACAGCATTAACTTAATTTAAATAAAGCTTCATTTAAATATCATGTTCTATGACATAATTAAGTCAGTTACCATATCTCAGTCACTCTTAGTTTATGTTTGTTGGGAAAAAGTTTATACTGCTAACTGCAGTGGCGTATTAGTTGCTTGTCAGAAGTATGATTTTTAAGTTAGTTAGGAGACAATTATTTAAAGAGCTTGTATAAACATTCTTCAATTACAATTAGGAAATACATATAGAAAAATTTAGGCTCCACTTTAAAAGATTTAATAGCTATTACATTTTAAGCTAAATGTCCTGTGTGGACACACAACTTTATTTTTGAAAAGGGACAACAGAAATTTGAAACAGGCCACCATTTTTTTTCTGCAGGAAATTTTAATTCACTTGATTTATGGAAAAATCTTAGCAACAAGTGGCAAGGTTATAGGCAGTGGTGTCCTTGGATCTCAGTAGGATTGAGGTGAGAAAGAAAAACATAGTGGCCCACCACCTGTGTGGGAAATCTCGGAGAAAAGCACTATACCAGGTCTGGACTTCTAAGATTCCCACCAAGGAGTTTGTCTTAAAATATGGGTTTCCTTTCCTTCCTAGACCATTTCATACTAGTTCATTAATGTGGTGGGATTTCCTTAAGGATATGTCAACAGGAACATCACAGGATGTCAGCTTTTTTCTATGTGTATCAGTTGTTGCACTATTTTGGTCAGTCTGAAAAATACAAGGTCCCTACTCTGGTGTCCATCACCAGGAGAATTCCTGGTTGCAGCTCCTTCCTCTTTGGGTGCGTTACAACACAGTGCAAGTACTCTGCTCAGTGTGTTGGAACCACAAGACAGGCCAGCAGAGCCTTACAGCTGGGAGGTGCTGAGTCAAGGCTTCCAGACATATGATTTAATATATCTATTATCAGCAAGCACAAGTTTCAACGCACCTCCTGTAAAAAATCACTGACAAGGGCATTAATGCCAACTTGTTATGCTTCTTGCTCTCCCTCAAGCACATCAGCCTTTAGTAGGCATTAAGATTTTTCAGTTTCCATCTCTTATGCCAGTGGATGTGAATTGCAGCACTGTAAATTGAAATAGCAAACACATACTATGCAGCCTAAAATAATGAGAAATTTAGAACAACTGTATGGGCAGATGGTTTTATAGTTGCGGCATTCAAAAGAAGATATAATGCTACTCAGTCTTGAATTAAAAAAGGCAGGGATCCTTTGAACTCATCCAGCTATTGGGCAGTCCTCATTACAAACAATAAGGTCCATATCTTTGGCAAAGCACTAATATCTTTTTTCAGAACAGTTGAATTTAAATGAACACAGAGATTTTATGAATTTTGAAGAGAACTATTTCCATGAAACCATGCAGCAAAAATTGATGCTAAGAGGGTGAATAGATCTCTTATTTGTGACAATTGAAAATACATGTGACTGCATCATTTAGAGGTGTTAGATTAATTTTTCTTTAGAGAGACCTTTGTTCAATAGAATAATTGTAGAACGATGTGTAATATCTGATTAGTTCCAAGAGAATTAACTTTTTCGTTATAATTTCAAAAGAGTGACCAGCAGGAGTGTTTCTCCTGTCCTTAACAGGGTACCAGGAACACAGAAGCAATAAGCAGTTAGAAATCAGAAATCATCCTGTGAATTTCCAATGAGTCTTAGCCTTTCAGTTATGCAGAGGACAATTACTGCATTTTTTTAACCTCAATGAAGTTCACTAAAGTCATAACACTAAAGTATCTTTTTCTGCTTTTTTCTGCCAGATCTGAGCTCCTGATTTGCAATACCATAATCATCAAGCTTTGGAGGAAGGCTGAGGGGAAAATGGTGATTAAAACATTCCTTCCCCAGGACAGATTGCCTTGCTTACATAATTGATTATTTGTCAGAATTTAATTCCTGTTCTGTTTCTATGATAACACTGAGGTAGTGACAAAAGAGTGATCTATGTGTTATGGTGCTGAATCCTGCCTGGGAAGACATGGGTTTCTTTCTCGGTTTTGCTCCAGATTTCCACTGTTGCCTTGTGCAAGTCATTAAATGAGTCTGTGCTTTGGTTCTTTGTCTAATAGAGCTGAATGGTAAGGAGTCCCCAGCTGCTAGTTCTTGTCCAGAAAAATACCCAGCAATTTTGGTTCCCCCTAAAAGCTGTGGCCAAACAGTGAAGTTGAAGGGATCCCCTAAACTCAAACTAATTCCACTAAACTGGAAAACAGGAAAAGGCAAATGATGAAAAACATGCTAAGTAGGTATATTTCTTTACATGACAGGCAGAAATATTTTTACACTCTTAGTACATTTTGGGTTTTTTTCTGTGTTTACATATAACCCAAGTTTTCTCAAATGGTTCCATATTGCTTTTTATTCAGCCTTTACAATTTGCTCAGCTTTTCTGAGCATTGATCTAATGAAACCTTTGAGAAGAAATCAGCAAGAAGAAGAAAGCTCTGACCTATTCCTATTTACAGTACCATCTGTTCATTCCTGCGGTATATTTCTCATGCCCAACATGTTTTCTTTTCCTTTTACCTTGAGAACTAAATTTAAAAGTCTTCATTGTCAGAAAATATAGGTTTATTGTCAATATGCCCAACAATCAAGGAATATAGCTTCTCTCCCCAGTAACAATTTGCTCTCCTGCACAAATGTCACACCTCGCTCCCAGCCTGGGCCCTTGGAGAGGTGGGTCATTGCATCTTCATAAGGGACATTGTAGTGACAAACAGTTGAATTCCTTCCACAGCTCTTTTTACATTAGGAAATGTAGAAACATATTTTCCTACATTAATTTTCCTCCCATGATTTCAGTTCCGTTGGATGTATTCTTGCTGTCTTACGGCACGGTTCCCAAGGAGCTAGATTCTGTGGGAGTTTTCCCCGTGATTTCATTATTTACATTGTTTCACTTCACATTATTGACTCATACGCACTGCAGCTCTGACCCTCAGGCTGAAAACTTCTAAGATGTGAAACTTCTGTCAGGAACACCTCATTTTCAATGAGAGTGAAGATTTCTGAGACCAGAAATATTACTGTGGCTTGAGTCAAAGGAAAACAACAATCCATATGTTTCGGCTTATTCTGCACATTCTATACCTCCCAAAAAAGACATATGAATACAGATTTACATTTTTATTTTAGCCATCTTTTAATTTAATCTCTCCATCCTTCAGTAAGTTAAGCACAGCAGCTTTCCTCATGTTTTTTCCTCTCCTGTTTCTCCTCAATAGCTGTAGCAAGCTAAACATTGGCATCTGTTGCTCCAGCAAATATTTTGTGGTTTTCCTAGTATCTGCAGGTGGCTGCGCTTGGCTGCATCTCCCAGTCCTACTGCTTCTATGTTTCTCTGACAGAAAGATATAGAAGTAATAGAATACAGAAATAGCATGGTCTGGAGAAAGAAATACCTTTTGGGGAGTTTATACCTCCCAGACATAACACCCTGGATATTTTACTTTCCCAGAAAATTTTTGAGATTTCTTCTCTTTTCCTAGTTTATCCTGAGAGAAAAATGAGATCTTTTTGTGTTCGTTTCGTTTATTTACTCATTTGGAGTGGAGGCACTAGCACTGAGTAGTAGCTGAGTATTGAGGACATTCATGCTGAATGGAAATCCTAATAATCTATTGTAGCCCGGGGACAAGACCTTTTCCTACCCACATCTGATACAAGTACAGAACTGTTCAGCTGCAGTGGAGAGGAGATCTTTTGTATCTCTAAATTTGACAACAAAAACCCCAAACTTCCTCCACGTCCCATGAGAGACATGGGGGGGGATCTTTCCCAATGTCTTTCTACAACAATTATGCATTTTTTTTTAAAACTCAAGTTTTATGCTTTATTTTCTCCCTAGTCATGTCTCTGAATTTGGTTTCTGCCTCTGATACTGGTTCACCCTGTACCTTTGGACTGTTTCTTGATACGTTTCTGTGCCTGCTGCCCTGCTGCCTATAAAAGAAGGGTAAAACATCCCCAGTTTCCCTGAAATGCTTTACAATTATTGTAATAGCTGCATTTTGATGTAAACTTGTAAATAAATGGAGGAATGCAGAGCACAACTATAAACATGCCAACAGGTTCTTAGCTGAATTTAATTCCATTTTAAATAAGTAGGTATTTATTGCTTCTTGTGACTTTGTTTTCTATAGTGGAGTAAAGATGATAATACTACAACATATATCAGATAGATGGATAGATACACTTTTTTGTGTTTGGGAATATGTTAAACTTTTTATGTCTTCTTGCAATGTTTTATCAGCAGTTTGTTTTTGTTGATTTTTTTAAAAAAAATCCCGAACCATAACCAACCAAATGAAAAAGCACAAGGGGTTATTTTAGAATGGGAAAAATAAACACTCCCAGTCATTTGTTTTTATTTCCCAGATGGCATACTATGAAGTTGTTACTACATAAGGTCTTAATATTTCTGCAGTTTATAACTCTAAGTACTAAGTTTTGGTTGATTTTTCTCACTGTGTTTGCCACACAGCTTACAGATATTTTTGCCATCTACTTGTAGTTACAAATCTATGTGTGATTTTAAGAGATCATTTTTAAGGCAGGGTTAAACAAAAAGTAAACCATGACAAAGTCCATATGAATTACAATGCACCGATGTATTATGTATTTCTCTGTCCATTGGGTTTTGTTGCCTTTAGAGGCTTTGTGTTGTACTTTGTACTAAAAGCAGAGAGAAAGTTAAGGCAGTTTCTGACTGCTGTGTGATCAAACACATTGTAAACTTTTACCAGATGAACCATTAATTCTTTCTTTTTACAATTCCATTTCTTGAGAGAGAAAATGTTTTTGTCTCAGAAGTCTTTGCATCATCTGTGGTATTTCCCTTGATGAGGATGGTGAGATCCCCAGATGATGTTGAAGAACGTCTTCCCTCTGATACTGCAACATTGGAGCCAGCAGGAGTTTTGCTTTTGGAGAAAAGCAGGCCTGGAGGTGGCAATAAACACAAATTGTGCTCCACTAATCCTCTGACTGTGACTTCTGGGCAAAGCAAGAGTCTCCTAAACTCATTGAGATGATGGGACACAAAGATGTTTTCTCTGGCTTTGCTGCATCAAGGATGTCTGCCTATCTGCTGCGTAGGACAACTCCACTCCATGTTGTGTATGTCATGTGTGCATGCATGCTTGTGTTGGTGATTTAAGCTGGCAGGTGTCTGAAGGCACCCAGAGATCTGGTGCACAGTAACATGCCACAAAACATATCGGTTTTACTCTGTGATTTTCCCCAAGGAAGACAGTGAGTTCAGAATGAGATGCTGAAGCTGCTTATTGTGCAGTTTGGTGGCTTGTCTCCTTCCCACAGTGCCACTGAGCTGCCCTGTGAGCTGCAGAGTGGCGAGAAAAGTTTAATTCATGTTGCCACCCAGAAGCTTTGTGCAAAGACAGTTCTGGTAATGCAATGAGTTGCTTCCTCAGGTAGACCCAGGTGAGTATCTGCAGACAAGGTTGTTCATGTGGTTGGCCAGATTTGACACACAGTTACGTGCTGTATTTTTAACATGTTGCTGAAGTGTCGTTGGTCCCAGAGGTATAATGAATTACAGCATTCAGTTCAATGGATTAAATTATAATTCCATAGAAATTCCATACTTAAATATGTTAAAATTTTCATCTCCTTTTGGTGCTCTGAAAAACCTCACATCCTTTTCATGCTGTGGTTTTTTTGCTGATCCCCCTCCTTTCAGCCTTCTCTTTTGGCCTCTCAAATGCTTAGGGCAGTACAAAGTAAGTAATAAATACATCAAGGCTCTTTGGTACTGTAAAGATGTGAAACTCTTACCATGTTCTCATGGGGGTATCATATCCCATCGTTCATAAAAATATCCTGTGGTTAGATCAGATACTTAAGAGTTTACCTCATTCACATTAAAAGTCAAAGGCATGTCTTTAACACCTCCAGTGATTTTAATGGAAGCAGCTTTAAAACTTAAAAAAAATGCTGCATCATTTCAAAATTTGAGAGTATCTGGTTCTGATTATAAAAGGTTAAAAGCATTTAAAATTTGAGCTATAAAATATTAATTGTGCTTATTCCTTAAGTCAAATGCACTTTATATCTGTTTCTATAGTGATAATAATATAATGCATAGGGAATGTTAACAGGCTGAAGCAGACTGGATCCTGAGGTGATCTGAGCAACTCCTGGAAGGGCTGAGGGTCCTTAGCTCCCGGCAGGAACAGAGTGGAACATATCAAAGGAAAAACATGGCATTTGACAGGGTAAGATCTTGCAACTTTTGCCAATTAGGAGTGGAATCTGTTGTACAGTACTGCATAATCCTTTAAAAGCAGACAGAAGTGACTCGACAGCAAGTGACAGCACCAAATGTAAAAAACCCATCCTGTGAGGCACAACAGAGTCTTGGTTCCTACTGGTTCCACTTAGTGCTTGCCAGCATGGATGCTTACCTGTGTGACACCCAAAGAGCTACTCAAAGCACCACTAATCCCCACAAATGCATTCCTGAGCTGGTGGCATACAGGGAAAATTAGCAGGATAGGACTTACAGCTAAAGTGTCACTCAGCAATCCAGGGAGAAGTGGATTTTACTTCTGTTTTCAAACAACTGGTAAGTGAAGTGAAGCCACATCACTTAATTCATTCTCTATTCCCCTCTCTCCCTTTTCTTCTTCCTTCTTCTAGGACTTGCTCCAAATTTATTTTCTACCATGGCTAGAATTTCTTTTCAATGAAGTATGAACTACTCTTTCAATAACTGTTAAATGAATGAAAAAAAAATAGGAAACATCATTTCCTGTCTGAGCGGATCCAGGAAATTTGGGAAGACATATATAGAAACTCACCCCAAATACTGTTATATGTGTCTTATATACATACCTGTTAGGAGTTCATTTCTTCTTCCTCAGAAAACAAAAAAGTGAGATTGGATAGCAAACGTTCAGAGGACCTTGTCTTAGGAGTATTTTTACTTTAATTCTCTGTTGAAAGAAACCGTGATTTTTTAGTACATTAATTATAACTGTATATATACTATTGAAATTTAATTAATATATATAGTATTTTTGACAAATTATATCTATATATGTGTCTTTAAGACTTAAATAGACCAATGGTTCAATTTAATAAAACCTGAAACTTGATTTATTTAAGAAAATACTGCACAGAAAATCATTCATCTGAGATTTTAATCCCTCCATGTCTGGATGGTTCATTATTCCTTCCAGGCCTACCCTCCAAACTAGTGTGAACATGACTCAGCTTTTTTAGGTTAAATATGAGGATATTTAAACAGGTTTGTTGATGGGACCACATAGCCAGACGTGCAATTTTATAAAGTTTTATTTCTCTCTTGTGCTCCTGCCATAGAGTAGAAGTAGTAGGAAGTAGTTCTGTTACTCATGAGGGCAGGTTAAATTTCATTCACCAAAACAACTTAATTGAATCACTGCAAATATTAAGAAAGCACGATGCCTATTAAGATGAAAAAGACTCATCTTTTATCTGCTGTTTTAAATTTTGATATAAAAATACAGGTGTAAAGAAGTGTGAAGATCGGGAAAGATGTTTTTTTCTTAAACAGATACTTGCCATCTTAGTGAAAAGCAGGATAGGTATTTATAAGCATTTGAGCAAAGTGTTTATCACAGGCACTGAAACAGAAGCCTGTTGAATTCTAAATTACAAACCTGGTCAGGAATTGACTGTTGGACTGTGCCTTTTTTAATCTCCTTCAAGAGCTACAATATGCCTTTGTGACTACAAGTGTCAGACAAAAACATGACATAGGCATTTCTGTAAGGTCCTTGCATGTGAAAAATAAGCACAGAGTTAAATCCATTTAAATGTGATAACATTTTTGTTTGCTGGGAGCTTGCAGCACCTCTGCCACCCACTCGTACAGAAACCAGCACTGGTTTTGTAATTGCCTTGAGCCTATGGCTTCCTCATGGAAAGATCCAGAACAGAAGTCCTGTGCCTCCGCGTGCGGTGGAAAGCCAGGGCTCAGGTGGTGCTGGCAGTGACTGAGCGATGGCGTTATCCTGCCCGGTGACAGGTGAAGGAGTCAGCGGCATACCAATGAGCTCGGTTTTTATGAGTCTCTAAACTCCACGTGTAATTAAAGAGACTTTTCATATTTAATAGTATTTATCTTGTGTGTCAGATAACACGTGTTAAAACTCATAAGCTTTTCATTACCAAGATCATTAATACTATTGGTGATACTGTGACTTGAATAGCTCTTCACTTGTTTGTCACAGCTGCGAATTGACTTTCTAATGACTAATTCAGTTGTAAATTTGCCTTTTCAAGAACAAAACCAGAAGTATCAGACTTACTGCTTACCTCAATTCTTTAATTGACATTTCTTTTTAATGTAAGGCAATGTTAAGCCAGTGATTTTAGGGGGAAGCTCTCTTTGGAAGGTCATATTTTCGAAGAGGTAGCATGCTGCCCAATGGAGCAGGTTTTTGTGCATCCAAATTTTGCTGATCTTCCCATCTGTTTCCCCTGCTGTGACAGGACACCTGGCAAAAGGACCAGATCTTGTTTTTTTCCTGCATGTGTACACTTTGGCCTGCTAACCTTTGCATTACTACCCCTGTGTGTGATGGAAAGGACAAAACTGTGCTGGGCTGGCAGGCAGAAAACCCGTCTGCTCTGTGCTTCCACTTTTACTGGCAGACTGAGGAACCAAGTTACTGAGATTGCTGCTCTTTCAGAACAGAAGGGCAGGTTAGAAAGTTTACTTTTTTTGCTTTTCTTTTTTTTTAATCTTTACATACAACAAGCCCTCAATATCAATTTGATCTTGTACAAGGCTTTAGACAGACAGGTAATCTTAGATTTTAGGGCCAGAAGTAGACCAATAAGTTACTGAGTTTCAGGTCTTATGGTTGTTAAGGTGTTTCTTCTATGTCTTTAGCCAGAGACAGATCTTTGATCAATGCACAACTCCTGGAAGACATCAAGGAATGGCAATCATCATGTTTACCTTTTAGAATTTTTTTTTCTGTTATTCATCACTTTAATGTTTCTTTTGGTTTTGGGATTTTTATAATTTTTTTTTTTTGTATATGTGTGTATCTGTGTGTAAATATTGCTCCACAGTTTCTGAACTTGAGAGACCACCTCTGCACCAAGAGACTGATTTAGTCACTACAATTACATGCGCCAAGTAAAGTGCAATGTTCCTGTCACCTGCCAGTGTGGGAAGATATGACTCAAGAAAATACTTTGATTTGCAGGTCTACTCCATCAGAGTGCTTATACTGCTTATAATCTCTTGGATTGCAAATTACTTGGGATAGGCCTGTGTAGGCTTTGCTTAACAAAAAAAAAAAAAAAAGCTTAACAGGAAATTCAGAACCCCTGTTCTGACACAAGCTGTTGAGAGTGGGTTTGCGGGTTGGGAGCAGAGGGCAAGGCGATTGCCACCTGAGGCGTGATATGAAGAGTAAAGTATTTTAGGAGCCTCTGGTTGGTACAGATAAGACAAGTATTGTAGATGCAAAGAGTATATCCTCAAATATGGCTGTACTAGATGACAGTTTAATGACAGTACTGAGTCAGTTTTAACTGTTGTCTTGTCAGCAAGCACAAGGTCATACACTGGAAGAAGACTGCTTTTGAGGAGGAGGTCAAATCTGAAAAGGAAGAACATCACCAAAGTGCATTGTAGTCAGAAGCTGATTGATAGAGGCAAAATAATTCAGCTGAGATGTGCAGCCCATTTTCTCGGCATGACTGTGAACTGGAGCTGAAACTTCCTGGAGGCATCCTTGCTCAAGGTGAGAGCCAAGCCAGAAAGATCATCCAGGCTTGCAGCTGAATCCAGCATGGATCAGCACTGTCATTCTGGCCCAATAAAACTGTCAGGACCAGACCTAAATTTATGGACCTTGGTAGTGCTCTGCCGAGGCATGGGGGCAGGTGGGAGGGAGTGGTGAGCTTTGACTACCGCAGTGTTTGCTGTGGTTGTGTTGGTGCTCCCATCACTTTCATCTTGCACAGGGTGCCTAGGTAGGGAGGGGGCTGAGGGAAGCTTTCCTGTAGCACATGGAGAGCAAGTCAGTTTGGTGGAAAGCCCTATGGATTAGGTTTTGTTAGTGAGTTTGCTCACCAAGAGGGCTGAATGTTTAGTTTATGCAGCTGTAATCTCAGTAGTATGGAAGAAATGTCTCTCTTTTGCCAAGATATAGTCTAATTTATTAACAAAACTTCCTTCATTCAAAGGACTTTGCATTCAAAGCCAGACAAGCATCATTTGGCCACTAACTGCATTGGATGAGGAGGTAAAATATGATCTCATAGTGTTGCTGAATTATTTATTTTGTTTTTTTGTTTAATCCAATCTCCATGGAGAACTCTGGTATACTTAATATATCCCTACTTCATATATTTCATGATGAAGTGGGATATTCAGGAAGTAATATAGCCACGAAGATCTGCATGCAGGTGAGGTTTTGTTGTATAAGGGGAAATGGAACTACAGGAATGCCCTGAGGATATTAAAGCTTGAGAGCAGGCTCAGTGAAAGTCAGTCTGATTTGACTGACATCTCCTGTGTGAAAATTGAGTGTTTAGATTTGGAAAATGGAGGTGCACTGGTGGATTTTCAGTCAAAAGGCACCTTGAGTAGGAAGATTATCTACTTTGTTGGGTCACATTAAAAGAATCACAAAAGTTACTAATCACTGAGGTAATGGGCCTACAGAAAACAAAAAAATGATATGAAAACCATGGCCTTTGATGTGGGAGCAGATTGCAAGATTTTATCTTGCAAAGATTTTTGCGAGATTTTATCTTGCAAAATTATCAAATATTGAACAAGTAAATAGCTCGTAATTAGAAAGGTGCTTTAATAATAACACTCATTTTAGACAAGATGAAATAAAATACGGTGATAAATCAGCCTGTTACAACCTTGATTTTAGTAGTGTCAGTGGCTTTTTGCAAGAGACATCCATGACAAATATAAAACAGCCTAGGCAGAATGTGGCAAATGAAGAGAAAAAGCTGAAACATCATAGCAAAAATTATCTGTTACTAACATTTGCCCTCATCAGTGGGAATTAGAAAAACAATTATGTGAACTCAAGTTCCATCACTACAGAGAAAAGAACTACTACCTTCTAGGGTGCATATATACTTGTGTACAATGTGAACTGTCACATGAACTTCTGTACAGCTATCTTCTCCTAAAAACAAAACAGAACAAAAAAATTGCTGGAATTGCCATGCACACAGTTGAAATACTAACAGAGTCCCATGCAATCCCACTACTAAGGGTTTAGAGTGGGATTCATCTCCAGAGTAAGATACCTAACTGAATATGACAGCACATGAACTTGGATAAAATACTACAGGTAGGTATCTTAATCTGGAGACAAGTAATAGAATCATGGAATAATTTAGGTTGCAAAAGACCTTTAGGATCATTGAGTCCAGCCATTAACTCAGCACTGCCAAGTCCACCACTAAACCATGTCCCTAAGTGACACATCTACACATTTTTTAAATACCTCTAGGGATGGTGACTGCACCACTTCCCTGGACAACTTTCATGTTCCAATGCTTGATAACTCTTTCCCTGAAGAAGTTGTTCCTAACATCCAATCTAAACCTACCCTGGCACAACTTAAATCCATTTCTTCTCATTCTGTCACTTGTTACCTGGGAGAAGAGACTGACCCTCACCTCACTACAGCCTCCTTTTGAGTGATTGTAGCAAACTATAAGGTCACTCCTGACCCTGCTTTTCTCCAGGCTAAACATCCCTAGCTCCTTCAAGCCACTCCTCACAACACTTGTGCTCCAGACCCTTCACCAGCTTTGTTGCCCTTTGGTCATGCTCCAATACCAAAATGTTTTTCTTGTAGTGAGGGGCCTAAAACTGAACACAGGATTTGAGGTGCAGCCTCAGCAGTGCTGAATACAGGGCAGCAATCACTGCCCTGGTCCTGCTGGCCACACTATGTCTGATACAAGCCAGGGTGCCACTGGCCTTCTTGGCCACCTGGGCACATGTTGGCTCACCTGGCTGTTGACTAGGTTCTTTTCCTCTGGGCAGTTTTCCAGCCACTCTTCCCCCAAACCTGTAGCACTCCCTGGGGTTGTTGTGACCTAAGGGCAGGACCTGTCATTTGGCCTTGTTGAACCTCTTGCAATTTGCCTTGGCTCATGGATCCAGCCTGTCCAGATCCCTCCGCAGAGCCTTCCTGCCCTCCAGCAGATCAACACTCCCACTCAGCTTGGTGTCGTCTGCACAGTGACTGAGGCGACACTCAATCGCCTCGTCCATATCACTTATAAAAGATACTAAACAGCACTGGATCCAAGACTGAGCCTTGGGAGACACCACTTGTAACCGCTGCCCTCTGGATGTAACCCCATTCACCACCACTCTCTGGGCTCAGCCATCCAGCCAGCTTTTCACCCAGTGAGCTGGGTAAAACCCTGGCCAAGCCATGAGCAGCCAGATTGTCCAGAGTAATGCTTTGGGAAATGGTGTCAAGGGCTTTATTAAAGTGCATAAACCACATCCACAGTCTTTCCCTCATCCACTGAGTAAGTCACCTTGCCATAGAAGATCAGGTTAGTCCTTCCCCTTCAGCTCTGATGCAAAGTATTCAAAGCTTGATCCTTGGTGTTACTAAAAAGTGTCAAGTAACAGTTATGATATTTTAGCAAGCAGCTGTAGTTGCTGGGTTCTTTGTTAATATGCTGATGGAAATTGAGAAGTCTAATGATGGGGCAACATAAAAATATGGCAGGTTATAAAAAAAAAATTAGCAATATTGAAATGGAGCTTTTGTTGCAAACTCCTCATTTCTTAAACAGTGTGAAAAAAAAAATGTTGATGATGGGGAGAATTTGCACTGTATTATAGTCTTAACTAATAAAATGCCACAGTAATGCTGGGAAATGAAAGATTTTAGCTCCCATTTTATGAGTCATCTGAGTTTTCAAAGTAATGAGTGTATATTAGCATCTACATTGCTTAGGGCTGGATGGAAGTTTAGATAAGTGACCTTCATATCTTATGGTTTAATGCTGATGATTCTCAACTGTGCACTCATAGTACTATCTGTAAGAAGCTGCAAAGAAAGGTCTTTTTGTCCATATCCTCATTCATGTAAAGGAAAAAAATTTTCCCCCTTGACTTATCTTGGGCAAGGTAGGTTTCTAGTTTCTTCCTGTGCTTCAGAATTCTTGTTTGCATCATGTTATCCAAAATGCCAAAGCCTCCTCTTATAAGTCTGCAATGACTGCCTCATTCCCCTCTGCCTTCTACTTGGCATACTAATTTACCTTTTTGTGAGCAGAGTAAGAAAAACAGCAGGAAGAAAGGGAAGAGAAGAAAGGGTGGTTTTTTGGGGATAGCTCAAATACCCAGTGCTGGAGGGAAAGCAAACCACACTTTCTCTTGCTGAAGAATGAAAAATCACTAAATCCTTTGGTTTCTGTAGGATAGTCTCACTTGCCTATTTGGAAGAAAGGAAACTCTTCTTTGACTGTCTTCAAGAGTTCCCTGGGGCTAGTATGTCCTCCTTGCTCTTCTCTCTCTGAGCGATGGAGCCTCAGGGCTCGTGGCAAAAAGCCCTGCAGTGTCCCATTTGTTGGCCTGGCACCTAGGGCTCCGAAACCCAGCCATGCTCAGAGCTCAGGGACTGCCCCTTGTCCCTCTGCAAAAAATGCAACCTCTGTGCGAGTGGCCGGGTGTTGCCTGCCCCTCTCAAGTTTTTGAGTTAGGTTTTCCAGTTTTTACTCATAACCCAAGTCTTGCTCAACGGGTTCCTTTCCTTTTTCCTGCTGGGAGCATACTGGTAGTGTTGACTGTGTAAAGAGAGATGCACTAGCTCATTTCTTCCGTAAGTTGCTAGAGGACATTACTGTCTTCCCTTTTCCATGATTTTCCGTTTGCAGTAGGAATAGAATGGCACCTCGCTTTGCACATATGCACAGATGGTCATAATCTCTCCTGCATCAGATCATTTTGCTCATCATTTTTAATGTCAAATTTACTCTCCTCACTTCAGAACCTCCCAGTTTCCCAGATACATGTCTCTCTTCCCCCCTTTTTTCCACCCTGTTTTTAAGGGACTGTCAACATGTACGAACTGACCAACATGAGTGCGCAGTAAACCAAGTCCTTCTGCAATAACTTCTTGCATGAACAGCCTTCCAGAGAATAATTTACAGAAAAAAATGTGCTTTTTCCAAAGCTACACACTCAAATCTTGAAGGAAATTCTTTGGCTGGATTTCCAGCAATTTTTTTCTGGTTTAATGACAGGGAAACATAGTACAGTCTCTGTCAGATGGCAGGCATTGCTTATCCTTATGTAGAGATTATGCAACACTGTAGAAAATTAGTCTCTCTCTGTCAAAATGATCATCTCGATTATTTCAGATTTTTGCTGGTACTCCTGGTCTGAATGTATCAATTTCTATCTCTCCTCAGTATCATTACATTTTGTCATTAAACATGTAATAGCCTTCATAAATTTGGAGGTGTTTATCTCTCATAAAAATAGCAATTTTTGAAATGCTACAACTCAGTGAAAACAGTAATATTTTGTTATACTATCACAATTGCATCCTTAAATGATTGTAAATTCACTTGGAATTAGCATAATAATTCTATAAATGAAATAAATTCATTATAAAATGAATGTGAAAAATGTTTAAGTTTAGCATAAAGCAGGTAATAGATCCTGGAGCAGAAATGAAAAATTCGTGGTGGTGTGTTAAGCAGTAGGAGATAAAGAAATGACAAAAAACCCAGAATGAATTAATACAAGGAATGACTGCTGGCTGAAATCTTAACACTATGTGAAGGATTAATGGAAACCATTCTAGCATACCAAGAACATATTAAACACACTACTTTCCATTAGGATTATTCGGATTTTTTTGATAAGAGCATTTGATTAAGGAGTATTTTCTTGTAAGCAGCAAAGGGAGGGCAGACTGAGGCACACAGAGCCCCTTTAGAAACCATCACACTTTTCCTTCTTGGTGCACATTCCCATGTATTTCATGCTGCCCTGCTGGGCCCTCTCTGTGAAGCTCCTTTGGCACCAGCCCTGAGGGAATGTGAGTGGAGACACTGCAAAGGAGAACACATATTTCTAATAACCAGGAAAGTGCACTGGTTTCAGAATCCATCACTGCATCTACATTTACTTTCTTTGCAGTGCCACAAATCAGTGTTTTGCTCTAACTTCTGCAAACGTGAGAAGCTGGGGCTAAATTTATTCTACATTTTCTATTATAAAATCTATCATTCTCCTCATGACTCTTAGCATTATCAGCAATACCTCTATCGACCAAGGTGGCACTTAGCAGCCATACACAGGTTGAAGTCTCCTGCAATAAAAGTTGTTCTCTGATATCTGCCTGAGGCAGAAAGACAACTGAGGTGGATGAGAGGAGAGGGAGGACCAGAACGGGGTGAGGAAATCATAAAGATGAATTTTGTGGTATGAGGAGCTGAAAATACTGGGTGTCTTGTTTTTTTGCCCCACTAACTCAGCTCTCCAAGTATGGGCCTTTCAGAGCATTATCCTACGAGTGACATGGGTGCTTGGCCAGCCCCTCAGACACTACTGCCATGTGGAGGCCACGTGAAGCAGGTGCTATTGCCAGCCCTGCTCTGGGCATCTGCCCTGAGAGGCAAAGCTCACCCTTCCTGGGGTGGGAGGCATGTCTCCTAGGCCCACGTCCTCACTGGTTTGCTAACGAAGATTTCTAGCAAAGACATCCATTGTGAGGAAAAGATTTGTTGGTGGCTGCGGTTTTTTTCCCTTTGTTATTTTTTCTTTTTTTAAAGAACAAAAAATAAATTAAGATCCTCTGTTTTCAGACCACTTGCTGCTGATCATCTGCATTGCATCACTCTGAAACCAAGAGCAACTGCACTGCTTACTGTAAGCACATCTCGAAACAGGAGCTGTGTGCTTTGCACAGGCAATCATGAAAATAAAACTTAAAGTTTGAAGTTTTTTGATTTATGTTTGTTTTTATTTCGTATTACTTTGCTGCTGATTTAAGTCAAATGACTTTACAGCTTTGACATGGGTGCGCACGGTGTGCAAACTGGTTGCCAAAGACACAGGATTTAGGCATCAGCTGGCACTTTCTGAAACAGACAACTTTATGATAGAGCTAAATATCCTTTTTCTTTTAGGTGTTGAGAATGCAGAAAAATAAGTGAACACTTTACAAAATAATTTGGGTAAAATAGAGGAAATATTTATATCAATGTAGTTTTTGTAATGAAATGTAAATAAAAATTATAGCTAGGTTGCCTTTGAAGTGATTTTTGGATTCCACTCTTATCTCGACAAGTAAAGATTTGAATACATCTTTTTTCTTCGTGGTTCCTTTTATATTGGAGAATGTTATTGAAAAATTGGTAAATCTTCATTTTTCAAAATTGTGTCTGAGTTTTAGGAAATCTCGTTTTAAATTTTGTGAGAAAAACCCTCAGATCTAGCAGAGGTAATTTAATGTTCCTGACACTTGACTTGCTGCCTTCAGAAACTACGCAGATTTACAACAGGGGGAAGCCATAGTCATTCCCGACTGTCTGCTCAGCCCACTCTTTTTTAGAGCTTCTCGTCCCTCCTGTTGGATGGCTCAGCTGTTGCTTGGTGCCCATGGCTGGTGTCCTGCTGCACTGAGGCGCTGGGGAGTGAGTGCCAGCTCACCTCGGTATGTGGCACGGCGCCTCCACGCCAGGGTCTCTGCCACCCATACGGTAGAGGCAGAGAACGGGAGCAGAAAGCTGGAAGTGGGAGCTGCCACCATTGTCCCAAGGTGGACAATCCTCATTTGTCGGTCAGAGCACTCAATCCCAGGGAGCTGGCACAGCTATGACGTGCCTCAGGCAGATCTAATCCAGAAGAAAAATGGTATCTGGAGGTTTTTGTCCTTGAAATTTAGTCAGAGGTAGATGATGGGGATATATTAATTGCTATCATAATGAGGACAGAACAGCTAGATGAAATGTAAGGAAGGAAAATGTGACAGTGCCTGGGAAGGAGGAATCTCCAGGCAGAAAGCAGGGTATGCTTACACCAGTGAGCACCTCTTAGCATCCAGTAAGTCGTTTCAGTACGGTTCAGGCTGGAACGGGACTCTTGCTGCAGCTGGAGGGGCTGCGTGCTCTCCATGTCTGCCCCGGGCTGCTCCTCCAGGTCTCCCTGCATCTTCCCTGATGCCCCTCCCCGTGTGAGTTTGCACTTACCAGGCACGATTTAGTGTGGGTACAGAACTGAGTCAGATTTAATTTGCGAGTTTACTGCCAAACCTGAGCCAATTTTAAAGCCAGCTGTACAGCACTGATTTAACAAGAAATGGAAACCATTCAAAGCTCTGTGAATTTGGCATAAATTAACAATTTTGGCTGAGCATTACTATGGGGTTTCGACTAATTCAAACCTAAGGCTCACAGTGAAATTCAGGAGGCTTGAATCCATGCCAAGGGAAAGGTTTGCATAGATCTCTGCAAATTGGAAGTGTCAAGGTTTCAACAGCTCTGCTTGATAAGTAAGAGGAGATTTCCCTCTGAAGTCTGTATCACTCCTGGAATCCACAATGAATCTGTCATGGTTACATACCAAACCTGATAACATATCTTCGTTAAACAGCTTTATTTGAATGGGTTGTTAATGACATAAACAATAGCAATTAGAAGTATTGATATTATATTGACAGGCTGTGAAACCGTTTGGTGATTCATTCTTCTAAATTAGCTTCTTTCCTGCTATGCACTGTGAATACTGCTATTGCTGAGAGGAAAACAAAAATAACTTAAGGGGAAAAAAAGGGAGAACTATCTTGGGGGAACTCTATCTCGGGCAAATGTTTGTGTAAGGATTTGAGCTGGGTATTGTACTCCTTGCAAAAATATTATGGCTAAAACTGGTCTTCTTTTCTGCATATATTTGTGCATTCATTTCCGTGCAAGTACTTGATAGTTATAATCAGTTACTAAATGAGTTGGATAGTTGTTAGGTGCAGTGGTTGTTTGCAGCTTCTCACAATGAATATTTATGATGTGCAAAAGTTTCTATCATATGGTATTGGGTCTGGCCTTTAATAGGGTAACTGAAACAGAGTAAACAGAGGGGGAAAAAACCAGCAAAACCCAACAAAATTATGACAAGTGTAAAACAAATATTTTTTCATACACTACTAGTCATGGGTACAGGCCGTTGTAAGTATTTGAGTGTAAATCAGCCACCTAGCAAACACTCAAATCATCTGAGAATTATTTTTAGATTTTTTTTTTCTGAAAATGGTACCAGAGGTAGCATGAGTCACCTATAAAAAACTGTTTAAATTACAAAGAAATGAAGACAAATATAAAATCTGTATAAAATCAGGTGGTGCTTGCATTGAAGAACTACAGCTTTGTGTTTTCATACTAATACAGAAAGGTCAACACTTTTTTTAGAAAAAAGAGATTTCAGAACTGTGGACTCTTACTTTTTAAAATTAATATTTTTGCTTCATGTGCTAAGACCTTCTGTAATTACTATTGTGTACCACTGGAAAAATACTAGTGCATGGAAGAGAGGATATGGGAAGGAGAAGAATTTATCTTCAGTGAGATTAATGGAGTACAACTCAGCACCATTTTATTATTCTGTAACCCCAGATTTTAATACTTGATCTGTGCAACACTCACAAATGGCTGGTTGTTTTATCTTAAATCAGAGTAATTTGTGATACTGTTTTAATATTTATTGTAGTCACATAACACTATTACCACAGTCCTATCTCTCTCGCTTTCTTATTATTTTTAGTGTGCTTACCTGCAAGGTTGCAGTGTAGCTGCTGAGCACCCAGTAAACTGTGAGGCACTAAGGCAGGACACCAGGAAATGCCACATCCTCTGATTCTGACCTGGGCCTCACACCTGCACGTTAGCTTTTGTTACACTTCACAGGCATTAATAATCACAATTTAAATAGCTTAAAACGGAGTAATGAGCTCACCTGAACATCTTTGTAAGAATGTTTATCAATCATTAGAGAAATAGTCGAAAAAGTGAAGAATTAGCATGCCAGAAGCCATGTAATAAACCCTGTAAGACTAGATATTAGGAAGATTAAGCTGTTCTTTCACTACAGCAATATATATCTATAATGAGATGCAGTTGCTTCTTGCAAATGTGCCACAGATTAATTAGTTTCAGAATACTGCAGTTTGTTCACAGTACCTTAAAGGCTCTTGAAAAATATTATGCATGATAGGGATGCAAAGTGAGTATGCAGGAAAGACATTGTGAAAAGCAAATAAACGTGGCTTTTCACATCGTTGTATTCTGGGGAGACAGTTTCTTTTTAACGAGTCTTCACTCAAAAATCCTGATAGGATGTTTCAGATGTGACCTTCATCTGTAACTTTTGAATTGGCATAAGCTAAGGAGAACCAAGTTGGCAGGATAATTATTTATAAAAAAAAAAAAAAAAAAAAAGAAAAAAGAAAAAAAAGTGCAGTGTTTTAAGACTCTGGAGTTAATATTGTTTTCTTTTCTCCTTCTCCTGCTTTATGTATAACTTTTTAAGTGGTTCCAATGCTTTAAACCAGATGTGCTGGGTCAGAATTATTCAACTATTGTGCAGTTTCAGTTAAAGAGAACATGTGCTGTGTGTGCCTGCATAAGTAAGCTCTGTGCTGTGCCAACACTCTCTCTTTTCTGTTTGCGTATTTTTCTCCAATCCATCTCCCTCAGGACAACAGAAGTGCATTGGACTGGATATGAAACGCAGGACAAAAAAACCCCAAACCATGCATGATGAATTATGTAAAGGGGAGACATGGTGGTGTAATATAAAGAATTTATTAGCATGAGCATGAGATCCCTGCATTACTCAAGAGAAGCAAAAGCCAAAGCTAAATTATGTAGGTCATCCCATCAAGTACCAAATAAACCTTATGCAGAGACTGTAATTTGTTATGTGATACACAAAAATTGTTTATATTTATTATTGTGACTTTCTGCTTTTACTTGCATATAAAGGTTGATATTTTATTTGTAATAAGGTTTATCTGTAGATCCAAACAAATAATATGCCATGATGTGGAAGAAACAGAACATTGGAATTCAAAGCCAAAGGAGACAGAAGAGTTCACCGGGAACGAGGCAGTAAGACAATGCCTAGCAAAATCAATTGATTTTTGGCTAAGTGGATATATACAGCTCTCAGAAATTTGTAACTGATCCAGAATGGAATGGTTCTTTCCTGGGAGACGTGTTCCCTCTTTGAGGAATAATAATAATACAATATTTAATTTTCAGGAGTTTTTTGTTCTTTTTTAATGTAGCTGTTTTGAAATACTCAGGGCTTTTGTCCTGGAATGATTAAGAAGAAGAGTGCAGGTGGTATCAAAGGTGCAAAGTGAAATTATCTTCTGTCTGTCATTCCTATGCATGTTTATATTAGTGTTCAAACCCTAATTTTTGTAGGCAGTCCTAAGTAACTACAAGCTCCTTTTCCTTTTCCCTCAGCTGTGATATTTATTAGCCTATGAATTACTCCTCTAATTTTGTTCATTTAGTTGTGCTATTGTGACAGCACCTTTGGGCTACAATAATCTCACTAATAGCTGACAGCAATGTGTACAGTGTACATGTGGACCTGAAGTGAATGTATGACTTACATCAGAAGTGAGGATATCAAACCCTGGTAAAATCAGTGGAGATAATTACATACACTTTTTCTCATGAAGATTTCTCCGTACTTCACTGGGATGGATTAAAAATGTGGATTATTTGCTCCACCCTTGCCAAAGAATTGTCATAAAAGAGGTGTCAGTGGCTGTGGTGGCCCAGTGGCTGCTCCAGAATTTATGCAGAGGGACACCTCCGTAACTGTATTTGCACAAATGCACATGGCTAGGGAAACAAACTGGGGGAAATTCAGTGGGAACAAATGCATCGTTAATAACATCTGGAAATGGATTGCCCTGTGAGGAGAGGCTGAAGGATGTGGTCTGATTTGTCCTCAGGGACAATTTTTTTGGAGTCTAATAACAGCTCCCCAATACCTATGGGGATATGATTGAGAAGGGGGAACTAGGCAGACAAGGAACATTGACTGAACCAAGCAAGAAAGGTTCAAACGGGATATAAGGAAAAACCTGTTCCCCATTGGGTCAGCAGGGCAACTCCCCCATCCAGGCTGAGTTATCTCAGGATGACTGACTAAGCACTGGCACAGGGTGCTCAGAGAGGGTGTGGAGCCTCCATCCCTGGAATATTCAGAAGCCTTTTGGAGATGGATCTGGGCAATTGCTCTGGGAAGCCCTGCTTTAGGAAAAGGTTGAATCAGATGACCTCCAGATGTCCCTTCCAATCTCACGTATTCTGTGATTCTCCAATCCTATGAACCTATTTAGGGATCCAATTTTAGGGAAAAAAGTGTAATATTAGAGAGGCATTTATTTTTTGTGTTCTAGATCCTCTAACATAGCCAGGTGCTTGAAACTGTCAATTTGTCTTCCAAAAATGTCCACATTTGTTCTCAAGTAAGTACATTGTAAGACTAGGATTTATGTTTTCCACCCCTCGTATGATGTGTATGATGAAACCACAGTCCTGTCAGCTCTTGCTTTATAATCACAAATAATATGTTGATAACTGCACTCTTGTTGGATGACCTTAATAAGAATTCAGTGCTTTTCTGCCAGTTACTCTCTTTATCTTCAGGTCTAGACTCAGACAGTTCTTTGAATATCGGAGCTAGGGGCATGACACACTCTGATCTCAGGTGTCTTGAAGCTTGCAACGCAGAATTGCTGAAGGATCCACTCCTGAGTTTCCATTAGTTGGACAGTCACTCGGTTAACCAAAAAACCTACTGTATGTGCATGCATATAAGCATGCACTAGCTATAATTAATAAGCATTTTAGCAATCTACTTATGTCTGATGTTAGAATACACTAGATCCTAGCTACGGATTTTCTAATTGATTTCAGCTATCAAATCCAAAGTCATGACTAAAACTCATTAAACTGGCTTTGAAATTTCTCAGCTATTTGCTCTTCAGTGTTCTTTCCTATTGACATTTCTGTGTTTCAGTGAGTGTTCTTGCCACAAGTTGAGAGCTCAATAAAATATAATGCCCCATAAGAATACAGATTATATGATGGCAACATTTATTCCATGAACCCAAGGGGATAATTTGACTTTCATCTCTTCCTTCTCTGTCAAAATATAGAGCTACGAATAAATGGTATGTAAAGGAGATCAGAGCAAACTGAGGAGCTGAAAGTTTGCAATTTATTAACTTGAGCATGAAAGTACAGAAAATAACTAACTCAAGTTAGTCGGGGAAGAAGTCTTAACCTATTGCATTAAAACATGGTTTGCACTAGTCTAATGAGTTTTCTATCAAATGAGGCATGAAACGTACTGCCAGAATATAAAGTCAGTAAAATACTCAAGTTACTGGATAATGTCATTATATGTTTTATCTTATTGGGGAGCTGGTACAGAATACATTATCTTTAAATTTGCACAATCTGCAAAACCAGAAAAAAGGCCTTTTTTAAAAAATGAATGTGCCATTCAGATAAGTTGCTAATAAAATGAGATCAAAACCTACTGAAGCCCATAAGAAAAAATATACACATGTAGAATTCTCAAGAACACATGAAAAGAATTGTTTAGTTAAGACGTCAGTTCAATGTTCTGTTTACAGTCCTTGTTTAATGAGACCTATGGAAAAAGGCACACAAAAATAGCAGGTGTTGAATCACACTGAAAATTTTCCTAAAATTGCTCAAATAATTAAGAATTGCAATATAATTAATTTAACATTAGCACTCTGCTTCAAAAGTTAATCTTGATTATTTTTAGAATGCTATGTTTTGTAAATATTTAAAGAGAGAGGGCTGCTTTCCTTAAAAAGGAATTGTGTTGTGTTGAAAGTGGTATTTTTGCATGACTAAAGGAGTTGGTGATTAAAATTTTTTTTAAAAGGAAAAAAATCACCTTGAGTATTTTGTTCAGTCCTATTCCTGCTTCTGTCCCTAAGGAACCTTTTGCAATTGTAAGACAATTGGATGCTTTTGAAATTAATGGAACTTCTATTACATCTCAAGAGGCTGGAATTTGCTGCAATTTCCTCAGACGCAAGAGTAGACTGTCTGCTCAAGTATTCCCCCTCTGACTACTCCTGAATTCCATTTTTCAGTGGTTTCATTACAAACTACACTCAGAAGCTTCCTAGAATTGACTACAAGTCAGTGTACCACATCAATTACTGCAGTGTGATGAATTAAATCTTCATTTATCCTAAAAGCCAATAGGCAGCTCTGAATGTTTCCTGCATGGCCAAACACTGCTTTAAGCACAGGCAGAGCTCTGCTTATGTTGTCTGGGCCGGTTCGCTTGTATCCTTTTGCTGTTATTTGTTGTTAAAACAGTTGTGCTTCCTCTCAACATGCTGTTTAATGGATGACTGTCCATCTACTTCCTCAACATCTCTTTATTTGCCCAATGATACATTGACATTGACAGACTCGAAGTTTGTTTTTAACGTGTCCCAGGTTTCCTTCTAGGTACCTTTCGAAATAGAGTGCTGTTGAACTCTGTGGCCAGCTATAACATTCATTAAAAATTAATTTCCTACTTGCCTGGTATTTTCCTGATTTATGTGCTTTTGAAGGCATTTTGATGGCTTCTTGTGCACGGGTAGATTTCTAGGCTTCACATCAGTGTTTTAAATTGGAAGTAGGATTGAGAGCCTGTAGTCTGGCCTTACTGATTAGTAATGTTTCTCCTTTCTGTGGAAAAAAAAAAAATCCTTTGTCTCTTTCAAAGTATGTAATCTAATTTCTGCTACATGGGTTTGCCTTAGAGGAGCACTTCATCTAGAGAGATGTTGGTGCAGAAGGGCAAGGACTGAGGCATCTCTTCAGAGGGTGAATGGCCTGTTGTCTTCTGAGCCTTGAGGAGAGAGGAGGTTTGTTCAAATTAAACTATCAGGGGCCTGGCAAAATGTCCACTCAAGGAAAAAGGAGAGCGGAAAACACATTCTCACGGATCTTTGCAGACCTCTTAAATTAAATTTTGTCATAACTTTAACCCTATCTTTTTTGGCAACAGCTTCCAAATCAGCCACTTGGTTACTGGGAAGAGTAATGTCTTTATTTAAAACCTAATTCTTCTAATGTGCAGTCAAGACAGGCAGTGCCAGTGTTGTGTCTGCCTGCCCTGTGTACATGCTTGTTCTAACTGTGCAGCCGGTGACAGTGCTAAAGAAAAATGCACCCTCACTTGGCACCATTCAAAAAAAAGATCAAGTCTGCATTTTCTTTGACCACACAATGTGTACCTTAACATAAAACCCTGATGATGGTAATAGTTTTTATTGGCCAGCTATTTTACTTCAAAATGGTCCAGGGTCAATTGCATCACAGGCTGCCAAATACTTTTTAAAATCTTTGACATTTGTGGCATGTGGTTTTTGCTATTGGACATTCTCTCCTGAATTTTTAGAATGAAAATGTGATTCACATATCATCTCTTGAGTCTAAATACAGTCTGCTCTTCTCTTAGGTTTGCCTCGATTACTTTGTTCTATTCATGAGCTAACTGTAAAAGCCTTTGTCACTGAAACAAGAGTAATACCTCACCAAACACAGGCATCCCTTAATGCATGTTTCTTTGGTCTTCTTTTTCTGTCTTCCCTCACGTAGTAAATGTAGTTATAGGTCAAGGCGGAATGGCCTTAAACTGAAGGAAAATAGGTTTAGATTGGATAGTAGGAAAAAATTCTTCCCTGTGAGCCAATGGAACAGGTTACCCTGTTGTGGCCAAGGCCAGGCTGAATGCGTCAACCTGGTCTAGTGGAAAGTGTCCCTATGCAAGACAGGGGTATTGGAACTGATGATTTTTAAGGCTTCTTCCAAGCCAAACAATTTTATGATTCTATGAAAAATTCTGGTCTCCTCTAGTGTCAGAATTTCTCTTTTCCCTGACCTTCTGGAGATGATATAGATGTCCATCCAATACACCGAGGATCTATGTGGCTCTGGGGGAAACCACACTGGAAAATGATAGCAACTACTCAGATCCCTTAGTGCCAGGAGAGGACTTGTAGGGACAAGCCAGTGCTCTCCAAGCATGAAGACTTCCATGGTTTCGGTCTCAGGATTTCTATAAAAGACCCTTACAATTGTGTGTATGTCAAAGAATATTGTCAGTGCTACAAGTCACTGAACCTCCAGTTCTGATAATACCATCATAGCTGACTGCTGATATTTAGCACTGCAGATTCATAATTTTAATTTATTTTGTTTAAAATATAGCTAAAAACAACTGACTGTTTCCTAGTGTGAATGAAGTCTCTCTGCTTTGGAAGTCCTCAAGAAGCATCTTGTCACAGCATCTCAACTCCTTGGGCATGTATGATTTTCATTTGTGAACTGTTTTTCACTGAATCTGAGGAGTTCTGAAGTTTGATCTCTCTGGTTTTTCCACCCTCTGTACTGCAGACATTGTTTCTGAGACACAGAAAGCAATTTTCATAATTTATTTTATATTTTTTGTAAACCTTCTTCACTCTGATCCTCTTCAGAGCCTTCTTCAGCTTTTGTCGTTATTACTGGGACAAAGTTCATTGATTTTACATGCAATATGCAAGGGCAGTGATCTTGTGCTGTTCCTTTTATTGAAGTCTTATGATGCTCATCTCTGAACGCTGAATTCTGCTTGTGCAAATGCAGAGTCTTTCAGGCAGACCTCTTCTCTGTGGTGGAGAAGAGACATTGCAACAAATTCTAGACTCAGCAGACTGTTAGCATGTGGAGGAAATGGCCCAAAATGTTGGCCATGCTGGGCAACTGGGACTAATTTTCTTGTCCTGCAACTTCTTCCATCTGTATTCCCCCCACGGAGACACAAAAAGAGGTAGCCGTGCTGTTTACCAGAACAAATTTTTCTCAGGTATAAGTGTTCAGAGAGATGAAAGGAGGAATCCCATTTAACCAGCTGCTGGGAAATTTGACTCAGTGGGTTAAAGAACACTATCAACCGCGAAGCTTCCTTAGCTCTCTGTGTTGCAGCAGGACTTTCTCTTCTGCTAGTCAAAATCCTGAGGGAACTACTCCAGATAGGCTCTTCTACAACTTTTTCTTCCCTCAGAAGCTGCTCCAGAACAATTTAGGAGGGACTTCATCCATTTGTTATTTGAATCCTGACAACTATTAAAATGTGGAATGCAAAATGAAAACTCTTAGTGTACTTTGTCCATCCACTAAAAATACATTTCCAGTTGTGGGAAGATTATTTTTTTGAAATTAGCTCCTCCAGCAGAATTCTTTATTTTTTTCCATGCTGGTGTCTTAGATAGTAGATAAGATTGGTGCAAAAATGTTCAAGATTAGTTAAGCTGGTGCTGGTACAGGTTAGTAGATTTCAAACATCAAGTAGCAAATTTAAAGAGCCTTCAGGCTTTTTCTGCATGAGGGCTTATAATAACACCTCTTTTCCACAAAAGCTTAATTTAAAAGATAACTTTTTTTTTCTAGTCAGCAAAATGTAAATTACACTAGGTAATAACAATAATTGTAAAAAATGCTTCTTCATTTGGCACTGTTTAGCACATTCTAATGAATTGTGGTAATAAAGGCATCTTTCTTGTGCTTTATAGTATATGAAACTAATGCCTTGAAGGGACAATACAAAGGGATACAAAAGCTGGTTGCAAGCAGTATCTTCTGTAAACACTTTTAAGGTAATTACATAGAAGGCCATAAAGAATACTAATCAAAAAAATAGATACTGTGTTTTTATTCTTAGGTCAAATTAAGACATGTTTAGGTTCTAAATAACTATAAGCATTTTAAAGGAAATATTTGTTGCTGCTGGAATGTTGAACTTCTAATGGTACCAATCTTCCTCCTGAAAGGAGATTTGCCTCTGACGTCTAATGTTGTAGTTAACAGTTAATGGGAACTCAGAGAAGATGACAAAAACACAGGTTGTAATATCTTTTTTTTACTCCTGTGCTGTATATTGTAGTGGGAAATGGTAATTGGTGGGGAGTAATCAACATTTGTCTCTGCAAGATGAAAGGACAGTAAAAGCATAATGGGAGAGAAGAAGCAAATGGATGGGGGCAGGATCTCACTCTATTTCAGTGCTATTATTTTAACAGTAAATGCTATTACATGGGCTACTGAAATACATCTGGAGTCAAAAATGTGAGAATACAGAACTTGTTTGCCTATAAAGTTCTGTGCATTGCATAGTTAAAAATTGCTGCAAGTATTCTGAGTGTCTCAAACTTATTTCCAGTGATTTTTTAAAAGATACTTGCAGTCCCAGAGTATGCTCAATGGATATGCATGTTCATAATACATCATCGATAGGATATTGCTCAATGAACACAATAGACTAATGTTATTCCCTCCCAAATGAGAAAACAGAAATATGGAAATTGCCTTAAGGAATCAGGCCATCAGTACAGTATTTTGTTTAGCAGTTGTCAGTGATAGTTGATTGAATTCCCAACCCTCCTTCCACCACCAACAATGAAACAAAACCTCAAAGAAAAACCTGACTCTGCATACCTTTTTTTATAACTGCCGTTACATGGAAACTGCCTTAAAATACATATAATATTGGTGTTATATTCATGCCACTGTGAGGAAATCCTACAGAGGAGTTAAGAGATGATCTTTTGGGGGCTGGTTAGATTCAGTGGGGAAACAGAAGCAAGGAATTGAGCAGCAGGAGATGCTGGAGGTGCCTCCCAGCTGTAGAGTGGGATACGTGGCCTGTAGGAGAGGTAGGAGCAAGGAATGTGGGGCAAGCGGCCTGCGTTACTCTCAAATTACTCCTGTATTATGATTGATTTGTTTTGAAGAAGCATTTTGGGAAGCTGTTCTGAGGAATAATGCTCTCACAGTGACCACTGGTTCATTATCACTCATTTAACACTGGGCTTCAAACCCATGAAGACCTACAAAAATGCAGGTTACTTTGAATTACGATGTGAAATTTGCACTACAGGTATATTATTCATCTTCAGAGAAGTCTCTGGCAACTCTGAAGTGTATTGCTATACATTAATAAAGAGCAAAGAAGTAGAACTAAATGAGCATCACACTTTCCTGAGTTTGAACATTTAATCTTTTCCTTTACTCAAGGTCATTTCCATTACTGGAATTTTGCTTTAATGAGAACTCGCCTCTGTCTCACCAAAAATTCTATATTTTGTAATTAAATCATCATCAGGACCAGTGGTGATTAGATACATTTGGCAAGGAATATTGATGTGGATTTCTTACTGCAACAACATGCATGTGTATAAAGTTCAGCAACATGAGTTCTTTGTCTCCGAACATTGTACAATCAATATTCTATTACTGCAGTGTGAGCTCTGCTGCATTGTAGCTAAATTAGTGCATAAGCCTCAGGAATGCACTGACGGAAAGAATTCTAATTTCTGAATATAAAATGTGTGTAAGCTGTTTGTTTTAGCTGTAACAGCTCTGTTACAGTATCTACTGCTTTAAGTACTATTTATGCAATTTAACTGAACAGGAATTTTGGAAGTTTTATTTTCCTCGTGATCTTCTCCACTAATAACTTCCAAGACACATCACATACCTTCTGATGGTTTTGTTCGTATTCTTTCTGTTTGTTTTGCTTTCTATGGTGAAGATGTCTGTAGCATCGGGACATCCATTATACGGGCTTTGCTACAGATTGAAACTCTGCTATGATAAAAAAATCAAACAAACCCAAACCAAAAGGTTTAAAGACAAGAAGGATAAGCTGCTCCCCAAGAAAAAGGGAAGGGTGCAAAGCTCTAAGACTGGGGATTATTTAGGCAGCAGACAGTGCTGTATATTGCCACCACAGACAAGCCAGGGTGGGCTTTCTACAAACCCAACCTCAGCAGCTGCCTCCAGGAGCAGTGCTGAAGGCAGCAACTTCTGTCCTTGTTTCTTTCCTTGCCTTACAAGACTTCAGCTGCTGTCATTGCTGGCACTGCTGGGATGGTGAGAGGGAGAGGTTCCTGCAGATTGCCCTGCTACGTCACTCCCTTCACTGCCTCCTGCTTCCAACAGCAGCCATGGCAACTCCTGTCCAGACCCCCATGCAAGGGGGCACTCATCTGAAAAGGTGGAGGGAGAGGTAGTTGAGCAACTGTTAGTGGGAGCAGGAGGGAAGCTTCTGTGAGAGAAGGAAGATGGACAGTAATTCAGACACGACTGGATTTCAGTGGCTGGCAAAGTTCTTCCTGGGGAAGGAAGAAGAAGGTCTATTGAAGTGAATCGGGAAGTGGAAAAGGCAGAGGGAGAGAAAGAAAAGTCTTCACCTGCAGCCCTTGGGACTTCCCACAATTATCATGACCTGTTTTGTTCAGAGTCTCTAAAATCTCTTATCTATGCAACTCATTCTACCCAACTCATTCTGCCACTGTTGTTGAATTGAATTTTCAGTTTCTTTTGTCACTTTCTTTGGAGGATGGGAGTCAAATTTGGACACACATCCTTCAAGTTCTGATTTTACTCTGCTCGTTTAACTATCTCATCTGTGCAGGTGTTTCATTGGTGTCTTTGAATGGATGCAGATTGCTCTGCTTCACTCTCTCCTCCCTCCCAAATCCTGAGACAAAATGCAAGAAAATATGCGGACTTCTTGATTTCTTGTTTTTGTTTTGCTTTTTTTTTAGGAAATCAGGATATATGTGCCTGTCCCTCAGTTTCAAAATGTCGAAACACTACACCATTGGTTCAGTACTTGAGTGGAGTTCCCTTCTAAAACCAGACCTCATCGAGAGAGGTGAAGAAGGATCATTTCTCTGCTTTTTAGAGGACAGTTCCCCACATCACTGCTGCTCTCTGAATACCAGAGTGGTATTGGTGAAGGCAGTCGTGCCACTGCAATTTTAGGCCGTGCTGGAAGGTTTCACCTATGACAAAGCTCGTAAGTTGTAAGGCTAACTACCTTGAAAGGCCAGAGAGTCCAATTACATGCCCAAAGGCAGGATCAGCCACAGCTGTACAGTTCCCAACCGGAGTTTGTCTAACTAATGTGTAAAGCCTCCAATGGGAAGATATTATATGGTCCTCCCTTACGCTATACTTGTTTTTCTGTACTACCACGTCTTAAAAGAAGCATTCATCTACGCTAACAGTGGGTGGTCATGCTTCTAAGTCATATTTGCCTTTAGTTTTTACATGCTGCTTGCCTTTCTTTGCAACTTCGTGACATTGCTGATGCAAGTTCAGATGGTATTTCATAATGCCAAATCCTTTTCTCCATGTTGACTGCTGAAGTGGTTATTGTACACTCTGTATTTATGTAGCGGATTATTCCTGCTTAAGTACAGACCTTTATTTATTTGTCCTCACTACAATGCATCTTTTTCCTTCATGGCCATATTTTGTATTAGGTAAGAGTCTTTAGATTAGAGTTCTAATCTTGTCCCCTGGTGTTTGCAACCCTTCCTGCAGCATGCCCAGTATGTATTCCTTGATCCAAACCACTGATGCAAGCAATAAATTGTGCAAATATGAGGCCTGGAGCAAACTCCTGGGCAATCCAGCAGACACATCTCTGAGGTGTGGTAGTGGTGTACCTTCTAATCTGCACTTGCTTGTGAAAGCCATGCAAGGCAGTGCCCAAAGCCGTAATGAAATCAAAGTATTTCAAAGGTGGTGCTTGTCCCCTGTCTGTGAGATCCTTTACTCTGTCACAGGTGAAGATGAGATTTCCTTGCCTTGGTTTGTTCTTGATTGCTACTTATTTCATTGTCATTTTCCAGGGGCTAACACACTGATTATATTCTTCAGTTTTTTTCCTAAGAAAGAAGAATGCCAGCATTACATTTGCCTTATTTCCTGGAATATTTCTCCATCCTTCATGAACTCTCAGTGACAACCGCCAATGGTTCTAAGGTTGTCCAGGTACTTGTTTATTACACATGAGAGTGAAACTCATTAGGCCAAAATAATGTGAAAACAGCTAATTTATAAAAGCATTTTCTAATCTGGTCTTTGCCTGCTGCATCTGACTTCTTATTCCTATCTCACTAACTGCCTCACTTATTCCTTTCATTATACTAACTCCCTGACAAGGGAGTGGCATTTTTTTCTTTCTTGGCCACATTGGACTAAAAGTGCCTACAAGCTGAAGAGCAGGAAACCTTTCCCTGCTTTTCCATTTCAATATGCATGTTTTCTCTTGCTTGTGATATCTGATTTTCAGCCATGGTTTTTGCACTCTTTTTGTCTGTGTAAGCGCTTTCAAATTCCATTGTATCAGTTCTGCCTAATTTACAGTTTCCATGTGATTTCATCTTTAGATCACCGAAGGACAGATCATTTATTCACCTATGCTTTTCATGTTTATTCTATTTTCTTCATTAAGATAGTTTTATTTTCTTTAAGGAACTCTAGATTTATTGGATCTTAGCTACCAGTTTTCAGAATTTCTTAAAATTTTCCCTGTTCAAATTTTTTGTCCTTAATTAGGTGGACAGTTATGCTTGTCTAATATTTTGTATATGCTGTCACCCAATTTGCATTTCAAATGCAAGGTAACAGCTACCGCTCTTTTTTCCTGTGCATATCTGTAGAAGATGTACTTGGAATCATTGAATTGTTTGGGTTGGAAGG
This sequence comes from Callaeas wilsoni, assembly GCA_013398955.1. NCBI lineage: Eukaryota > Metazoa > Chordata > Aves > Passeriformes > Callaeidae > Callaeas > Callaeas wilsoni. Next base: position 432,851 of record VWPU01010096.1, on the reverse strand, counting down.
CACCTTTAAAGCTCACCTAGTCCAACCTCTCCTGCAATCAGCAGGGACACCTTCAACTAGATCAGGTTGCTCAGAGTTTCATCCAATCTGGTCTTGTATCATGAAAGATTTTTTAATTCTGAGATTTTTTTGTCAGATAACACATAATTACTAATAGTTAAAAAGCCAGGAGAAATAGTAAAAGGTTTTTTTGGCACTTGTTTAATATAATCTCTTGGAATAAGTTGATTTCATCCCTCCTGTGCTCATACTGCAGATAATACCTTTCTACCATACCACCATTTATTTATTTTTATCAATTCACTCATTTCATAGAATTATTGGGTGAGAGAAAAATACCTATTTGCAATCTAATCAAGTAAACAAATATAATTATAGCTATCTGGTGTTTTCTTACTTGCAGTTGTCTTATCTGTCTTTGCCTTGATTGTTTTCTTGTTTGCTAATCATAAATTCAGGAAAGTGAAATTGTTTTCTTGTTTGCTGATCATAAATTCAGAAAAAGGCTGGAACCCCCTCTTCCCAACATGTACTAGACTAAATGCTTGAAACAAACAAATTATAGCAACAGAAAGATCAAGCTAGAAACCCCATCGTTTTTAGCTGGGCAGTATCTTTATGTTATATATCTGCATTGTCTGCCACAGGGCACAGGCACTGGCTGATCTGTAAGGGCCACTACAGTGAAGATGATGGTTTAATGTAGATTTAAAACAATGGTCAATGAGAAGGCTGGTAGTTTTTCAAAATGCTTCCCAGGGCCCCTGTGGCTACTTCTAATGTATTTAATCACACAGAGGATTGTTCTTAGTATCTCACAGCATGGTTCTTCTTGTAATTAATCTTACTTCTGCTCCATAATGTTCATTCTGCTCAAAGTACCTATGTGGACAAGTCCCAAGCATGTGCCATCCTCCAAATCATGTCTGTGTATTACCTGGGAGAGTAGTGACTGGCACGTAACAGAGTGTTGCCAAGGGCACTCAAACAGTTAAACAAAAATATGGTCAGGGAAATGAATTCTATACCCAGTGGTTCTTCATATGTATAAATCCAAGAAAAGGTACCTCATCAAGATGCTGTTAGTTATTTAGTGACATTCTTGCTGAATGGGAAATCTGCTTTCATTGTTATATATGAAAACTTAATTTTAAATCACTTTTAAAGCTCCAGTTTTCCAAAAGTTTTACCTAACACATGGTGATTTTATTAATCATGGTGTGATTTTGACAATGATTTTCATAAATGAGTGAATAATTTAATGATGAACCTCTATTTTTGTAATAAAATTCAACAGTAAAAAAATGTTTATTTTATCATATTAAACAAATAAGCGTTCAAAGTACAATTTATGTTTAGAACAACAGCTGAATATCAAGGAATATCAAGACAAAACTAGGGAGAGCTGTCAGCTTCTTCTCAGAAAATGCTTTAAATGAGAATAGACAAAACATGAAAAAATATGTGGTTCTGTGTATTCAGGGCAGTGAAACAAAACATGACTTACTAGATTTTGGACTTTTAGCTCTTTAGCCTCAGTGATTCAGCTCTCAGATTTGGGATATAAAAGCTTATGTGTAGAATTAAATGGACAGACATGGTATTTTTCTGGAATTTTTTTACACATTTATTTAGGATTTCTTACCTTTACTTTGGAAAAAAGCATATTTTTGCCATGACTCCACTAGGGAAGGGCAATTTTTTGATGCAGGAGTTCCTGGAAGATATGAACTAATACTACACATTACCTGGTGTAGTTTTCTGTTATTAGCAGCTGTTTTGATTATGTGGAACGTTGTTTAAAGTCTAACAACATTGATGGAAATGAGTGCAAGCCTAAAATGAAGCACCAGCTATTACAACGTGTAGGGAAAGAAACAAAGAACTTTTAGTTAGAAAAGAAAGGACTATTCAGTCAAAGCAGGAGAGATATAACAAAGTTTCTAAAATGTAACAAGTAGCAGAAACACAGTAATTTTACAGAAGAAATTGTTATACAAGCACTTGTCTTCGGGGAAAAAAGCTGATGTGGCTATTAGGGAATCGCTCATGTATGTTATTGGTTAGCAGATATCTGAACATTGATACTGTTGGCTATCCAGGCTCATAGTATTCTAACCTGACAGTGAAAATATTATAACAGCTATGTACACTTTTAATAAACATTTCTGGATATACCACGTCTGGGGACTGTGCCTCATACGTTGCAACAACAACTTCTTTCCCTGCTTTGGCTCTTTCTCTTATGATATATCAAGCCAACCCACTAGTGTAGATCAAAAAATTCACTTCTGTTTGATCCTGCTCAGCTTTTTCTCCTGCTAATGTGACATGGGGGCCTGCCTGGTTGTGCTAGTGATGTTAGCCTTGATCATCTGCTCTCCTCCACCCCCCTGGATGAGGACACTTGTGTACAGTGTGTTGCACTGGGTGCTTAAAGAAGAAAACCCACATTGTGGTTTCATTTTTCCAACACCATATTCTCCTTTGTCTGTGACTGGGAGTCTTGTTTTTGTCACCTGTTTATGCCTGGGGGTGTTATGAATTATGGTTGGTTGTTAAGGGTAAAGCTAGGCAATATGGCCTGAGCCAGCTTGGCGGTTCAGTGATGCCTCCAGGGCAGTTTGACCCCACCACTCTCTGTCCCACTTCTCTCCCTTTTACCTGCAATTCTTTGCTTTGCAACCCTGACCTCTCTGTTGAGCTGACTGTGTGCTTCCTATGATCTTGCTCCAAGCCAGGGCAAACTTACTCAACTAGTAGAAAATCAACCTAGTGAGAAAAAGCATTTCTTTTCTGCTGTGTTAGTGAGTTGGTTGTTGCTTGTTTAAGGTGTGCTCTAGAGGTAGAATGGTGGGGGCAGAAAAAACGATGTAGGCAGGAGTGTGTGTTTGCATGGGGTCTTAGACTTGCTTTCTGAGACCAGAAAATATCATCTGCATCACATAACTCCAAACTCAGAACTGATTCAGGCAGTACAATTTATTTAATGGTAAGACATTATAGCCCACCAGCTGAATGGTGGTAAGCTAAAATGAACTCAGCCATGGATGAGACTTTTGTACTAGCTCCAGTTATTTGAATAATAACTGTCTGATAAACACAAAACTTGAATTTTAGTTAAATTCCCTTGTTTAGTAGGTTTTTTGGAGTTGTAGCCTTCAGTCAGCAGAAAAATCAATGGATGAATTCCAGTCTTTGTAAGTCTGCTAACAACCTTGTGCTTTAAGTAAAAAGCCCCTCATGCTCATGCTTAGGCAGGTAAAATTTGCCACTGGAAACATTAGCATTGTTCTATTGATTAGAGGCAGACCTTTGACTTTCACATCTAAAGCACTGAAGGAAGGGCGAACTGGGGCCTAAGGCTGGGTGATTGGAGCCTACTCACTGAGCATTCAAATAAAGACAGTTCACAGGAATGGAGGAAGGCTGACTTTGGGAAAGCATCTTGAGACCGCTCAGTCCAGAATTGCTGCTCAGGGCAGGGTCACCTAGAGCAGGTCAGGGCTGTGTATACTCAGATTTTGAATATTTCCAAGAATTGTGACTCTGTGACCTCTCTGGATAATCTGGTTCAATCACTCCTACAATTAAGAAGTCTTTTCTTATTTTTACATAGACTTTCTTGTATTTCATTGTGTACCCACTGACTCAGGTCTCTTTATGGGGCACTATTGAAAAGAGTCTGGCTCTATTTCCTTTACTTCTCCGCATCAGGAATTTATAGACTTAATCCATAAGATCCTTCTGAGCCTTCTCTTCTCCAGTCTGAACAGTCCCAGTTCTCTCAGTCTCTCCTTGTATAACAGCTGCTCCAGCAGTTTAGTCACTTTTTTGCCCTTCACTGGACTCATTCCAGTATGTCCATGCCTTTCTTGTGCTGGGAAGCCCAGCAGAGGACCCATTACTCCAGATGTGTCTTACCAGTATTGAGTAGAGGGGAAGGATCACCTCCCTCAATCAGCTGGTGGTGCTCTTCCTCATGCAGCCTCGTGAGGATGTTGGCCTTTTTTGTTGTAAGGGCACTTTGCTAGCTCTTGCTCAGCTTGTCCACCAAGACCTTAAGGTCCTTCTCTGCAAAGCTGCTTTCCAGTCAGTTGGTCCCTAGCACGTACTGGTGCACACAGTCCAGGCAGTTATGATCCATAAACTTCAGAAACCTCTTGGGTTTTCTTTCTGCTCTACCGTCCCTCCAGCAGATGTTGGGGTGATTCAAGTTCCCTATGAGGACAAATGCCTGTGAGAGTGATATTTCTTCCAGCACCCTGAAGAAGGCATTATCTACTAATTCTTTATGATTTGGTGCTCTGTAGCACAATGTCAACAACTTAGTTTAGAAAATAACTTAAACCCAGGGAATTTCATCGTGGTATGGAAATATCTTGGATGTGTCCAGAAACAATAATCCTCTTGCTAATCATCAAAAAAAACATAAAACAAAAACTGAAGAATGAAATATGAATTGCAAGATTGGGTAAGAGTCTCCGAAGAAATGACCTGATTTAAGTGCATTGTTTTTACTATATGTCATTTTAATGTATCTTTAGTATATCCTAACTACATTGTTGATTAATAATTTAAAAGAAAACTTTCCAGGGAAAGGAACCTGTCTTCCTTTGGGTTTTGTATGGGAATTGCATTCATGCTTCAATCTATTAACGACCGTTCAGTTAGCTCAGCAAAAAAATGATTGAATCTCTAGAGTAACTGTGTGTAAACTCTACCTGTCCTTGAATTTTTTCTCATTTAAATATTCTGTGTGTGGAAGACTGTCTACAGAGGACAATGCAAACACAAGTGCAATGCATAAACAGTGTGATATAACAGAAATGAAAGGCAGGGACCTAGGATTAAAACCATCAAATCTGATAGAAGGCGGTAAGCAATGTAACACAGGACAATAAGATTAGGATGATGAAATACTGTACTGGGAAGGTAAAATGGTTTGATAGGGGGGATGGGTTAACAAGACAAGGTTCTGTAATTGCACAACTAAAATATTAGGACAGGGCAATGGATAGAAGGAAGCAGGGCAACAGTGAGTCAGAAATCCTAGGAGTGAGGTTTTTAATTCTTTACTGTTGCATTAATAATCCCTGACAGATGTTGCTTCGAGATTCATGCAGATATGAAAATTTTAGCTCTAATTGCTTGGTTTGTGTGGCTTTCTTTTATTTTAGTGTTCAGAATAGTGATATTATGTCAAACTGGGAGCTCAGAGCCATGACAGTTTGGCTGGGACAGACCTAATTGCACTCATTTAAAACATCAGTGTCGCCAAGCCCTTCACTCTGAGAACTGTTCCTCACCCATCTGAGGCGTAGGACCACCAAATGTAGGTAAAAGCCATTGCTCTGTGTCTGACTAGAGGTTTGGCTGTCTCCATATCCTGCTCCCAGCAGCAGCCAAATGACAGGGTGGATATGTGATAGTACCTGACTGTCACTGCTCATATCCCAGGAGGGACAAGTTTGTACTGGTCGAGCTCAGTTGTAACCAGGAGGGAAGACTTTGGGATCCTTTGTGGCCTTCCATGGGCAGGGATATGTTAAGGAGGAGCAAGAAATGCAGTAGAATATGTTGTTTAAAATACAGGAGCTTTAGTTTAAAAATAATGATTCCAAACAATCTCCCTAAGGAAGGCAGGTAATGAAAGAAGATATTACTGTGAAAGAACTACGAGTGACATCCTGTCACCGCAAAAGTCAGTGATAAATGGCAATCTCTTTACCTATAAAATCTATAAAGAGCACATGTCAGTGTGTGGTTAACAACCTGGTTCTGAAAACAAGCAGGGAAAGATTTTAAGTTCTTAATTTCTTCCATGTAATTCAAGGAAACTGGTTTTCTTAGGCGTGCAAGTTTGTGGGATTGAAGCCCAACAGTTTATTACATGGGATGTGTGTTAAAATAGTAGAATTGGGCACTTACTTTTATACTTCCATCAATCTCTGTCATGGATGTGTAGGATAATTGAGTGCCTCCAAAGTCAAAAGTGGTATGAATACCACAATATTGTGCAACAATGAAAAAAGCTACTTAGGAGTTGAGTAGGGTTCCATCAAACACGCAGGTATCTATTTTGGTAAAACTTACACATCAAAAACATTGAAAGTTCACTTTGGAAAAACATTTAAAGAATATGAACATTTTCCAGTCACCTAAGCAGATCCAAATTCCTGTGAACTTCTGTTTCCAAAAGTGGTGAGCATACCATTAGGACCAACTTTTCCTTTATTTTGGCTCTGATCTTGTGTATTTTTCCAACACCAGAAAATACTGGAAATCAAATGGAAATTGAAACCTGAAGGCAGGAGCTTTTGGAATAGTAGAACTGAAACCCAAAGCTCTTTTTCAGTTTCGAATGAAAACTTTAGTTTGACATTTTTCATGCTCTCAGTTTCTAGCTCCCTTTCCTATGCTGTCACACTGTATTGCTGTCATTTTGAAATTAGGGAAAATTTATAAGGAAGTAGTTCGTGGGTTTTGGGGCTGGGAAATATTTTCTCACATGGTGAGAAAAAATGAGAAGGACTGAGGAGGTGGAGGGTGTAAGCACTGTTTCTGATAGCAATTAGAAAGAGATATTAGTATATATGGGGAAATTCTCTAGGAAAGAAATTATAAAACCCAATGTATGGTAATGATTTTCATGATCATTATATGCTTATTTGGGAATAACCAAGTACCGATTATGCAAGTCCTTTATTTCTGTTTAGTAAATGCTTCTCAGGGAAAGTACAAGGAATGATATAATTTAGAAAAATAAGCAGCTGGTTGTGATTTAGACATGGTATCAAGTCCCTCCGTGCTGCGTGCTGCGGGAAATGTCAGTTGTCAGAGGACTTAGAGAACGTGGAGCAGAAGGACATTCTGGTCTGTAAGACATTCTGACAGAGACAGTGTTTCACAGCAGACCCTCGTGCCTGCAGTGTCATGCCCAGAGCAGGCGGACACTCACACGGCCAGCTCAGTTTCCTTGACATTGCCCAACCAGTTAATAAGTTTTAGCCTTGTTTTTGTGTATGCAAGTTAGGGACACCTGTAACATTACCAGATTCTTCCCCAGGATAAGCCTGTAGCACAGCATGCGAAAACCTGAGCTGTGCCATCTGGGCCTTGGTGTCTGCATGTTTATAGCACTGTCCTTGAATTTAGAGAATATGGCTACGGGAAAAACGGCAGAGGGTGTGCGTTAATATAATTAAATAATGATTGCAGATACAACTCGTGTACATGGCACAAAGGCTAAAGGTTTCTTAAAAGTAGGGATCACCTGAAGTATTTTCTTTGCCCTTTCTTTGGCAAATAAGTAACAATTTCTCTGTCCTGTGATTTCCAAATGAGGCCTTACCCAACACTGGGGAAACGTTTGCTTTTATAACCATACTGACAAAATATACTAATGTAGGTGCAGATTTATCAGCAAATGGAGATTGCTTATACTGCTTATACCAATCTCCTGAAGAAAATAACGCTGGCAATCTATCCTCTATCCATGTTTTGATTACTATAATTAAGCCTGTGCTTGGATTTTTTTTTTTGGCATAGGAATGAGCACAAAATAACGCAGCTTTAGCTGATAATCTATACTGACATTTAAGTTTTGCTGTGGAGGAAAGTGCCTCCTTGCCCTCCCACTTTGACTTCTTAATATGAATTTCTTACAAATGTAGAGAGAGCTTCCACTGTTTCCTTAACACTTTATTATTAGTGATGGGTGTTGATTTTCTCATTTTAACCTTCAGTCAATGGGAAGAGAACACAAGTTGGATCTATAGGAACAGGGACAGAAAGGAGGCATAATGTTGCCTTATTCCTTTGTACTATCAGTCCTAAGATTTTCTCTCTTCCAACTGCTTATATCAGCTGTGGTCAGGAGCAGAAACAAGATTATTTCAATGTTTGTGAAGCAGAAGTAGAGGAGGTATATTTAGAGCAGAAATATTCCAGGATAAAGAAAAAGAAACTTAAAGATACTTACTTTAACCTCTCAGTAACTTTTATTTGAATAAATAACCTCGCAGCCTCTTGTTACCAAGTTTATCTTTAGCCCGAGATACACCTATTGCCTTGAAATGAGCTAATAATTTATTTTTCAAATAGTGTTTGTTATAGCACTTCTAGTATTTGCAATAAGGATATTGCTAGAGAAAGCAGAAGGACTTCATCTAGCAAAAGCAAGGCATCATGTTCTCATGTCCTTTAAGATCAAACACAGATTAGTCTCCTGCATTTGCTTCAACCTTCTATGTAAATATGTAAAAACACAGACTGGATTATTAAGTTTACCTTGTTCAGTCACTCTGGTGACACTGATCCATATGTCAACTTCCTAGAGATCAGCAAAAGATAAGATTAGTAGGGAAATAAAGTTCAAGGGTCAGCACTTTGATAAACAACCAAGGCTGAAGGAAGTCCATTGAGGTGAAATTGCTTAAAACAGACATGTCAAGTAGCCATTTAAATTTCAGGTCTTGGCTTTATAGAGCAAATAGGCAGAGAGGAAAAACGATCCTTAATACAGATATTCCAGTGAATGAGAACACCATTTATGAGACTTTTCCTGAGGTTTCCAACTGCTGTGATGCTTCTCTGTCCTTCAGCCGACATTTTGCATCTGGGCTTTTTAATCACTTGGACAACACCATTCACAGGACTGGTCTGGCTCCTATCCTTATTGATAGTCCCCTAGTATCATGCTACTGCTGTTTCATTAAGGAGAAGTGAGATTGCATTCCTCTCAAGAGAAACAGAGGGCCTTGCAGCCTTTTGCTCATGCATAGCCTTCTGCAGAAGTAGAAGGAGTTGCAGGGATAATGCCTGTGACTGCAGTGGCTGTGGGAGCAATTAGAGTGGTAGATACATCCCTGAAATTAAGGAGAGCCACAGGGCTTGTGAGAGACAAAAACAATCGGAGACCCTGACCAGGATTATGCTTAACAACTGCCAAGCTCCACCTTTTACTTTGCTCCTGCTTACTTACCTTGTGTGAGTTGCTTTTCTCTTGACTACCCGAGTGAAGTGCTTTGCCCACTGAGTAGGTTTAACTTTTAAAACATAGTGAATAAACAGATTTTGGAGAATTGTGTAGATTTTGATCTTTGACAGCAGCTTCTTTTTGAAACACAGGAGCACAGATAGAAGCAGCTCTTGTCAGTGGCATGAATCTTGTGGAAATCCTGCTGGTTTAAAAGGAATTGGGGATCATAGGAGGCAAAGAGGAAAGAAATCTGGTCTTCATTCCAGAGCTACATATCTCTAATTCCCTTTGATCTTGTGCTCAGCATTTGATTAAATCTTTTTGTGTATACTGGTCTACCTAATCAGAGGCAGTTTGCAATACCTGTGTGCTGAAGTTACATGCCTCAGTCTGCCTCTAGAATCTTGCAGACCAGAACAGAAGGACTTGGTGGTATTATCATTAATAACCAGGAGCTATTTAAGGTCAGTTTCACTTTTTTTTCAAAGATTTTCTGAGGCAGCTCTCCAGGTACAATAAATTCTGTATTGGTTCATTGCAGTGAAGTAACACTGTAAAACAGTCTCTCAGCATTAATGTTACATTTGTGGTTACATTGGGAAAGTACCTTATACTCATTTCTCAAGACTGATGTTGGCAGAGTGTTTCAGTCAGAGATATACTTTAAGCATAATCTCAGACTCAGATAACCTAGATCTGAACATCTCTCAAATGTCAGGATGCTTAATCCTACTGTGACTTTCACAGTGAGTGTCCTTTTCGTAATGAGTCAGACACTCAGTTTAAAGATAGTCCCATATGTAAAAGTCCCAGATCTAAATTCCTGCCTTGCTATTACTTCTACAGATTTAAATCAAGCTCTGGTAATTGAGACTTAGGCTGCACCTATGCTGCTGAATTAAATGATGTCACGGCATTCCCAGGCACTTGTTGAAATAGACTTTGACACTCTTTTCAGCCAGAATAAAAAGCATTTTCTCAGACTTTCCAGGCTCATTGTAGGGCTTAGCAAATGCCAGAGACTGTACTTGCTGTGGCGGTTTGGATGACCCTGTTTTGGAGACTAAGAGAACTTAGTAGAAGACATGTGGCAACATGTGTCAGCTGATCTCAGAGCCAGAAAGCAGGCCCTGGCACATTTCCTTTAGCGTAGATATGATACAGCCTCAGGGCTTTCAACTTTGGCTCTGTGATTTGTTACGAAATGTTTTCCTTTGGATAGGACCATAAGATGAGTCACTTTATCTCTTTATGGCTTGCAACTACATAGAAGTTAAAGATCTCATGATAATTTTAAATAAAAAACCAAGAAGAGATCACATGTACCAGGTTATATTTTCTGTCTTGGTTGGTAGTATTTTGAAATGCAAATGTTTACCTAACTGTAGTACTGTTGCTGTAGTACTGTTGCTGTTGGGTTTTCTACATTTCAGTGTGATTTGTCATATTGGAGGTATGGCAGCCAGTGGAAAATTCTATTTGATTCTCTTCTGTTCAGTTCTGTGCCCACTGCATTTGGCTTTCACAGGATCTTTAATTACAAAATGAATATAATAATTATGCTGAAGGATCTTGTGAAAGATCTGTTCTTAATGCCCAATACTTACTGATGTCAAGGAAGAGATGAAGACAGTTTCTCTCATGAAAAGATACCATTGAAACACCGGGAGTGATATGTGTATCTGTATCTCTGAGGGATCACAGGGCCAAGCAGAGAGTTTTAGTATTTATGGTGATGAAATGGGGCAGTCAAATTCAAATTCACTCTTGGTATTCCACTGCAAATTTGAATTGTTTCATGTAATATCATGTGGATAGTTGAAGAGCCATGTCAATCCCAGCCACCTAGGGGTAGCTCAGGACCATTTTCCTGAGGGGTTCACCCTGTTGCTGGAAGCTGATGAGGGATGTGCTGGAATGGGGAGAGAATGACACTTTGGTCTAGTTCATTCCACATTGTAGGGAGAGCTGTGGCAAGATGATGTGAGCTCAGGGTGTGACCTCTCTCTAGGAGAATCCTGGGTAATCATATTACAGTGCCCCCTTCTCCTCAGTTACAACACTATCAGTCTGAAATTTCAGCACACATACTAGGAGAGAAAAAAAACCAGTCCCCAGGAAACAAAAGCTTTGAGTCATGTAGCCCACTGCCCTGTCAGTGCAAGATCATAGGTCTTGAACATCAGTCTTGAACAGATTTACTGGCTCAAATCAAAGGACTTCTATTCCTTCCCTTTGGGGAATTTTCCATTGTTAGAAGTAACTTCCATTTGATGTTTCAAAAAATATTAGCTTCATTTTCTTATTTGCCTTTGTGTTTTCCTCCATAACTCTTTCTGCACTATGCCCTCCAAAAGACACAAGAGAGAGACAATGGATCCCAAACCAGCCACAACTCAAATCTGGCCTCAGTACAAGACCCAGATTTCACAGGTTAGTTTGAAGTGCTGGGATGTAATAATGTCCTATTTGTGTCATCATTCATCTTGACAGCAGCACATAGCTAACTCTTCCTCATCTAATTTTTTTCAGTTCCTTACCATGTACAACAAGAAGACAGAACACACAGGATGTTAGATTGCTAAAGCATGATTGGTGGTATTTTAACTTGACTTTGTTTATAGGTAAAGAAAACACATTGGCTTAAAACATGAGATTAATGGAAACATTTACAAAAGTTTTCAACTTTGGATACCACACCTTCTCCCTTTTATTCTGCAAGTCTTCCTTTTTCTTTTAAGTGCATACTTCTGAATGACAAGAAAATAGTAAACAAGCCTCACCTCATTTACCAAGGTAAGCAGGATGTTTTCAGATAAATTATCAGTTTAAACTAATATGCAAGCATAGTGGAAAGGCAGAGGTCTGCACAAGTCGTCCACCTTGAACATCAAGGCAGCCTCACACTGAGGATTGCCAATCCCACTGAAGGGCTCAGAGTTTAGTTTTAACCAATGGCCTCACAACAGAAGAGGGGACTTGAACAATCAAAGCACTTAACATGTTTTTTTAAAGAAACAGACAATCTCTAAGTGTCGTGCTTAATTTTGGCCTGTCTATTTTACAGTATTTGCAGACTACCAGAGGCAAGCCAGGGGTGTTCCATGTTGAGCTGTGTGCTCATAAAAGCATGGTAATGAGCTGTGGGTATTTGTTTTTTTTTAATACCCAACAAGACTTTGTAAATCAGTTATGTAGTAAATGTTAAGTGCCCATTTTAGAAAAAGAAATATCAGTGGGCATCAAGTCTCTGGGTGTTGGCACACATGGTGCTCTCACCTCCTGTCCTTATCTTCTTAGGCACCCAGAGATGAAGGATTTACTACCATGCATGTCACTGTGGAAGGAGTCCTTAGCCATGTTAATGATTCCAGTGTTGTATCCCTCTTGCCTTTCTGTAGGTTGTCTGCACATCTGAAAAGGTGTTTGTTATTTTTTAACTTGCACTGAAGTTAAGCTAAGGTAAAAATCCAACCCAAACCAGGCCCTTTGCTTTCATCTCCAGGACAAGCATGTAAGCTTACTGCTGTACCTCAGTGAGTTCCTCACATTCTGTTTCCAACTAAGTTTCGGGCATCTGCAATTCCTTACTTCTGAAATACTGTGATACTTGACCAGAATCTTTCTTCATACAGAGTCACTGTCATTTAGCAACAGGGAAAAGCAATAGAGAAAGGTTTTTGAGACAGCTGTGCGAATATTTTGTCTAACCTAATCTCACGCTTCACTGCGAGCAAAGCTAGATAAGCTTCCCTTAAAGCACCAGAGCAGAACCTGCTGGCAGCTGCCGAGCAAGGGTGTCTGTGCAGGTGTGAGAGCCTGACTGACTCTTGTGGGTATCTTCGAAAGACTCTGTGTCCTTCCATCCTTCGCCCTCCAATTATATTTCTAAATACTGCCTTGCTCAATTTACCCAGGTATTAGCTCCTCTTGTTAAACTGTCTTGGTGCTGCTAGGGCCACAATGAACTGTATGAAAAGGCTCCCTGTTTTTACATTTGGCTCTGCTACATGAGACCCATGCCCAGCCCATGTGCAGCTCTGCAAATCACATAGTTAGTGATTAATAGGCGTCTTCTCCAAACATTTCTTCTTTATCTCTGGTTGAGTTGTCTCCCACTGCTGAAGCTTCCAGGCTGCTAGGGTGGGAGGTTAGATATTCAAGAGTGTCCAAGGTGAGGTACAAAGCACTGATTTCAGTGTTGAACCACACACAGTTTGCAGAAACCTCCTCCAAAGCATTTGATGAATAATATGTTGCCAGGGTGGATGGCTCTGGACTCCATTAATCTCATTTTGTGAAGTTAGATGCTGATGGTCTCCCTTAGATCATGCCACTGGGTCCAAAGAGAGAGCAATTGGTTCATCATTTCAACTGGTGTTTGTTTGCTTTTCCTCTTCTTCGATGACATAAATTGATGGTCTCTGGCAAAAAGGTAATAGCATCAGATAGTGGTAGTATCATCTGATACTCTCAAATCTTTTGATTATCTGACGGTAGTTTAAAGTGCAGCTGTCTGCTGAAAAATGATTCTGGAAATGATATTGTGAGGTTCCGTCCCTATCATCTCCAAATTATTTCCATATCAGATGTCCTCTGTGAGCAATGAAAAACACACTTTATTTTGTTCCTGTCAGTCCCTGTGAACATAACCTAGGTCTGGATTTCACATTAGATTCTGTTATACTCCCATGTGATTGCCAGCAATGGAGCACTCAATGGACCAATTTAAGTCTTCATTTGATGGACCAATTTAAGTCTTCACTCAATGGACAAATTTAAGTTACACCATTGCAAGTCTACCATCTATGAACGGGACCTCAATGCCACCTGTAAACCCCTGTGTTTTCTGCACTTTTACTCAGGTGACTGCAGCCTATTAAACAGCTCTGTTGATGTATGACAACAGGAAAAACATATCATCTTCCTGTGTCTTTACTGCGTTTGGTATGTGAAAAGGGGGTTTTTGATCATCTTCCTGTGTCTTTACTGCTTTTGGTACGTGAAAAGGGGGTTTTTGCTCAGTATGAACTGCTTGGTTTTCTTGTTATTCTTGTTCTTTTGTACTCTTTTGTAGCCCCCTCTAATCTTGTCATAGATTATACAATCCATTTGATGAATACGTCCTCCCATCTCTCTGTAGGTTGAAGAACATTTGCTGTTCAAACTGTTCTGCACTTTATTTCTTTACTTCAAGTACTAAAATATATTTTATACATATATACCTACAGCAATGCATATATTAACAAAAGTATGCATGCTGCAACACCTCTTTCTAATAGCTGTTTTCACAAACCAAGTCCCCAAAATTCTGAAATGTTAAAACTGGTAGCAGAACCCAGCAGTAGTACTTCAGCAGTCAAGGAGCACAGTATAAAAGGAAGTTCATGCAATTAAAGTAGTCTTTCCTTATTGATGGACGGTTTGACCAGATTGTGAAGAAGAAAGAATACAAATCTCTCAAAAATCAAGCAAACCACATTTTTGAAAAAGAAGGATCCAGTAGACCTTGTCTGGCTGCTAACTTGCCCTATTCAGGATGACCAGTTAGACTATTGTGTGTTGATTAGTCCTTTACTAAATTAAGTGTACTTAAGGATGCATGAAAGAAACAGCAATATGCCTCCTGAATTCTAGCTCCCAGAGAAGGCCACCACTATTGCATGTAAGACAGATGAGTACAACATATAGATATAAGAAAATAAATGAAGTAATTTCATAAAGTCATACTAGTTTTGGATTCTAGAGGTTTAGCTGTGTTTCTTTCAAATGATCATCTGTAGACCCTCCACGACACTCTCCAGCCTGGATAATGTCCCAAGTACTTCTTTCAAGGTGAGTCCAGGCTCCCTTTTAACACATGAGATGAAATCCTGGGTATATATATGGTGGCATTTCCTTTCAGATAGGTCTCTGAGGAACTGGTTGTTGGATAACCTTGCCCAGCATTAAGTGGGGAAGGGGACAGATTAATTGCCTTCTATTGAGGTCACTGTCTAGCTATGGGGCCCAGATTTGTTCAGTGCCAATTTAATTATAGGAACTGTGTTGTATATTGGCTGGATAAGTTGATATACAGAAAACCCACAAAGCACAGAGCCCATCAAAAGGAATGCAGTGGAATGATTTCCACTTCGTTCTGCAATGTGTTCAGAGGTGCAGAGGTTATGGAAGCAGAGGGATGTTAAGTCTGCCAGGACAGTGGCCACTGCTGTCTTCCTGACTCCCCCTGAGCACACACCCATCGTATCTGTGGTGATGGCAGTACCACAGGCATTCGTAAGTCACATTACAACTGTGCAACCAAATTGACAAAACTTCTATTATATAAATAGCTGCTGAAGGGAATGGTGTTGGAAATGGGTTCTGCTGTTCCTCATATAACATTGTTTCTAACCATTGCTCTTCCAACAGGGAACCAAAAATAAGTAAAACTGAGAGTCCATTCTCAGATTACTACATAAGATGGTGTGGAGTCCTATAAAAATGTTTATGTTCTATGCTGCTCCTCTGGCAAAGACTTACATAACTCAGTGGTGGCTCCATCACTCATGAGCAAAGCACTCATCCCAGATGCATGGCCATAAAATCTTTATAGTGTCTTGCAAAGTGTGGTGTGCTATAAAGTTTTATAGCCATGCATTTGGGATGACCACATTACATCATCACATATTTCCCCGTGAAGATTTTGGCTTAGTGCTGCTCTAAGCCAACTAACTTTTACAGATGGTTCCTAGAATAGCTAAAAGATCCCTGCTTTGGTTTTTGTTGTCAGCATGAATTTAATGTACTCCTTTTCTTTCATTAAGTCCCAGAGTCAGGCTGCAGAGGAAGTGGAATAGCGCAGTCAATACATGACTGGATTTGCTTTCTAGTTATATCAATCACATTGTGTCTCTCCACTATTAAACATTTATGCTGTGGTAATGTTTTCGTAGTACAGCTGACAGACAGGCCCAGGCACAGGAGCAGTGTGAATGAGATGTGTGTCACGGGCTCTGGTTTGTGTGTTGTCAACCCCTGGGGAATCTATATCTCCTAGAGACTTAATGGTGTAAAGCACTTCCACATCCTAAAGAGATACTTTGTGTCTCAAGTTTTATTTAGTCTCCATTTGGTTCTTGCTACTTTTCAGGGAGATGAATTAGTGATTCTGTCCTGCTGTGACCCTCTGAGCCCAGGAATATGCAACCTGGAGTGAAAAAAGCAAAGAAGGAACCTTCCACTCACAGGCAGTATGAAGTTATTTTGTCCCATCAAATTGACCGTGCATCTTCCAAGCATGTTTCACTATCTGTAAGATATGAAACCTTGAAAAATAACCACTTTAAAGAATATATTTGTGTTTTAAAGTAAAATAAAAACAGATAAAGCTAACATTTTTTGGTTTAACACCAAATAATACGGTTTTTGGTTCTGAAACCAAAAAATATGGTTTCAGAATAAGTATACCTACAATAGCAAAATATAGAGAGGAAGGCAAATGTAGAACAAAATTGATGGAAAAAACTGTTTTCAGATTCAAGGCAGTCTATGTCAGGGAACAAAACCAATTTAAAACATTTAAATCAGTCTCATGGTCCTAATAATGAACATTCCTCAGCTTTTACCAATAATTAAATGAGTTACATTAGTTAAAATATTAGTGCTGATGAGGGGAGATAAGGCTATGAATCAGTGCCAAAACTCATTAATGAAACAGGATAGAAAAAAGTTCCAATTCAGATTTCTACTCATCTCTTTTATTTTTTAATTGTTATTATTTGTTTAAAGCACTTTTCCAAGCTGATTTACCCAGAGTACGCTTCCCTGTAATTAGGTAATTGGTCTACGAACACTTTGTTGCTCCTTGTTTCTTGAGCAGTCATTTAAAACAGGTTTCAGCAGACTTTTAGAAGTTCCAGATTAACCAAAATTTGTAATTTTATGCTTGATGATCATCAGTATGCAAGAAAAGGAAATTAATGTCATCCACTGTCACCCAATCATTCATTGTCATCTGGTTCTGACAGCAGGCAGACTTTGACTGAGTTACTGGCATACATTTTCAGCTGGTGAACAAATGGAAAAACTTGGACACTCCAGAGTGCTAACTTACATATGCAAATGGTGTTGATGTAGTCCAATGAGTGGAATGCAGAGCAGTGTTTGTGCCTTATATATTAAATGATCACCACTTTCTCATGAGGAGCAGGTCTAGTAATCAAGTAAGTAATACTGGTTGTAACTGAATGAGCTAAAGAAGTGAAAATCTGAGACAATTGATCTTTAGGCAGAAGACTTGCAAACTTTCCCAGAATTAATGAAATGGAAGAGAAAGTCATCCTTTGCTGTATGTCTAGTGCTGTCTGGTGCTGATGACTGTCTGTAATAGATGCTTGAGTCTTAATGAGCAGCTCCTCTGTATGTTTATTTATACTTTCAAGCTACAGTTTATGTGTGTCTGGTAATGGTGAAAAATGTCTTCCAGGTGCGGCATAATGAAAATGTGGAAGACAAAGCTCTGAGGGACAGAATTGAGTTTTGCAGCTGACAGCTGCATGTGTGATGTCCCCTGCTGGAGTAGTTTAATACAGACCACAATCAATTAATTATGTTTATACTTGGTGGAGAGCACTGTGAAGACTGTTAGGTACAGTAAGAAAAGCAGTTTTGGAAAGGCATAGATGGAAATGCATATATTTCGTTCTTAAAATAGCTGCTACTTATATCACTAATATCCTAAATTATTGGAATGAAAAATATTTTATGCCCTCATGTGCACTTTTGCATCTTCCTTCTTTTGACATTTAAGTTGGTGCAAAGAGTGAAAATAATTTGAGTGCAGTTCTTTTATGAACAGTGTCTGGATGAAAAGAGCATTTTAGAGTTCACTGCTTGTGTCAGTGAATTCCAGATCAGATCTGATTTAATTTACACAGAAAATGTAAAGATGACTTAATCTGATATAAGTTTATAGTATTTATTTTTAGATGGATATGACATTACACATCACTGTAAATTGAGGAATCTGATTTTGGATCCTGGAAAAAAAATCATCTGCGGAGTAAGATTCCTCCTTTCCCCACTGTAATATTTTCAGCTTATCCATCAACATCCTTTAATGAGGAATTTTGCAGAGAAAATGCTCTGATAATTTTGCTTTGTTAACTGCATTGAGAGGAAGAGGACACTCGTTCTCCCACAGAGCTAGTTCTAATGTGATAAAAGAAATTTAAATCGGTACACACAGCACCCAATTTGCAGACTTTGCAAGCATCCAGCTGAGGAACTAAATCTCTGAACACATGTAGATTTACACCTCCTTTTTAAACAATTTGCAGCTACTGCAGTTTGATCTAACAATAGGTATTATCTCTCAAATCATCCCAATGTTAACTTATAAATAAGAATTATTAGATCTAGCACTTCTCAGTACACTGGAATCAACTGCCAGCCTGCTACATTTCCAGAACTGGAGGGTTTCTTTGCCCAGAATGCAGAGATGCAGCACCGGGAACCACTGCACCACACAGGGACCTGCGATTGCTGTACTCCAGCCCGAGAAAGGCAGAGCAGGGTGTGCCAGACGCTGGCTCAAGAAGCTGCTTCGGATATTGGCTGCTTTGTCAACAGTTGTTTTGGCCAAACTGTCTTCAGTGGAGCTCTGGCCTTGAGCAGCTATTGTGGAACTGCTTCTTTCAATTAGCTCTCCAAAGGGGTGCTTCATCTCACACTGAGAGCCCATTTGTGTGGTTTTGGAGCAGGCTAAACTGTCACTCCCCCAGCACTCTCAGTGTATGAAAAGCTCAGAAATAGCCTAGAAAAGATGTTGCGCCTATCTGATGTCCATCCTTAACAGCCTTCCAGCTTAATCACAAGAAAGATGGGATAAAAAAATCCACTGTTTGAGTGTTTATACTTTTCTTATGGATTTAGAGGGCTCCATGTGAAACATAGTTTGAAGCAATGTCAAAATATAAATAAAGAAATTTCCAAACTTGCAGACCCACCTAAATATCTATTCTGCACTAACTCGTGGCCAGTCTCCAGGCTTACTCTGGGCTACAGGGACTAAGTCCTCTTGTTTTAAGCTAATTCAGCATTTTTCTCATTCATATTTTACATTTTCTTCAGTCACAGTCGTTCCTGTGCCATGGCTTCTACTTTTGTTCCTTAAGGTATCAGCTTTGGTACTCGGTTACAGTCAGGAAAATACCAACACTTTTCATCCACTCAGATCTGTGATGAACAGGAATGAAAAAATGCCCACTAGCAATTTCCCATTTGCTGTGCACTGCAGTATTGCATTCCTGCCACTGTGTACTGTTCTATGAGACTCTAAATTAAACTAATTAATGTGATTTAGGGTGATGCCTGTTTACCAAGCAGCAGTCACAAGAGAGTTTTCTTTGTCCTGTCACCAGGAGTCTGCCTTCCAGGTAAGAGCCTCTCTGTTTCACAAATGGCTCTTCTCTGCACTTTTTGTAGCTAGGGTTTTGTGAGAGGAAGGCAGTTTATTGTTCTTAGACTGATGTAAATGTGCCTTAAGAATTTGGGAGACCTTGGGGATAAAAGTGATATGTAAGCAAAGACCCTCTCTTAGTAGTTTTTGGTTGCTAGGGCTCTTTAAAACTGAGTTTCTTGGGACTAATAGTCTAATAAATTAGATAGGCCAGTTCAGTTTCTTGAGAGTTATTGAACTGAGAGGCCTCCAGGCAGAGGTTTTATTTGCACCTGTTTATCTGTGAGGGTTTTTTCCAGATTTTTTTTGAAAGACCAGGAGCTAAACATTCCTTTTCAGTTTTCTTTCGCCTCTGCAAATGAAAGCTGCATTTCCTTTAACCATGATGTTTTCTTGACCCAACCCTGTTGATAACAACTCGGCCTTGTGAATCTTCCTTGGAGATCTTTATTGGTGTTTTCTTTTTCAGCTTAACCTTTTAACACTGTCCCCATTTTGGTTACGCTTTTCTCTGTGGGAGTTCACTCTATTTCTGCAGTTTAGGCTATACAACAAAATTGTCCTGAGTAGTGACAAGGCAGTGGCAAGCACTAGGTTATACTTCTCATGTGGACTGTCTTCCATGTCTACATTGAGTTTTGAAGATCTGTAGGATGAGGAATTAACTCATCTGCAAAACACTGTGCTCATCAAGGATTCCCCATAAACAAGAATAGCCTGATTAATCCATTTGGTTGAGGTTCTTCTATTAAATAGAAGCTTATTATATACATGGATTTTTGAGCATCCTGCAAATTAATACTTCCATTAGAAACCACCCTGACATTTACTACACAGGCAACAGACCAGGAAACTGCTTTCTGTAACCCTTTAAAAATGGAAATGGATGCAAGAACAGCCTTAATTTGAGAAGCAAGGTGCAGGGAAGTGCGTAAGAGAGAAGCAAACACAGTGTGATATTTCCCTAGATTATGCTCTAACATATTGCAGCTCACAGTCTTCCTGAAGCATATCATGTCTTTGGTGCTCTCTTCTTTGTTCAATCTCCTTCTAATCTCATGTGGATTTAATAATTTGTGCGTTCTGCTGCACATGTTTCTACCACGCTTACTTCTACCTGCCACAGGTTCATCAGCTTGAGCTGGTGAACTCTCACCATTTGTTCCTTGTTCGCATCTTCACAGTTCCATTGATCTCTTCTGCAATTCACCCTAAGATGGACTCTGGATATAAGACTAGCAATTTCAGTTGTTTCTTGTAATGGGAATCATTCTGAAAAAGGCTTCAGACAACTTCTGTAATTGGCTTCAATGTTGTTTTACTTCTCTGCTGTTTTTTCTGAGCTCCTTTTTGCTATGGAGAGTGGCACAAGAACAGCACAGAGTATTCATGAAGAGATGTATGTAGTGGCATACCAGGGCTTACTGTGGTAGGCAGCTCAGCCCCATATAGCTGCTCGCTCCCTTTCCCACAGTAGAATGCAGAAAAGAATCAGAAGGGTAAAAGTGAGAAAACTCATGGTTGAGATAAGGGCAGTTTAAGTTTAATATGTAAAACAAAAGCTGTGCACAAGCAAAATGAAGCAAGGAATTCAGTCAGTCCTTGCCATGGGCAGGCAGGTGTTCAGCCATCCCCAGGAAAGCAGGGCTCCATCACATGTAATGGTGACTTGGGAAGACAAACACCGTGACTCAGAACATTCCCACTTGCTTCTTCTTCCCCCGTTTTTGTATGCTGGGCATGATGCCATGTGGAATTGAACATCACTTTGGTCACTTGGGGTCAGCTGTCCTGGCTGTGTCCCCTCACAAATTCTTGTGCGTCCCCAGCCAGAAGACTGGTGGTGCAGCATGAGAAACAGAAATAGCCTTGACTCTGTGAAAGCATTGCTCAGTAATAGCTAAAAATTCTATGTTATCAACACTGTTTTCATCACAAATCCAAAACATAGCATGATATCAGCTACCATGGTAGAATTCCCATAATTCTGAACATTTACTTTGGCTTCTGCTCAGTATCATGCTGATGTTTTCTTTAAATGATTTATTATAAGCTGAAGATCGCAATCTGGTCAGGAGTCAGCTCTAAGCCCTCTCCTACAGAAGTAAAACTTAGATTGTTTTTCTCTATTTCAATCCTTCTATATTTGTTTATATTGAATTTCACTGTCAGTGTTTAAAAACAATACAAACAGCTTTTACCTATTAAATCTGTATGTCTGTGCACCTTTCCATGTCAGAACTGGAACCGGCTTAATATCAGATTGAATAAAGAGACCTGAAAACTGGAGAATACTTAGATGAATTATTCTGAGTTGCATAATAATAACAGTGGCCTTCTTGAGGGATTAAGGTGGCACAGCCTGTGGGAAAAAAATGTAAGTAAAAGAACCATTATAGATGAGTTGTGATGCTAGGAGTATGAACTCACCATAGGAGTAGGGAGTATATGGCAATGAAGATTTCTGGAGATCGGGATACCTTCTACTGTTTTAGAAGAAAACATGGCACTAGATTTGTGTTGTGTTTAGGGTTTCTTTTTCCTCTCTCTTGTTAAATCCTGTCTGTCCCTACTCTGTCATTCTGTGACTCAACATCCATGTGAGTATGGCTTGTTGCCCACAGACAGGAGGTGTTTCCATGAGGTGTTGAGGTTCTGTGACTAGCGTGCCTGAATGCTTTGAGGCACATATTCAGGCTCTGCTAGTTAGGCCAAAAAAACTCTTCAGGAGCATGCACACCTCCCTCCTGTGTTGGACAACAGCTCCTATAAACATTAATAGGTTTAAAACTGTGTCCATGTGACTCAGCTTTCCTGTATGCCTGAGAATACCTGTGATCATACCAGAGTGGCACTTGGCTTTGCAAACGTGAGCTATAAAATAGAGGTGGTGTTACTGACATGGCAACAGCTTGACATCGTACAGACTGTAACGATTTGTTGCTGAGTTCTCAGAAGGAGATGATGGAGACATTGTGTTCAGACCTACCTATTAACCTGTGTCTCTCAGTGACACGATACACAGAAAACAGTTGTGGCATCTCATCTTGGTGCCTCTGATGCCATTCAGTCTTTCCATCTCAGCCCATAGTCCTGTGGCTTAGGGGTGCTTGTGGATGAAGTTAAATGAAATCTGCAGGGCTGTGCTGGATCTTCAAGCATGAGAACATGCAGCAGGCTAGTGGGTCTGAACAGAGAGGGAATGTGGTGTTGGAGCATATGTCTGACATGTGTGTTGTACTGCTGATATGCCTGCTTTCTCATGACTACTTAGATAAAAATGATAAATAAATTGGTTTTACAATGCTGGATTGTCTTAAACAAATGAGAAACAATCACAGCTGTTGGGATAGTATCTAATACTCTTGTGTCTAGTCACTACTGCACAAAAAAATCATAAAAGCATGTAATAAAGGGAATAAAAACTTTCCACCTGTGGTGCCATCTGGTGGCGAATGCTCTGATCCTGCTCCAGCAAAGCTCTTGGATGCATGCCTGCTTCTAAAGCATGAACGGCCCTCCTAAGTATGTGGGTGTGTTACTAAGTCCCACACAATAGGGTGGGCATGTTGGAAGAATAAATCTAAATGCAGGTCCTCCAACTGAGATTTACTGGATATTTGCCCTGCAAATGAACAAAGGCTTGTAAAAGCCCTGGTGAGGATAGAGGAATTCTTGTTCACATAAAAACTGAAGAGCAAGGCAAGGAGCCATATTTTAAAGTCCCAAGACAGACAGGAAAGCATGGAAGTGCTAGGAATAGAGGCACCCAGTGATTTTGATGCTGGTACCTTTGCCAAAAATACAAATTTCTGTTCTCATGAAAACTCAAAATAAAATTTGAAAGTGTCTGAATTATAGTTATGCAGATGTGTGCAGAGGGAGCAATGCTTAAGGGTTGTATTAGCATAACATGGTGCCTGGGCTTGACTGTCCTTCAGCAGCCCATGGGCTCAAGGCATGTGCTACTATTCCAAGTTGGGCAGGAGTGCTGATCTGCTGGAGGACATGAAGGCTCTGCAATGAGATCTGCACAGGCTGGACAGATGGGACAAGGCCAATTCTGTGAAGTTCAACAAGACCAGGTGCCAGATTTTGCAGTCGGGTCACAACAACCCCATGCAACACTACAGGCTTGTGACAGAGCAGTGGGAAAAGTGCCTCTTGGACAAGGACCTGGGTGTGCTGGTTGACAGCCAGCTGAACATGAGCTGATGTGTGCCCAGGTGGCCAAGAAGGCCAAAGGCACCTGGCCTATATCAGAAATAGTGTGGCCAGCAGAACCAGGGCAGTGATCTTCTCCCTGGACTCGGCACTGGTGAGGCCACATCTTGAATCCTGTGTTCAGTTTTGGGTCCCTCGCAACAAGAAAGACATTGAGGTGCTGGAGTGGGTCCAGAGAAGGGAAATGGAGCTGGTGAAGGTCTGGCTGACAAGTCTTGTGAGGAGCAGCTTGAGGGAGCTGGGGATGTTTAGCCTGGAGAAAAGGAGGCTCAGGGGAGACCTTAGTGCTCTCTACAACTACCTGATAGGAGGCTGTAGTGAGGTGGGGATCAGTCTCCTCTCCCTGGCACCAAGTGACAGGACAAG
This sequence comes from Callaeas wilsoni, assembly GCA_013398955.1. NCBI lineage: Eukaryota > Metazoa > Chordata > Aves > Passeriformes > Callaeidae > Callaeas > Callaeas wilsoni. Next base: position 408,834 of record VWPU01010096.1, on the reverse strand, counting down.
AGGGAATTGCCTCAAGTTGTGCCAGGGTAGGTTTAGATGGCATATTAGGGAAAAATTCTTCTGGGAAAGGGTTATCAAGCACTGGAACAAGCTGCCAAGGAAGTGGCTGAGTCCTCATTCCTGGAGGTATTTAAAAGACAGGTAGACATCGAGCTTAAATACATGATTTAGTGGTGGACTTGGCAGTGCTGGTTTAATGGTTGGACTTTGTGATTCCCTAATTCCATGATTCCGCTAGCAGGGGCTCCTGGTTCCAGAAATTCAGGCCTCTCTCCTCACCTGTCTGTAAAGATCTGAAAGTCTAAAGAAATACCTTCATGCCTTCAGCCAGCCCTCTCCTACCTGTGCTCCAGCTGGTAAGTAATGGATAGTGGGACATGCTACTACCTTGTATTTTTCATCAGCATCTGGTGGAAAAAGGGCCCTGCTCTCCTAAGGCTGCACGCAGAGGAGGTGAGACACTTAAAATAATGATTTTGTCTGAAGCTACTCTACGAGCCCTTGTAGAGGGCAGTAACTTTCAGCAGAGGGACAGCAGGTCAGAGGCTTGGGAGGAGGGAAAGGCAGAGTGAGGGGCCATGCCCCTTGTTGGCACAGGAATTTGGGAAGGGACTGTCCGTCCAGAGTGGTCTGCAGGTTCTTCCAACCTCCCTCATCCACTGCCTACAAGCTCAAAGGCTGCTGTAAAATGCTGCCACAGAGGCTCTAAAGGAGGTTTTATAGCAAGGTATGAGATTTCTTACCTCATGCAGACTGAGCAGAAAACAATAAGATTAGAGAAGAAAAAAAGACTCTGAATTTACTTTATTTCTCTACCAATAAAACAAAGTTTTATCTTAATTTCAGCCCTACACGCATGAGTTTAGTATTCAGGCGAACAGTTCTCCTGAACTGTATTATCTTGGTGCAGTTCAAAATCCCGTAAACCAGAAAGTACTAGATATCATTCTCCCACAGAAAGCACAGTGGGGAATAAGCAAATAAAGTTGAAACAGATAAAGATCCGAGTATTGATCTCTGCTTGTGTTTCTTAATAGAGCGTAACTCCAAAGGAATATTGTAGTCATTGATGGAGGAGAAATCGAAATAATCTGGCTATCACTTTACATGTCTCTGTATTAGAAGGGTCACGTAGGCTAAACAGTGCTAGGGATTTACACAAAGTAACAGCAGATTTTCATGAGGCATATGGATTTACAGCTATAGAAAGCACTTAGCAGGGTCTCCAATTGGGCTAACACAGCTGTGGTTTTGTGGTGAACTCATGGCAGCTCCCCCACGCTTCTCTGCCTGCCTGAAAGGTGTATTATCTCACAGCTGCCAGCTGCGAGGTGTCCCCCAGATGACTGAGCTGAAGTTAACACCGGTGTTTTCCTCCTTTTTTTTACTGTGAAATTAGTACCAGAAGCCACATGACAAAGCCAGTAATTTTCTGTCAAGACTATTTCACTGCATTTTCAAAAATTCATTTGATTTTTTGTGAATACCACTTTCACTATGTGATTAATTCATGGTAGTTCCTGGAGTTGCAGCAGTATCTGAGAAATATGCATAGAAATGACATTTTCTGACTCAGCAGTGATGGTCACCACTCTCGCAGATAAAAAGGATTTTTTACATTTTTACTTCTGCTCAAATCACAGAACCTGTGGTTGTAAGAAGGCAAAATGGATTCCTCCTGGCTTATACAGTATCAACAATTGTTAACAGAGCCTCAGACACAAGGACAGATTTCCAAGGTAGAAATGAAAACCTTGAAGACAAAAGCAGTTTCATACCTGTAGTTTAGAGTGCATTTTGGCTCACAAAAACTTTGCAATGTGCAATAAATGTAAGCATTTCAGATAAACTTTCAGTTGAAGTTTTCAGAGCCAGCAGCTATCAAAAAAAAAATTTTGTGCTTGTACTTTGAAAAAATTCTGATCTGAAAGCCCTCTGGACACTTTGAATACAGGGTAAGCATGATGCTGTTACTTTTCACTGTGCACAAACATCACCCCGATGGTTTACATTATTCATGCAAACAAGATGCTGTAAATGCTGTCTCCTCCAGAGCCTCTTTGAGAAGAGGCTTCAGTTATGCCTAGGAAACCCTGCAGGCTCTTCCTCTTGGATTTCATTTGCAGAGAAATATTAAGAGGCTGCCTCACTTTTGAGTGAGGACGTATTCCTACAGCCATTCTTAGAAGCCCTGTTTTGAAGGCACAGGAAATCCGTGTGGGCACACAATACTGGCTACACTGGAGTAGCATATCAGAACCTAAAAATACGTTTAACCTTCCAGTCACAGAAGTAGCCTGCAGAGTTGAGATGAATGCCTTTTCAGCTCGAGAGACTTATGAGAAAAACTCACATGTTTAATAATCTGAATCATGTAGCAGAAGGCATATGTGGTGGGTGTGCTACAAGCTGATCATTCTGAATTCCTATATGTTTATAAATCTGTATTCATTTAGGGCACTAGAGCGATATTCCTGTTCTGAAAACTGCACTTTCTAAGTTGTCTCTGGTGGTAGGGAAGATAGGGAAGGATATGGAACAAACAGGCAAAGATTAAGGATGATTAAGTTGCCAGGCAGGAATAAATTCCAATACCAAATCTTAGGCAAAGTTCTTTATTAGGAAAGTCCTTCTTTCCTATCCTTTTACACTCTTTTAAATTCATTAGGGGTTTTTGGTTGGTTGGTTGGTTGGTTGGTTGGTTGGTTTGTTGGTTGGTTTTTTGTACCAATAGCAACATTCTAATCCTGTCACTGGCTGTAGACCTTAGCAGCCCTATAATCCCTGAAACAGCTTCATAACAAGAAATGTGAACATGGTATCTCCCTTTTAGTATTTTTCTGAATGTAAGAAAGCAGTGGGCTGTAAATTTGAAGTGATTACTGAAAAAATATTAGTACTACTGACTGATTAGGGACCTGAGGAAATACTACCAAAAACTTAACTGTAAATTTCTGCTTAAACTCCTTTGTTTTAACATGCTTTAGGTGTTGAAATTTATTCCTGCATTGAGGCTTTCCTTGCTTCTGACCCTATAGAACAGTCTGATGCTTCAATTGCTCTTTTTTTACTACTTGAAGTCAACTTGCACTGCAAGGAAGTGAAGTCTATTTTTTTTCCTAAGCTGATATTGAAACATAGGTTATGGAATAACCAATTTTTAAATTGTATTTCATACACCATTGACTAGAAATTCTCATGGCTTCATTGCAATCCAGATCCCTTTTATTAAAAGGCATTCTCTCAGTCTCAGTGTGAGATCTTTCTGTATTGTGAATTATTATACACTAAATATGTGTGCTAATCCAAATGAAACTAACTTCCCTTGAGTAATTTTATAGCCTACAGTCAGTTGAATCTGGGCAGAAGGTAGAGAACCTGGATTAATGTACTGCTCTCTTTTGACTGAAATAAATAATTCATGTATTCTTCTTCAAAACAAAAGTATTTATCCTTCAAGACCAGCTGGAAAGGATTGCTTTTAATGAACCTGCTAGCTTTTTTCTAGTCTCCTTTTAAAAAAAATAACGATTAGATTTTTGTGAGCATTTGCTTATGTTCTGTAATGTGATGGTGCACTTTTGTCCCTTACACAGTGTAGTGAGATTTCTATACCTAATCAAATCCACTAAAATGTTATGGGCATTAAATTTGCCTTAATGATGTGCTCATGAATGCAAGGAAGAACAATAGCCTGTCACTTCTTCGTGAACTGATCTGACAATTTTGCTGTGCTTGGGGTATGAAACAAAAAACCTGTAAAGATGTTGTCATTAGTAAGATTTATGGCTGCAAAGGCTATGCTGACATAGGCCTGCTAGGATTACAATTAGATGTAAAAGATTATCCAAAAGAGTACAATTGCAGGGAATTTATCCAATTAAATATGGAGAAGGCACTCTTTTCAGAGGGACACTGGGGAAAAAAATTCTGTTCTCCTGCAGTGCAATTTACATGTGGTGCTAGTGGTCTTGGTGATTCTTCCATAAATACAGATATACTTTGTTTCTCTGTAGCATATTAATTTTTTTCACCTTTAGACTATCAATAGAATGTCTGTGTATATGTTAAGTGTGTGAGGATTAGTTTATGCTCTCATTTATATTTCAACATGGTTTAGTCTCATGTGTGGCTAGAGTCCTCTACCAAATAAGAGAGTTCATATTCCACATTTAAGAGTAGTTCTGCTTTTATTCATAAGAGATGCTTTATGACTAAAATTATGTATTCTATCATGCTGAGTAACAGTGCACCTCCCCGAGAGCTTTGGGATATACACTTGACATCCCAAATGTAGACCTAAGCATCTGATTGTCACCGAATATTGGATATTGAAATAGTTTTTGTAATCCAAGAAGATTAATTGCTTCTATGAGCAATCATCTAAAAGAACTAAGATCATGCTAAGAAAAAAATAGTGAGGATTATCTTCTTCGTGTTTCAGGGCATAGACTAATCTGTTTGGGGAAAAAATACAATTCAGGGACATATTATTTCATAATTGGTCTCATTTTACATAGTTTGTTTTTTTTCTCTGGAAACACTCAGCAACTGCCAGTACCAAAAGCAACAGTCTATTCAAACTTCAGGCTTGCATGAGGACTGTTTTGTGTCCTCTTGTGTAAGGAATGCATATTCTTCACTGCACGTATAGCTGAAAGTTATGGATTTACAAAAATTGCTTGTGGAACAGTTTTTTGTAATGAATAGTTCTATGGATTTATGTTCTTTTTAGATGAAAAAAGAAGGAAAAAATATGCAAGCATTCTCTTCTAAAATCCAAAGACTGTTTAGTAAGTGACCAGAAAGCATAACAGTGGAACACAATCCAATTCAGCTTTAATCATAGCAAGCAAAGTTTTTCTCTGTCTCATTGCCATTAGCTTCTGTGGTAGAGAAGCAAAAAACAGGTACTGAAGATATTTCTGGCTGAAGTACTGCAATCTGTGTTAAATGGGACACCAGACTCCTCTTGCAATTTTAAACTATGAAACTGCGAAAAATTAATTCACATTCCACTCCAAACTGGGAAAATGAAGGCCTGCAGGTCTGTTTTCTCACCCAGGAATAAAATTTTGGGGAGAAAGTATATATCTTTTAGTCAAAGTGCTGTATAAGACTGTGCATAAAACTGCATCCCTTGAAGGTATAGATTACCCATAATGAAGAAGCCTATTGAGGCATCTGTGAAGAGTTTTAGTCTGTGTGAGCCTGAAAGTTATCTCAGAAAATGAGTGCAAATATGATAAACTGTCATTCATCTCCTTTGAGTTGCTCTATAATTCCTCTCATCTTTCCTTCAGACCTATTTTTTTTCAGAGTTATGCCAATAACTTTTGATTCCTTGTGTGAATGCCCATGCTATTCTATAAGTGTCTTCTTTTTCAGTTTCATTTCTAATTTAAACCTCTTTCCAATTTGCATAAGTTGTGAATAAAACCATTTGGTTTTATTTTTGAAAAACTGCCTATAAAATGTCATATTGCTACATCTATTTGGCCTACATTCACCTCTTAGTAGTTCTGGTTTATACAAGCTTGCCAGCAAAAGAAAAATACTGAAAACTGGCTGCTGGGAAATCTTTTAATTGGAGAACTTCATATTTCAAAATTACCTGTAGCTCTATGGACTCCACAGACAATCAGGGTAAATTATTTTCTCCCTTGCCTTTAACCATTTAAATGTTTGGAGATGAGTGTTTCTTCTTTAACTGTGCGGAGGTTGTCTTGAGGTTTATTTTTTAGGCAGTGGAGAAAGACCAGGCGCTTTCAGCAGAATGTGTATCCAATTTATTTTCTGATTAAATGAATCACTCTTGGGAATAGACCTGCATTCCTCTTTTTAAATTACAGAGGGACCATTAGTGTCAACCATATGCCTACATTTTAGATTATGAAAGTGGATGAGAGGAGTCTCACACAGAGTCGATGTATTTCTGAAGGCACTCAGTAGGCATTTCTGCCTAGGTCTTGTTTACCTTAGGGTTATCTCTACTTGAAGACTGTAATTTTAAACAAGGGTCTTGGATTGCCTAAAAGCATAGTCGATGCAGTTAAAATTGTTAAGGCATAACCTGCCCTCAAGAGGGAAATATATGGAAATCCCAGTCAACATAAACTGATAGAGATCCTAGCATTTCATCTCAAAATTTAACTTGGACATCTTGCATTTATGCCCTGTGCAGTAGCCTCCTTTTGAAAAATGACTTTCTATTATGTACGAGTACCCCTTTTGACAGTGGTGATAGAGAGCTACCACCACCCTAAATATAGTTCTTCTGTCTACATTATTTTATATTTCACATTGCTACAGGTAGTATTTAAGAGTGTTACAGAGAAGTGGTTTTTTACAGAGGGTTTCTTCCCCATCTTCTAGCACCACCTCCTTTTGTTTTGTTCTTAAGTCCATGTTTCCATTGCTTGTGTCGTGCCTGTTATCACAGTCAGTTATATCCTAAATCTCTGCTAACTCCCTGTGATCCTAGGGGTTTCTCTGTGTAAAGGTATCTTTGCAGGGTAGGAAATCTAGGGCTCAGACTGTTGGGTATTGTTTGATTTAGAACGTGATAACTAAACGCGATACCTAAACGCACTGTTATTAAATGTGACAGGTCCTGACAGAGTCTTAATCAGCTTCGCCTCTTGTCTTTTTCCACGGTGATCAGTAAAAGAGAAAAATTTTAATTGAACTGTGGTCATAAAAGTCACTGAAAGTGACAAGATGAAATAGAGCATTAAATTTGTTTTAATTCCTGCTTTTATGTGTAGATATGTCAAATTGTGGGTCAACAATGGCCCTTTAGTATTATTTCCACTGCATGAGTGAAAAATAATACCCAAGTTATGGCCTTTCAATTTTCAGTGTTAGGAAATATAGACCTTTTGACATAAGGATAATTCAATAAGTCATCTACCCACATAAAAATGTTGTGCTTTGTAATACAGTTCTTCATCTGTCCATGTGAAACCAAATCTTTGAATTTGGTAATAAATATTGCCTGTAGGAAAAGTTACCAATATCTTCCAGCCTGACTACACTGATTAGGCGTGAGTGAGAATTATGTTTGGCAGGTAGGATTATATTTAATATAAATGCGTATGTGAGGGACATAGGCCGTATATTTTCAAAGTCTGCAGTAAGGAGGCCAGCTCTTGACACATCATTCCATGTAAAGTTTGTATGAGAGTCAGTAGAGGCTGATGTCTCCCATCTTTGGCCACCATGCAGGTTAGGGTTGCTTTCTGAGAGACCGACCCTTGAACACATATGCTTTCCTGCCAGGGGGGCACTTGGTAATCCCTAGCTCTCTGTCTGTTGGAAGAAACTTGTAACTCTTGGAAAAGGTTTCTGGCTTTCTCTGGTTGCCTTTTCTGCACAAATCTGTTCCAGACATAGGCACGGGTTGTCCAGATGCAGGCACAGGTTGTTCTTTTTCTGTGTGGAGTATCCTAATTTATGATCTCCCATTAGATGGTGATTGCAGTTCCTTTTTGTAGTATCCAAGTTGGAGAATCTGAATGGTCTGAGTTGCTGATCTTACTGTCTCAATAGCATTTAGTTGCAAGTACAGTATATGAAAGGGATGTAATATTTATATGTTTACTCTTAATTGACATTCTCCATTTGACTTGTGCCTCTCTGCCCACAAATACTTCCCTGCTGGATTTATTGGCACACTCCCAGAGCAGCTTCCAGAACGTTTGGTAAGACAAGACCATTAACAGTGCTGTGGTTGGGATGTTTGATGCAATCCTGAACCTCAATAATGACCTGACTTGCACGAAATCTGTTTCAAATAGACAGTAGCATTTGTCACAGGGAAAGACTGTTTTAATAGTGGTATAAATCCCACTTTTGCCTAGTACTCCAAATTCTTATGGGCCAGAAGATTATTAGGTAGGTGAGATTCCCAGCAGGACTTAACTTCCAGAATAGAATGGTGCTTGGCTTGAACTAGCTTCTATTTTAGGAGTTACAATTTAATTTTCTTCTGAGCCTCTCTCAGACCTGTGGCACTAGGGAAATGCGGCAATACAGGTGGAGAGATGCAAAAGTTATTGGTGTCTTGGGGCATGGCAGCTTCATTGACCCCTAGGGTGACCTGTAAAATTCTCTTGAGGCTTTGTCACTCATGAGTAATGTAAGCCATTTTGAAACCAAGTCTCCCAATTCTTTTATATGCATCGTGGGTCTTTATTTTTTTATGCTTACCTGCTGTCATTTCACTGAACAATTAACCTCTTCTTCACCTGGAAAGGTTTCAATGATGCTTATTGAACAACTGTGTGTAACAGAACTGAAAATATGCATTTATAACACAAACTTTTAAACATCTTGGTCTTCATTGTCTTTGCTGATTCAAAGCTAATAAGATTTTATAAAAAAATAAAAATAAAATTAATTTTTTTCTGAAATGCATTGTGCCAGCGAGTATAGTCCATTTCTGTATTTGGTGTATTTTAATACCTCTCGCAGGTGTAAGTCAGACATTTAGTATATTATGAGTGTTTCTGTCTTAGCAGCAGTATCTCATCTGACCTCAAATTGGAAAGGCTCCTCCATGGAAATGTGAAAAGGCTGGAAGGCTGATGCTTAAAATAAAGAAGATAGAACAATCTTTCTGTAATGATTGCAGCGCCCATCAGTGCTGAGTGAATGAGAGTGGCATTACTAACAGCAGCATTGAACATTTGCTCTAAGGACACAGTTCAGAGCAGACAGCTGAGTGACTCTGCAGATGGATAATGCAAGGTTAGGTTGCTTGTTGGCTGCTTCTCCCCCTCCACCCTCTCCCCCCTTTTTATTTTTTCATCATATGGATAATCTCTTCCATAGCTCTCCTGAGAATAATTCAGCTAAACTTGTGCCATGCCTGAGGCTGAAAGGAGCTACAGTAAAGCATGTGTATTGCATTGGTGGAATCAAGTAATTTCTCTTTTATGCCATAATAAAAGTTAGGCAACTGGGCAGGAAACACGCAAAGAAACTTTACTGTCAATTATGGCCATTTTTCCCTTTCCAGCTTTAATTTTGGGTAGGAGATTGACTGATGTGTAAAACTCAGCAGCTAAAACATTCCTGTCTCTACTGGCAAGAGATGCTGACTGTTACAGGCGGAGTAGGAAGATGCCCCTCTTCAGCTGCAATGCCTTAGCAAGCTTGCTTATCTGTAGCTGGGTTATATTATAAAGCATCAGTGTCAGTTTTCAAAAAGGGAATGTCTCTAATCTCCTTTGAAAAGTTCTAGGTTTCATTGTTTGAGGAAGATGATCACAGAATTGTGTGTCTATGGTTAGGCTTTTGTTTTGAGCCCAGCTGTGCAGAGCAAAGCTAAAGTCACATAAAACCTCAGTGACAGATGATGATGATGTCTGATTTCATCCTTTTATAAATATTAGCTTTAAAAGACTTACTAATAATGTCTCTAGTTAAATTTGAAGACAAACCCCATCTCCGTGCACTTTTAAATGAAATAAAACAACTAAGCTACTTCAGCGGTTACTTAGAGGAAAAAGAAAATCTGAAATATTAAATTAGTTTTTAGGTAATAACTCAAACTTTCTCATGGTTTTGTTTTGCATTATCTATCCACTATATTAATCAGTGGTAGATGGAGTTAGCTGAAAACTGGAGAGTAGTAAAGGACATGCACATGATTGAAACTACCTCTGCTGTGACAATCTCGTGTAAGCATTTCAGTATTCATGAGGATAGTGAATGTGTGGACTGTGATGTTCAGATGGCCTTGGCAGGGCTGCTAATTGTTCTTTGCTCATCTGGGTGCCCATGGACTAGCCAGTGACGAGAGCAAATGCAGGAGGTGTGGATATTTCATTTAAAAAGGTGGCAGCTAAGAAGAAAGAGTGGTGTTCCACATAAAATCTTCTATCCCTGGCAGAGGGAGATGCAGGTCAATTCCTTCCTCAGACTGGCAGTGTTCAAAGACATCTCTAAGGAGCATGCCATGAGCAGTGGGTGTGGGATGATCTTGGGAGAGCTCCCCAACAGTTGAGTTGCTCTTAGATTTTCCTGTCTTTTCTATTTGAGTGCAAAATAAAGATCAACATGTGTCTGGATTTGTGTAGCCGTTTGTTTGCAAGGTCCATGATGCAGGAGAGAGAACAAGCATGGGGAGCACGGCTCATCTCAGTGCCAAGGTTTCTGAGAGAGCTGAGAGGAGGAAGTGCAGACCCTGCTCCCTCTGTTGCTTCCCAGTTTACCAGTGATAGTGCACAGACCAATCTCGGACATGACATACACATGCACAGCTGTGCCCTAAAGAGGGAGGCAGTGATTATGTGTGACAGGAACAGCCGAGGGCAGGAGGTCGGCCCTGGGCAGAGGTGCCCTGTCCCGAGGGGACATGTCCCTCCAGCGCCAGGGCTTNACAGGAACAGCCGAGGGCAGGAGGCTGGCCCTGGGCAGAGGTGCCTCCAGCGCCAGGGCTCAACAGGGATGTGAGCACATGGCCATGGGGGCTGGTGGGGTGCTTGTGGTGAGTCTCCTTTGGAGGCTCTTCAGTCCTCCAAAGGATTTGTTGTATCGCAAGAGCTTTTGAACCCCTTTGTGTCAGCAATTATGTTTTAATAAGGAAACTGTGCCTTGAACTATGTGTCTTTCTCTTCCCAGCCACGACTCTTTCTTTGCATTTATGTGGCTTTCTTTGATAGTTGTAAGAATTGCTTACAAGGAAACATTAGGAAGACAAGAGTAAAAACATGTGTGATCTATGCTCACATTTGTGTGCCTACAGATATGGTCCAATGTTTAGGAGTTTAGTACTTTATTTAATGAACATAACTTTTAAGAACACGGTTAATACTACAATGTATGTAAGCAGTGAGACCAGAGTTTTAGCTGATCACATTTGTCATGTTATGTAATGAAATTTCCTCTTCTAAAGACATTATTATTTGCATCAGCATAAAGCATGTGCAACATTTTTACTTAATGCTTGTAATGCTTGCTGCCCAGAGGCCCCAGCCAAGATTGGGACCCCCACTGTGTTAAGTGCTGTATTAACATGCACAATTTAAGGAAAGATGTGACCTGAAAAGAGAGACAAAGCAGAAAATAAAATAAATCTGTTTTGAGATGAGACACATTTACGCTGTTTAACTGTTCTTATAAGTTGGTGGACGGCCTATTTGTGCCTCAAGTTGTCATTAACTATATGACTTCTTTTTCTAGGCTAAACAGTAAAGATGGATTCCGAGCAATGATTTAGATTAAAAAAGGATGTATAGGTATATATTGATTAGGGAGCTCAGTGTTGAAGCTGTTTTCTGGCTTAGTCTTCTAGAGTCTTCTAGAGCATCTGGGAGCATGATCTGCTGGTAGAACAGGAAAGCAAAGGAGAAACATGACAAAATGTAAGAATCAGGCATCTAATGGAAATATCAGTTTGATTTACTGAAACACTGGGACTCAGTGGAAGATTTGAGATATAAATTCCAGTGTGCTGTAATTAGAATCATACAACATTTTCGATTGGAAAGGACCCTTAAAGGTCATATAGTCCAAGCCCACTGCAATGAGGAGGGACGTCTTCAACTAGATCAGGTTGTTCAGAGCCTACTTCAACCTGACCTTGAATGTTTCCAGGGATGAAGCCTCTACCATCTCAAGTGGGAAGATGGGTTAGAAAAATTGCTTTGAAATATGATGTTTTCACTTGGTTGGACAGATATTGCACAACACATACAGAACTCTCCCAAAGGAGTGGATAAGAAAGAAGGGTTCCCAAGTTTGCTGTCACTGTGTTACTCAGTGCATGTCTGGTAGACGTGAAGACCCAGTGATGCAGCCCGCAGCAGCATCAGCAGGAGTGACAGCGAGTGTTGTGTTGAATTTTTAACTGTGTCAGATAATGTGGAGAGCACTGAGTTTTCTGTTTGGTCTGCTCATAGAAGATGATGATACATCCAAAGGAAAGAGTACAGCAGGTAGGGAGATAAAAAATGGTTGTGTTTCTTTCAGTAATGGGAAGAAACACAACCATTGCAATGCTTGAGAGCTGGTATTGTACTGAAAGGGAAAATGAAAACCACTGTCAGCTCAACTGCTGATAAACCCACCAGATTGTTGATTGGGCTTAACATTAATTTTGGGTTTTCTTCTAATAGTACAAGTACAAGCGAGCTAATTAAGTCTGGGAGGTTATTTTGTTACTTGATTTCAAAACTTTTAGGTGCTTTAGTTAGATTTTGGATATGAAAGGACATGCAGACCCATATCTGCTGAAAGCAGGGACTAAAAACTTGAGTGTAGAATTTGGAAAGTTTTGCAAAAGTGCTTGTCACTATGATAACTGTACTAATCACAGAAAGACAGGGATTGTTTTGTCAGGGTGACTTGATTTTCAGTGCTAACACGCCCTGCAATTTAATTTCACTGTTTTCTGCCAGCAACAGATACTAGTTAATTTTTTATTTTGTTCCATTTTTCCTTCTGGTTACAAATACATCTCAGATGGTCTGCCAAAGTTTAAATGATCATGTTGTTAGTAAGTGATTTCTTATTAATAGATGATTTTTCTTTTCCATTTGTCTATTCATTTCATTTAATGAATTTGTTTTTGTGACTTGTTCGTTCATTTGTCTCAGAGACAGGAACATAAATAAGGGGAGAACCCAAAACTCAGCTCTTAGAAATCTATGGAGTGTCTTTCTGGAAATGTTTGAGAGGCTAAGATACAAGCACACCGAATCTCATCAGTCTCTGTTGTTCCATCTAAGGAAATAAGGCTGAAATACAGAGCTTCTAACAGAACATACTCTTCTGTTCATTTTAACACTTAATAAGGACCATGAGTCTGAGATAGGGAAAGAAGAATTTTGCTTTAAAATCTACAATATTGCTGAAAACTGAGACCAAAAGCAATAATGAAGAGATCTACTGGTGATACAAGAGTTCTGCTATGCCTAAACTACTAATTCTTCTTTTCTCTGATCTGTGTCACCTGGCAGAATTGATAATTGGTGTTCCGTACAGAAAATAAATTTTTCTGGAGAAAATGAGGAATGCTGTCTTCTGTTATTTTAGATGAAGATGCAACAAACGTTTCCGTGGCAGTGATGGTGTCCGAAGACTCAACTGTATGTTAGAAATACTGACAATGAAAAATGTACAAGAGTAGTACTCTACTGGTACCAGTTCATACTGATATCACTCCAGTTATTCTTAGGAATCTAATGTATGGGAATGGACTTGAAAACACAACTCTTTTTTGTACTTTTTAAAAAAATTATTTGAAGCATTGTCAGAAATTTTCTTACGAAAATTAGATTCATAAAGAAATGCCCTCATTTTTTAAAATTTCAAGGAGATTTCACTCCTCTTCAACCTTGGAGGTTAGTATAAAGGATTTATTTAGACTTTCAAAGGCCTTTGACATAGCGTCTCATAACCTGAAGTGCCATTGTGGATTGCAAATTAAAGAAGACAAATGAAAATGAAAATACTCATTTTCAACATGACAAAATGTGATCAATTGTTTGTCCTGGGTGCCTCTAAGGACAAATCAGAAATGGGCAAAAATAAAATATAAAGCATTGTTTTGTGAAAAGAATAGTACAGAGAATGCAAGTGATAGCAATGCATTACCTTTCTTTGTTGGTCATACTGTGTTTGTCTTTTATAAATAGGAATTTTAGAAGGTAAGGGGAGGATAAGAAGCAGGAGATAAGCCGTATGAGGGAAGTGTATTTTTTCTTCTTGTGGCTTAGACCTCTAAAATAAGTAAGAGAGATTCTTCTCTTCTTATAGTTTAGAAAGGAAACAAACCATGTAGTAGAAAAAGCATGGTAAAAGCATACCCAGTAATTGATGCTACAGGGAAGATAAATTTGTAGCTCAAATGAAAATCCAGGTGGGATTCACTGCTGTAAGTCATCACTCAATGAAATGAACAAAATCCTTGTCCTCACAAATATACCTATGAATAACACTGCTGTGAAGCTCTTCTCTTATATTTCCTCCACAAGGAAGGAGCTCTTTCCAAACCTGATATTGCTGAAGTATATTTCAAAGCAGTGTGAATTTTTAGACCTTATATTTAGAAGAGTCACATAACCTGCTTTTAGCTGCAGTTTTTGTCCATCTGATCACAGCAAATTCTGGTGTATTTACCCATACAGGGTGTTTTGTTTCTCTGAGGCATCTGGTATTGGCAACAGCTGGAGGTGAGATCAATGTTTCTCAAACTCAGCTGTGCTGCTTTTGAGCTCAGTGGGGTTGTGGATCAGGGAGCTTGTGGTGCCTTACAAGTCAATAGTCAGCAATGAGTCAATTGTCTCTGGCTTGGCAGCATCTCAGCTCTTCCAGGACACAGGACCCACTGTGGTGATTGGCTGCACACGTGCTGAGTAGCCAGCAACTGCAAAATGTATGCCAAGCCCTGGTGGACATGGACAGCAGGGCTGACCTGGTTTTACAGGAGGATCAAAATAAGGGAGTTGGGAGGAGAACAGAAGAAAAGGATTCATGATGAGGAGGAAAGGTCAGAGAAAAAGAGGTGGACAGAGTTAAATCCAGAGGCAAAAGGAGAAAGAGAGCCACAGAATGGAGAAAATTAACAGTCCTAAGGAAAGCAGAATAGGAAGGCATGAGGATAGACAAGCAGAGCATCAGGCACTTTGGTGGTAAGCAATTATCTTCCAGTGAATCCATTGTTTCCTTAAACACTCTCCAATATCCTAGGACTTGCTGACTGAGTGCTTTGAACACACTTGTGTAAGGTGCCGAGCTGAAACATGACCTAAGCTGTTCAGATATACTTTAAAAATGTTTAAAGCACTCAGTCAGTTGGGTCTTAATTGATTCATCAATAGCTTGTGGCTCATGCTTAGTTCAGTAGCAATTGTCAGTTCAAGGTCTAAATTTAAGATGAATTGTTGGTGAGATTAGTTCATGAACCACTGTACTTTATTTTGTCTGTTACTCAAGCAGCCCCAAGATCCACCTCTTCTAAAGAGTCCTCAGTGCCATGAGCCTGTATTTGAAATGACTTAGAAATGTCCTTTCTGCCTACCTGCATGGCGTGGCTTTCAGATACTTGTTTATCTTGTAGGTGTGAGTCAATCAAGTGAATAGCTGAATTGGTACTTGCTGTAGCTGAGAAATATGTCTCACAAAACTTATGGTACTCAAAATCTGCAGTTTGTTGCATCACACTCATGTTTGCAGTTGGCAAAGAGGAAAACAGCAGCAGTACTTAACATATGTGGAAGTCACAGAGGACAATTAGACTGTAATGCTTGTTCCATTTCTTGTATTGACAACTCAGTCATAACTCTGAAGGAGGGCTTCCTGCTTAACCTTGTGCCTACAAGCACTTGAGATGTGCTTATATATTTTTGATGCTGGTTGGTAGATATATCTGCACAGGAAGATCTGTATTTAAGGAGATGGGAGAGGGACAGACTTCCTGAAGAGATAATGTGATGACAGGTGCATAGTTGCTCAATGTCTTCTTTCCATTATTCAGCACGATGCTGAATCTGCCTGTAAAACAGTGTAGAACAAAAACCTTCTAGGCCACTGTTGCCTAATTTCCTGAGCAACGGTTTTGTCTCTTTGTTTTGACTTCTGTTACAGAGGAAAAAAGATTGAGCGAAAGAAATTTCACTGGTATAAAGCCCATAAAAATGCAGGCAGGTGTATTGACCCCTGCAGTTGGAATGGAGTGATGGAACAAGCTGGTATCCCCAAGTGTAGGGAAACATGGAGGGATAAAAACTGGCTGCCTCATTAAGCACAGCAAGTGCCTAGTGGTGCCTACAGCTCATGAGCAGTTAGTTCACTGCCACAGCAGTGCTAGGTCCATTTCACAGCTAGTGTGGATTGTTTGTGTTGTAGGACTGTAACTGTGATTGTCGGCTAAACCCTTTAGTTTACCAAGACAACCTCTATGTCATGCAAATGCTTTTGGAAATTATTCTGTCCACATTGATGTTGTCCTTCCAAATGATCCACCTCATTTCATAGTATTGGTTTTTGTGGCTTAATGAGCTGCATCCACTTGATTCAAATGTTTTCCTCATAAACTCTGAGCTGTATGTTTACAGTTATCTTTTGATGTATTAAAATATGCCCTTTTCATTGTTTTCCTCACAGTCATAAAGAATAGCTTTGTATTATTTTACATTTTAATAAAGGGTGGGAAAAGTTTAGAGAGCCCTCTGTATTTCTGTAGCATTAGTAAAAAGGTCTTGAGAATGTTTCTATCGACAGACTGATAACTACTAGCATGCCCTACATTGCTATTTCTTCCAGAGCATAAATGATGTGTAATGCAAGCCACAATTCTAAATGAACAATAAGTAATTATAAATAGTTTTCTGGCTGACCAGTAGGTTGAAGTCTGTATTTGAATTTGTCAGAAAACTGAGTGACAGATCTACAATAATCACAACCAATGGCAAAAATTGTGAAAAAACCTGGGATTTCTTCATCATGTACTGTGTTCATGATAAATAAATCAATCGGCTCTAGTGTTGTGAGGCACCTTATACTGATTTTTATAGTGTATGAGCAGTTCTCACTGGTTTGGATTACTTTTTGCTTGCTCAAATCTATGTGAAAGATTACTGTCTAAATAGCTGCAGCTATACTGATACTTTACAAGAACAACGTAAAAGAGTAGAAGGGAGAAGGTTAGATAGAAATAATAGGCTAAAACTGAGCAAAGTAAACCAGGGATAAATATCTGCAATGTCTAGGAACTTCTTTCCTCTTTAGATGAGTTAATTAAAATAAAAGGTATAGAAATACTATGTAATGCAAGGAGGCAAAAGAAAGTATCTAAATGCTAAATTTGTTCAGAGTTACCTGCTATTATGCTAACAGATATGAATAGTTTGTCAGGTTTTGATCTGTTAAAAGTAGGTGATAACTTGCACATTGTATCACTAATTGTTTGCTGTCATAGCACCTGTGCTATTCTTTGAGCCAATTATTTGAGTGAACAGAAAAGTGAGATAATTTTAGAGGATATTAGAAACTCTAATAAGAAAGAACTCTTTGAAATATGCTCATGGGTCACTTCAAAATTATCCTTGCGAAATGCAATGGGACTCCTTTTGAAAGGAAAGTGTTTCTTCAAAAGTTAAAACTGTATTGACAGTCTCTATGATTCAATAACTTTTTTTTTCAAGATAAGGCCTACATAATTTCAGATGTTGCATGATTTCCCCTGGATAAATGAATGTCAGAAAATGGAAAGGGCTCATTTTCTAAGCCTGAGTGGCAATTTTCTTATTATGCTGTCATATGGATAAAGTGCTTGCCATTCTGAATTGTGCTGGCTGAAAAAAATTTGGGCCAAGATTAATGAAATCAACAAAAATAATGTTTGTTTCCCTGGACATTTTATTGACATTCCTAAATGGCCTGTCAGATCTCTTTCCTGAGATCATTAGCTTTCTGATATGGTTTGATCTCCCATTTGAAGAGCCCTGACTTCAAAATTGCCCTTCTGCTCCTTGTACCTTGCAGCACCTTCTGAAGGACGAGAGCCTGCACTCTCAGCATAACTCATTAGAGAGGATAAACAGTCCTGGAGACATTAAAATATCTTAGAGAAGTCATCAAACTGTATTCATGACTTCAAGAATTTTAGCACACCTGGGTGCTCAGGGTGGGGCTCCAACCAGGGATAAGTTGAAGATGTGTGAGAGGCTAATCTGTCTTGGCAGCTGGATGCTGAATGCAGGCATGATCTCACTGTGCTGCCCAGATGTGCAGAAGAGTAGGCACTGTATTCAGAAAGGATCAATGTCTATTGGGTAACTTAAAAACAGTAAAGCCAAGAGGAATTAATAGTCTAATTAAAAAACTAATTGCTCTAAGTTGGCTCTACAGGGACATAGGACAGGCCAGGGTCTGCCCAGCTTCAGCAACGAGGAGCAGCTGAGATTAAATCAACCTGAACTGTTTGCCTGGATTTCATCCTGTTCCTTCACTCTGCCATTGAAAGTAGCAGGGGTGTTGTTAATGTGAACCACATGCATCTGTATGTGCTGAGCCTAGTTTGAATGCATAGGGGCTAAACTGGGAACATAATATCCATCAGAGATTGAGGGTAGGGACATCGGGATGTTGGGCAAGTATGAGTGCAGTGTCAAAGTGACTCTTGCTGCTGCTGTCAAAAATGTCAGGATGATCATAAGGATAACAATATCAGAGCATCAACTTGTTAGAGGTAGAAGTGCACTAGAATGCTGATGTCAAATAAACTGATATGCAGCTGCATGTGTGCACCCATGTGGCTACACATGCATGTAATTACATTTTTTCAGGAATATCTAATGCCTGTGGGCACCTATAAGGCAAAAATATTTACCTACAGGGCAAGCCCGTGAGAGAGAAAAGTGAGTACTGGATATGGATTCCTGCTCATGCTGCCAAGGAGGCCTTTGAGGTCAAGACAGGGCTGGGCATAGAACGAAACTGTACGCTGAAACCAGACAGCATGCATAACAGTATAATGTGAAATAAGAGCTCTTAAAATGAAATTTGCCCTTGACTGTTGTTATTTAACACATTTATAGCATACATTTTTAAAGGGATTTCACACTCGTCTTCCTGCAGCTCCCCTGTAGAGCCATGGCACAATGTGATCTCCACCCGTTGGTGTTCCGTACCAAAGCAGACCACGATCCAGTATAGCAGGGCCTCTTCAGATGGAAGCAGATGTCCAAATGTGATGGATGTGCATGATAGAAATGGAGGCATGGGATAAAAAAGAGAATCCACTCATTTCTAATTTTCCATTAAACCTGACTATAATGCCAAAGCTGATGCTTAGCCGCATAGAAAGAACTCTAAGTTTTGACAAGGTTTTTTCTCACATTTCTTGTGAGATGTGGGAAATCCTGAATCTCTTTGTTTGCACTGGCCAAAGAGCTTCAGTGACAGTCCAATAAAGACAAAAGATATATTTCTTATTAGAAAAGATTTTCCATTTCTTTTACTTTTTTTTTTAATATTTTTTCAATTTTTCTGTGAAGGCTTGAAATCATCTTTTCCACATACTTTTATTTTTGGCACTTTTTTTGAACTTACGAACTTTTTAGTACCTACTGCAATTTCTTTAGAGTTTGGCTAGCCTTCCAGAAGCAGATGTGAATTCAGCAGCTTTATTATCAAAACTGAAGATGTAATTCTGCAAATGAAGTGTGCAGAATATCTGTTTTATGGCAAGTAAGCTGGAAGCTGGAGACGGACAGCTCATACATACAACATTTATTTAGAGAAGGCAGCAGAACACGGGGCAAACCGAAGTTTCAGCTTGTTTGTAATAGCAAGGCTGTGTGTACACAAGGCTCCCCCGTGGCATGGTGACCCTCTGTGATGTGACGCAGAGCCTGAGTTTAGTAAATAGAGGGTTGGAGCCTCCTGTACTGTGCCAGGCCTCCCTGCGTGCAAAGGGACTGTGTGGCTGGTCTCCCTGCTGCTGTGATTGGCATCCCCTCCCACTTTATGCTGCTTTTCATAACGTTTTATCGTGCCAGTATCTGGAGCATATATGGACAAGCTGGCTGTGGTGCAAATAATGTAACAATCAAAACCAGGCTTGGCCAGTAACACCCAATGTTTTGTTAATTACTAACTACAGCCCATGTGAGCTTTGGTACTGTCAGACTTTATCAGATGTTTGATGTGTTTTAGGAAGATAAGAGTGGTTGTACTGGATCAGAGCAGAGATCCACGCAGCTTGGTACTACCCTGACTATAAAACTGCCCTGAAGAAGATGTGGGGAAGTTATCGAGAACAGAAAAATTATTTTCCCTAGTATTCTCCCCAGTTTCTTGTGCTCTGCAGTTAAGGGTTTTCTTGAGCCAGGGATTATACCTTTGTGTATACCAGCCTTCGTTGCATCTTCAATTACTTTTTCTAATTATTTTCATTATGGTTTATGAATAAAATAGATGTTTATCCATGATTTCTGAATTTTTGATGTGTGTTTCATTTCCCTGAAATGAAAACTCTCAAGTTTAGAGCCTCACGATTTGTAAGTTTTGGCTGAAACCTAAGCCTGTTAAAGCCAAATAAGCTAGGGAAAATGATTTACCTAGACTGCCCTGGGGGTTTTTGGTGGTTTGTTTTAATTGAAACCAAAAATACCTTCTGGAAAGCTGCCTCATCAGTTCACAAAGCACAAGGAAAAGGAATCTGTGGTTTGAAAAGGATGAAAGAAAGGAGCTAGGCAATGGTCTTATATTTCACTAAGTGCATAGGACTGGTCATTGTTCTGATCTAACATCTCTGAAGAGTGAGAGCCTTCCAATGTACTCCAAAATTAGTGGTTTGGTGGAACAAATGCATACAAAACCAACCTGTTGGCCAAGAAAAACAAACAAGAAAATGTGAAAAAATAAAAATAATGGAAACTCTGCAGAGTAGCTTTTTTCTTCTTTGTCACATGATATTTTCCTTGTAAGAAATTTGTATCTTCTTCCTTTCCCCATTCTTAGTGGGAGGTAAGGATGAGAGCAGACCTAGGCACAGCTGCTGCTTTTCCTGAAGGCAGTCTGGTGCTGCTTCTGGTGATAGCAACCTGCAGCGTAATTTTCATGAACTTCACTCTTTCTTCCTGCTTTGCCTTTCCCATTCAGACACCAATTTCCAACCCAGTTCACAGGCTTGGGCATCTCATCGGAATTTGTAACCCATTCCTGAGCCAAGACTGCAAAGATGGCTTGGAGGGGGTAGCAAGAGGTGCTGGTTCTCAAAGCATTGGGCAAGCTGTCAGGAGGAGAGCTTCTGGCTCAGCCTTAATACCTTTGAGAAGCCAGGCTCTTCTTCCTGCCCCATCCCTCCCTAGGCATCACTTTTGTTTCTGTGTACAGTCATCAGTACTTGAAATTGTTTTATTCGATGCAGTCCTTGACTAATGAAGAATTAAGGAAGAAAATTTAAATAGGAATAAGAATTTTTTGAAGTGTTGAGGTCTTAATATGGTGAATGTCACTGAAGAACCTCCGATGAGGATGTGCTGTTCAAATAAAAAAACTCCAACAGTTCTTTATAACTTGGCACTTGAGAATTTCCCAGGTTCCTTGTCTGGCTGCAAGCCCCAGGCATGTCTTCACTTCATATTAAGATGAGGTGTTTGTCTAGCAAGTTTCCTCTGTCCGTTCCTCTCTTTCCTTATCTTCTTTCCTTTTGTTTATCCTCCAACTTTTTTTTTCAGATGCAAAATTCAGAGTGTGCCCTGGATGGGCGTCCTTGCTCTCTCCCAGTACTTGTCAGTTGTAGTGACCAGGGAAACAGATCTTCTGGATACACTGGACCTCAAAAGAAGTGCTTGGATGCAATAAAAAACAACTTCCTAACGAGCCCACCAAGGTTAATGAGTTTTCCTCTGGCAGTTGCAAATTCATTTTTCTCTCATCTTCTCCCTCCTCCCAGCTTGTGTAATTTTAATCAAGTTTCTGTAAAATACTGTTCTAAATTGTTATATGCTGTGACACTGATTATTTCTTACATGTAGAACGTGAGAAGGGAGAAGGGAAGCTGATTTTTGCAATTTCCACAGGAGACAATAGTCACTTTTTCTTAATCCTCAACACGTAAGGTCACCAAGCAGAGAGCTATAATTTGAAAAGCAAAGTAGGTAAAATTTGAAACGGCTAAGTGATTGGAAGCCAAACCATGTCCTAGCCAGACTGGCCTCAAAGATGAAGGAAGGCAAGCCGTTTTTCACTCATCTGGGAATAAATTTTGTTATTACTTACAATTTTTGAATATGAGAATGTGTTGCTGAGTATATTAATTAAAGCTGTGTTACAACCTCAGTGAGCCTCTAAATATCCTCAAACATCCCAGTAATCATACTTATACACTACCTCTGCCTGCTGATGTGCTAATATAAGACTTTAGCTGTCATTTTGGTATTTTAATATTAGTCACTACACAGCTTACAAATATTTAGAGAAAATCCTTAATGTCAAATCTTCCTCCCACATAAAAAAGATAATTTGATAGTTCTCATTATATATTTGTTTTTCACTGAGTTAGCTCCCTATAGATCCTTATCCCGATTTAAAAATCATCCTGTCACGCATTTGTAACAAATTTCTATTGATCCCTCTTTTGAGTAATTTCTTTCGCAATGTCAAGGGTAATAATCGTATTTATTTTGGCATCTACGCCCTCCCTGCTGTGTAAACACATGGAGAGATGGTTTTAGGAAGATCCTGTTTTTCCTGTGTATGTGGGTGGATAGTGCCAGGTCCTAACCAGTCGAAACAGTGCTCAGAGCGAAGCAGCTGTCGGGGCACCGCTGCGGGCTGCGAGCACCCAGGTGTGACACAAAACACGCGCACAGCTCCCCTCGTGCCCTTCCAGCGGCGGCACCCACGGGCACTTTGCCTCCCAGCTTTTCCTGCCGCAGGTCAGGCCGAGCCGCTGGGGAGCCGTCCTGGCAGCACACACGGAGCCTCGCGGAGCCCTAAGGAGCGCAGCGCCCGACCCAGGGTCCCTCCCCAGAGCACCCTCAGAGCACCCGGTGACCCTGAGCAGCCGCCACTTTGGTCCTCTCCGATCTTAATTGCGAGGGTTCGGGCCATGAGCGAGAGGTTGAGGAGATTAAGCTGCTAATGCAGCAAAACCCACGAGCGCTCAGTTTGTGCAGTCTTGCAGGGAAATGTATGTGTTGATGGCGAGACAGTCCGGGTTTTAAAAAACTCGGCAAGGAGCCAGAACAGTCCTGCCTTTGCGTCCAGTCTCCGGCGATTTCCCTGCAGATCCAGGCAGCCCGTTTAGCCTTGAAAGGAATGAGGGACTTGTCTTTACAAATAAACTGTAGGCCTGCTAGTAGATAAAAACTAGCACTAAGAGATAAAAGTGAAAGGAATGAGGGACTTGTCTTTACAAATAAACTGTAGGCCTGCTAGTAGATAAAAACTAGCACTAAGAGATAAAAGTGAAAGGAATGAGGGACTTGTCTTTACAAATAAACTGTAGGCCTGCTAGTAGATAAAAACTAGCACTAAGAGATAAAAGTGAAAGGAATGAGGGACTTGTCTTTACAAATAAACTGTAGGCCTGCTAGTAGATAAAAACTAGCACTAAGAGATAAAAGTGAAAGGAATGAGGGACTTGTCTTTACAAATAAACTGTAGGCCTGCTAGTAGATAAAAACTAGCACTAAGAGATAAAAGAAACAATGGGAAAGGATTCCACCAATTGATGAATGGAAAGAGAGATTTGTCTTTATCAGTAAACTGTAGGTCTGCAAATAAATGAAATTGAATATCAAAAGATGAAACAAACAATGAGGAGAACCATAAATGCCATAGGAATTAAAAAAGGGCAAAGGGGGTATACATTAAAAGGGAATCTTAAAGATTAGGTGTTCTGGGACGTCTGTACCTCTCAAGTACCTCAGCCAATGGGGAAAGAGAGAGGGAAAATACAGTCAGGAAATTAGGATAAAATGGAGGCTGCGTCCTCCAAAAATTGGAGAGACCCCAGGGGAATGCCCCATGGCCTCTCCCTTTATTCGAATAAAGTAACGGGACTCCTCTGTCTCCTTTTTGGACATAAACCTCTGGTGTTGGTAGATTAATTTTCCTAACAGCCTCTTTCTGTGTTACTCACCCTGCACGGAGCATGGGTGTTATGAACAATTTTTAAAGGTTCATTAAAACTAAGTTACTAAATTACCTTAAGTTCGAATGTTAATGAAGTTTAAAGGGTTCAATTGTTAAAGTCAGGTTTACCTAGTTCAAATGTCTTATTTATTCCTTATGTAATGCTGCAGGTTTAATAATGCTCAAGAAATTCATGTTCAGTGTGGGTTAGGATGTTGTAATGAGGTTTGTTTGGGTTTAAATGCTGTATTTAATTGATGTTCAATGTTAATAAATGAAGGGGGGGGCTGCCAAGATGGCGACGCCGCGCCAGGTTCCAGAAAACTCCAGGGATGAAGTCACGGTGTTATGGTGATTTCGGGACTCCAATTGGGTCAGACCTCAACCAATTGGGAGGGACTTTGGGGAAATGATTGGTCGGAACTTGCCCTAGAAACGAGCCAACCAGTGTAGAGCGCAGAGGACCAAGCAGCTGGCAGACTGAAAAACCAACCAATCAGAGAGCAAGGACTGTCTATAAGAACTGCGCTGGTGGCTGGCCGCAGCTCCTCCCCCCTGTGGACAACGGCC
The DNA here is from genome assembly GCA_013398955.1 of Callaeas wilsoni. Lineage (NCBI taxonomy): Eukaryota > Metazoa > Chordata > Aves > Passeriformes > Callaeidae > Callaeas > Callaeas wilsoni. Next base: position 384,663 of record VWPU01010096.1, on the reverse strand, counting down.
AGTCAGCGAGGGGAGGGAGCACCCAGCGTCGCGCGTGCTGCTTTTGTCTGCCTTGCCACCCGGAGTCTTGGGCTTACCCCTGGCTCCTTTGTTCCCAGTTGCGGTTTTTAATAAATTTGTTAAATTTTAGCGGCATAAGACCGTTATTTCTGACAATGGGGATAGTAACTGGCTGGCATCGTGGGGATAATAGTCAAGTAATAGCAGCTGAATTCTATTGAGCTGTCCTGTTTCTTTTTCTATCCACCTGAGATTTGTTTCTTATGCCCCTGCCTAGATGATTGTTAATGCACACAAACAATCTATACAACAGAAATTTACAGTCTATTAAAGAAAATTTACAGTCTATTAAAAAACAAAGAGAAACACCTCGGTGTAAATTTTCCATGCTGTTGTAGCAGCATATTTGTGTGCACAGACATTTATCAGGACAGAAAAGCTTTGCTCTTTTATACAGTGTTTTATAGTGTTATAAGAAACAGCTGGAGTCAAACTCCTATAATTTAATTAAAATCTTATGGTGACAATTCATAATATCATACATATTTCTATCTGAGTAGAATAACTTATTCATAAATTTTCCTCATTACATGTCAATTTTTATCCATTATTATTATTATTATTATTATTATTATTATTATTATTATTATTATTTACCAGCACGTGTGCCTGGTTTTCACTTTCATTCCTAGCCACTTCTGTCTGACATCTCTGTTGCACAGCTGCAGCCCTTGTGAATGGCACACTGAAACTTTTTGTTTGCCACCCTCAGTATCGTCACCTCCACTATGAGTTTTAATAAACAGCTTTCCCTGCTAGGCCTTCCATCACCCCAACCAACTTTTGCTTTGCTGGTTTTGTTTCTACCACACATCTAACTCTGAACAACTTTATTTCTTGCTCTACTGTGGTAAAGTCAAATCTTGCTGAAGTGCCCAGTGCAGCAATAGGAATGGAGATGCACTAGGGCAATAAAGTTGCTTTAAAATTTTAGATAATATTGAATTTCAAACCTCCATGCAGATGATTTATTAAAACTCCTTATTTTTGATTAAAATTTTTTTATAAGATTTTACTTTGATTACTTCTTTCTAGAAGTTTGAGCCATAGATCATTGGAATAAATTCTTCCTTTCACTACAGCATACTTTGGAAACTGGCCCTGAGTGAGGCGCAGAGTTTGATTTAGCTAGAGAAAGTGATGATGTTTTTTGAGCTTTAGTGGAAAAAGAGGAAATTCCATAGTGGAATTTCCTATATAGTATTAGCAATAGGTGGGTAAAGAAAAGCATTTTCAAATTTGCTGTGCATGAATTCATCCTCTTGTGAGGCTAATAAGCAGTAAGATTTCAGTTTCACTGAGTGGCTGTGAGTTACTGACAAGAGGTTTCAAAGCAGAGACAGCACACCCAAGTATTTTGGTACCTGGTACTTTCTGGAAGAAGAATTATTTTTGGATTTCCACAATTCCGCAACTCTGTGACCTTCTTTCATGTGATTTCTTGACTTTCAATGACTATTTTCTATAGAGATGAGCATGTTATTAGTTGTAAATTCTTTGAAGCTATTTAAAATCTATTTTTGTTTGTATTCATCTTGGATGAGTTTCACTATATGTTTTCTTACTTGTATATTTTAGATTGTAAATTATAGGTAAAAGATGACATATGTTATTGCAAAATATTTCTACTCCAGCCAGAAATTATCTTCAAATGCCCACAGCAATGGGAAGAATTTACCTTACAAGTAAAGTCTGACACGGGTGAATGACTGAAGACAGACAAAAGCATACCTATTTTTTTTAATATAAGATGATATGAGTGAGATGTTAGGCACAAATCATTCTGAAAAATATTGTCTGTAGTAACAACACAATATGCAGAAGTGATATCACTGTTATAAAAAGGTGAAAGAAGATGTCCTGCAAGCTATTCTGATGAAAAAGGACCTACCTATGTCATCCCAGTACCCAGCCAGAAAGGGGAAAAATATATAACTTGGTCTTTGATTGAAAATGAAGATAAAATAAACCAAAATATTTAGGAGTGAGAGAAAACATAAAGGACAAAGTCTAAGTCTATCGATTTGAAAGACTAGACCTCAAGAAAAACATCACTCTTCTTAGGATGTGTATCCTGGATGAAGCTAGAAAAGCCACTGTTTTCTGATATTTCATGCAAAAAGATAAAATTCCTGTGTAAGATCTGCATATGCATCAACTTCCGGACTGAATTTTTACAAGGTTTTCTTGTAAGTGGAGTTGGGTTTCCAGAGAAAGAAATTAAGATTAATAAATTTGATTATACCAGGAGCATTTCTTAGTGTGTTTAATTGTCTGTTTTGGAGGAGTTTTGCTTGCATTTATCCCACTCAGCAGGTGTAGGGAGCTGCTTTTTCATAGGCCTCTCTTAGCTTCCTCTTTAACTCACCAGCTTCAGTGCTTCTGAGATAGACCAGTCCATCTGCAAGACAGACACTGACTTGCCACGCCCCTCTGAAAAAGCACAAGAAACTCAGAGCAATCCTAGTCACACTGACGGGATGAAGTTGTGAAGCCATAGTTTGATTTTCATTGCTGCTATTTCAGATTATTCTTCCAGGTGAAATTGGGACAGCTGTCCTTCAGACTAGACTTGAGCTATCTTTAAATTAACATTAACAGAATGATTATGGCAATATGAAACATGGTGCAGGCTGCTAAACCTGTTCAGTTCTATGTTAAGCTTCCTAGATGGGTTTTATAACCTGCACTGAGAAACACAGAGCTGTATTTCTGCTGCTGGCAGTTATGTGAGAAAGGCATGTAGGATATTCTGGTTATACTGGATGGTAACTGCACCACTGACATATCCTCAGGTCCCATAGGAAAGTGATGTCTCCTACCATAGATCCCTGGCTAGGGGGAGAAATATCCCTCTTTTCTCTAAATGTCTTGGATAGGAATCTCTGTTTGAAAATATCCAATAAATTTCTCTGTTCCTCTAGGGAGGAGCAACTGGAAAGGAACTGGTTTTTAATCTCTGTTCAATTCATTGCTGCTGGTGCCTTGGAGATGATAATGTTTCAGTTCTGATCTCAACAGAGTGAGCTACCCAGGCAGGCACAGTATCTGTCAGCTTGCTTGGGCTTGTCAGTGCTGTTCCATAGTTTCTGTTACCTTTTATGTGAACTCTGACTAATGTTTTAAGAAAGATTTAGGTTGTCCCCAAGGAACTTCTCTGTAATCGATGTCATCGCTGCTGATCACGTTAGCACAGGGAGCTGCAGACTGCAGCACGCTCTGAGATCCCACCTCTAAGGCACAGTGATTTGTAATTAGCTTCTGAGCAGGCCAGGTGAGGTGTCTGGCCCTTGAGGGCTGTTTCTCCTTGACAGCAAAAAGTTATTTAGCAAATTGGTGCAAGACGTCGAATTTTTTTCCCACTGAGGTGTTAGGCATAAAACAAATGTCTTTCATTTCACCTATGTAGGATGGTCATTATGGCTCTAGATAAAAACAATATTAATAAAAAGAGACAGTTATGGCCAGCTCAACTGCCAAAAGGGAAAAGGGGTCAATATGGTCCTTTTCATATCACCATAGGCTATTTTCTCAAGGCTATCTGTACGAAGAAAAACACAAAGTTTCAAATTGCTTTTCTATTTCTTATTCTATATGATGTCATGCATTATCAATGAAAGGCCACTGCATATCTGACAACATCTAACTGTACAGTCTCTTTAACATGATTCTCTAGGGTATTGTCTCCTGTACTGTGTATCTAAAATATGACAGTGTGTTAGTTTTCTCTCTTGTTTATCTTGGTTTATCTTTACCAGCTGTAAGTAAGATATATGTTTTTCCTCTTGTACTTACGCTGTTAAGGATAATAAAAAGCACTGTGTGGGGATTCTCATAGTAGCATGGGGAGTTGGATAAACAGGTATTCATGGCCAGGCTGAGAGAGGCTTTGAGCAACTTGCTCTAGGGGGAGGTGTCCCTGCCCATGGCACAGGGTTTGGAACTAGATGATCTTTAAAGTCTCTGCCAAGCCAAACCATTCTATGATTTTGATTTTGTGTATCAAAGTGATCTGAAGGCAAAGGTAATTTCATTAAAATTGTGTCTGTCTTCTTTCAAAGAACCAAATAAACCAACCCAAGTTGCAGTGCAACTTCTGAGCTGCTGAGGTGGTCACTCTTTGTGTAAAAAACCATAAGGAGGACCCTTACAACACATGATCGGTGGCTTTTTCTCTTTATATCCAGCTTTTCCAGTTTTGTCAAGCATTCAGCATTATAGCAATTCTGTTAGAGGAACAGATGTGCTAGAAAGTAATAAAACCCAGAGGGTTTCACTTTTGATTATTGAACTGAGTATGTGTCATCTGGATAGTCACCATAGGTTATCATCTGATAAGTATTTGTCTGCCTCTTTGAAAACAGATGGGAGATATAGCACTATTTCTTGGAGGAAAAAGTATTCCCACTTCAGAAACTTCATTTGGCATTTTGTACGGAAATAAAGCAGTCACTCTAGATGACACCAGAAGAATATCCTACAGCAGTGGCCTAGTGAAGCTGGAGGGTCTGAGCCAGTGGAAAATTAGAAGAAAACCCTTGCAGGATAAAAGTCTGAGAGATTTACTTTTTTCCATTTGTTAGCATTAGCCAAAAGCTTTGCCCAATGTGTCATGCTTGTAAGATGAGTGAAAATATCTCCAGGTGTCAGCACTTCATCCCGTCCAACCCTCAACAGGAATCTGTTTTTATGAGAAAATTTGCCTTGGATTCTGGGTTCACAGCTGCAGTGTACATTTTCATATGAATTGCCCTTTGTCAATAGGACAGCTGAGACCTTTGGGTGTTTCACCAGTAAAAGCCAAACTTTTCATAGTAACTTCCACCTCAAATTTTATTACACTAGCTCTTATTTTTCTGTAGATCTCCTAGGATCCTTGAGCAGAGTAGAGACTTTTATACAATACCTGAGAATCCTTGCTCTAGCAAAAAGCCCTATCATGACTGAGCTCAAGCCACTTACCATACTATCAATGTCTTGCTTCTAAATGCTTTTATTCAATAACACTTGACTACTTTGATTTTCTTTCCTTCAGGCTTACTCCTCTACTGAGAGTGACTGTGCTCAGTCCAACACAGCAAATGATTTTGCCTTCAGTCATTTTCTGCCTGTGTGCACAGACACCTAGTTACAAGATGTATATATAGTGCTTGATGAGTTTTCCTTCCACAGCTTCTGAAATTATTGTTGTAAATGGTGACTCTTATAAAGGTCTTAGAAAGAATGGCGATTCCTGTGTTATGCACAATCAAGTTGCAAAATCCACATGAATGTTGCTAGGTTTTCCTCTCTCTTCCTGTGGGAAAACTGTTCTTTAACTTTAGCTCTTTAATGAATAAGAAACCTTCATCTGGATTTCAGTCTAAAGCAACTTCTAGCTAACGCTTATTTTCTTCTTAGCAGCTGAACTTCATCTTATGCGGCTGTTTTGCACTTAACCCTTATGATAACACTGAGATTTTTGCAGATGACAGAAACGATCTGTTGTACTCAGGAGTTAAGATAGACATGAACAGAGTTTTTCAGTGACTGAATCAAAACCATGGAAAGCATTTTTTGTAACATCTGTTTTGACACTCCTCCCTCCCTTAGACATTTAACTTGTCCAAGAATGAAATGGTTTTCTTGCTGTTCTTTCAGTTTAAACTATTTTAGCAAATCGTTCAAGTTTCTAAAGCAAAACATCAAAACAAAGTATTCCAACATTCAGGAACAAATTTTTTTTTTTTTTTTTAAGTGGTATGACAGTCTATTTTTAGTGGAGAGGTCAAGCCTATAATTAGTTTATTTAGTACAGGTTATAAAATGCCTACCTGTGTTTAGAAATCTACAGTAGCCAGAAGCTCCCTCTTCAGTGTGTGATGCCACTGAGTTTGAAACTTAATCTACTGGTGTTTCACAAGATATTTGTAGATAGATACTCCACCACTCTCTACGAATGCTACATTAGCATCTGAGAAATTCCATCTGCAGCAGCCAGCTCTTTACGTTCTTTGAGCTACGTTTATGTATATTTTACCAGCGAACTAGAGAAAATGGAAAATCTTGAAAACTTGTTTTGGGTAAACAGCTTTTGGTATTTTTCCAGTATGCATGTGGACTTTCAGGCTGAAGGGATGAAAGGAGGTAAAGAAGCTAAATGTAGTGTAGCCTGCTCCAGGTTCTGAGGCAAAGCAAGAGTGTTTTGTGCCAGAGGAGATAGTGCTGTGCAAACCTCTGTCAAAGTACCGTACACTTCAGGGAATTTTATAGATGCATATGAATAAAAGAATGACTTTGGAGCTTTGCTTTGGGAAATGGCTTTGTAGTGCTTGCTGCTATTTGACAATGTCCCATTTTTTCCTAACATCTGTGGACTCCAATTTATTCTGGCAGAGTCCTAATGTGAAGAGTTATGCATGTTTGTAAGCAGGACATAGAATGTGATGGTGAAATAATGCAAGAATTTCCTTTGTGTAGAAAATACTTTGGTGATTACAGAGAAATAAAAATAGAAATCCAGTATCTTGAAAACAACACAGATAATGTGGAAAATAAAAGCTTTGAGCTTCATGTTTTCCTTTGGAAATTCTGTTACTGCAAAGCCTATGTGCATAGAGACTAACATGACAATTAACCTTGCTTGGGTCAAGTGCAAACTGCAGGAGAGATGTGATCACTCTTGAGTACTTGATGGTAATTTGTTTCATTGGAATGTGCTGCGCTGTAGGGGCACTGGGGAAACCTCACTTTGATTGTAAGACACTCCAGCCTAGACCTTGGCCCTTGGTGCAGCGCCTGGTAACTTGTTGTACTCCCTGAACTGAAGACAACAGGACTGAGTGCAGTAAATGAATATGCATCTGGCACGTGAGTAGATCCACTTCCCTGCTGCTAGAAGCCTGACTTTTATATTGTATAATACTTGTGACAGCAGGATGATGAAACTTACAGAAGATATATTTGTTAGGATTGGTGAGAAGCAGGCACTTAGTACTGACTGAAAGGCAGTACAGATAAAGATGCTGAATTTGAAATACTCTGATAAAAACCCCACTGAACAGTAGGAAACATTTAACAATCACTGTGCTTAACTGCCCTATCATCATTTACATAGAGAGCTGTTCAAAAGAGAGGATAGAATTACAATGGGGGAACCTGGCAAAATCCTGAAAGCTGCTTTTCTTTTAGCTTCCAAGCAGAAATGCATCTGGAATATACATTTCCACATTGTTCTTTATAAGGCTTTGATTTTGAATTCACATATGGTACTTAGTTTGCATTTTTCATACAGTCATTAATGCTTGGTGAACTTGAAAGGTCTAGAAAAGTATTCAAAGGCTTGGATACTTCCCAGAAATGTATTCATGGTGTACTGGCCTGGAAATCTGGCATAAAATCTGCAGCTTGGTTGCTGACCTGGGATTTCAATTCTTTCTTTTTGAGGTATTTTGATAACAGAAGGCTGCTTCGCAGGCTTGTTGTATGTTTTATGCTACTTCTTATTCCTGTGAATCATTTAGCTGTTGGTATCATTTTGATCACATTTCTAGCAGAGGTCAAATACAAGGGAATGTCAAGAACAGGGAGCTGCAGGAAAAAAAAAGACAAACCAACTCTGAGATCAATGTACCTTGAAGAGAAAGCAGTAGATTTAGGGTTTGAAACTACCCCGGGGAAAAAAAAGCTGCCCTCTTGATTCTTAATCTAAACCAGAAAGCGCAGGTCGTGTCCATGATAAGGTTGACAGCAGGGTCCCGTCCACACGCAGGAACTGCTGGGGAGTTCAAAGACTTGCAAGAAAGAAGGAACAAAAGCCAAAGTGTTCAAAAGAAAGATGCTGGATTATTTTCAGAGGAACGCACAAGATCACAGGGATTGTTTCTCTTAACATGGGATTTACTCTCAACTGGACACTTTTTGGTACTATGCAGAGTGCAACAACCCTGACCAGCCGCAGGGAAGCTGCCTCTGCCGGGGGGGACGACCTTCAGCTGCTAGGAAGATGGGTCTGGCTGAAAACAAGTCTTAGGGCATACATCTCTTAGAGGTGTAATCTTAGTTTCAGATAACAAAACAAACCACAAAACATCACGAGGGAACTCTTTTCTTTTGGTTCTCCTTTCTTATAAAGCAATAAATTATTTCAGATGAGAGGAGCACTGTGATAGCTGATGGGACATGCAGTAAGGCTTCTTCCCCTCCTCCCATCATACCCCCCATCCAGGGGCACTGAAGTGCAGAGAGTCTATTGTTCTGCTGCTTCCTTTTCCTTTTATGTGTGCAGCTGTGTTCTCCATCAGATACCATCCTGCTGCCAGAGCTATTCTTCACAGTGGGGGTAGGTGATTTGTTAACTGCTTGTTTTCGAGTAAACTACTTGGTCATGCAAGTTAGTCAGTCTGACAAAAGAACAAAAGAAAGAAACTAATTGGTAATTATTCCCTGTACGCCATCCCTCCTCTCGATTTATAAAAAGGGATACTTCTACAGCAGTGTTGTGTACCTGTTTAATCACTTACACCAGCTGATGAAATAAAAGCTCTTGTCCCTTGGCCCCCTGCAAATTATTCTTGTTAATTATTTTTTAATTATCCTTCCATCATTGCTCCTGGTGCCACTTTCATATTTTCTACATCAGTGGGTGCAGACATGACAAATCCGAAAGTTTACCACAGAGAGTTGTCACTGTTGCTGCGCCGGCGCCAGAGGAGAAATGAGCGGTGGAGCGCGGCTCGGGGGACTCCAGGGAAGCCTTATCTCCCTGCTTGGCTTGTAGCTGAGGATCCCTTGCTGGCACACGCGCGTGCAGGCGCGGATCCACTCGTGCGCCGGGACACACTCGTGCGAGTGCGCACACGCGCTCGTTAATTAGCTACACTCTCACATTAGCGAGGTAATAACCGAGTGTTTTCAAGGTGGCTGACAGCATATTAATCAGAACCACGTTAAACAGATGGGGACATTGTATCACTCCCTGATCCACACTGGAAAGAAAAGGTCCCCAGTGTGGTAGAAGAGATTGAATATTGCAATACTCCACAGTTGTTTTCTAAGGGATAAAAGGGAGGGATTGACTTTTGCTGTTGGACAGGTGCAGTGGAGAAGTGAACATTTTGCTGTGCTATATACCTGCAGGTATACAGAACCTGTGGTCGCAGAATATGGGTCCTGGTGCAATTTCTCTGTCCCCCATAACTTCCCATTTAAAAAAATACTGACAGAACTTGCTGGAAGAGTGGGAAGAGTGAAGCAGAACCGAAACCCTAAACGTGGATGTACAATTGAGGGAAAGGGAAGGAAATGGAAAATAATAAGTGTTTTTCCCCAGCGGCTGGAGATATTAAAACCAAAGTATTTTCAGCATGTGTGACCAAAGCAAGTCATGAGGCAAAGAAATAACGAGGTACAGTATTTGCATCATAGTACTTCTTTATTCCCTGAACAGCACTTTTTTCCCCCGGGCAAATTGCTTACAAACATATATTGTATTTTGATGTTGTTCCTCAGTATTAGTTGGCAGGTGGCTTCAGCCTCTGGTCTGCCTGCAGTGATTCACCACACAGTTTACCTGAGGAGTGGGCTTGCTATATGTGAGCCATACTTTGTTCAGAGTTTAATGATTTTTTTGTTTGATAAGAACTGGCACAAATTAGCTTATGATGGCCATGAGATGCTATCCCCCTTCTGTTTGCATGGAGATTGCTTAAACTGGGAAATTTTACATATCTCCCTGTTACCTTTTAGCAAGTAGTTTTGCAAAGGATGGTCTGCCTTTCTGTATTTTCCCAGCTCCAGTTCTAGAGGACATTTTGCAGGACATTTTTCATAACCAAGATCGCTTTTCTTGGCATCTTAAAAATGTAAACTGCATAAACAAAAATACTCTTAGAGCTCACATTTTTGTGTTGGGTTTTCATGGAGGACGCAGGTTACTTACAGTGTTGTGATGAGTTGACCCTGGCTGGATGCGAAGTACCCACCACAGCCTCTCTATCACTCTCCTCTGCAACTAGACATGGGAGAGAAAGTATAACGAAAAGCTTGAGTTGAGATAGAGAGAGATCAGTCACTGATTATTGTCATGGGCAAAACAGATTCAGTCTGGGGAAACTAACTGAATTTATTACCAATCAAAACCAGAGCAGGATAACGAGAAGGAAAACAAATCTTAAAAACACCTTCCCTTCACCAGGCTCTACCTCTTCCCCCAGGGTGCAGGGAGATGGGAGTGGGGTTTATGGTCAGTTCATCACATGTCGTTCCTGCCACTGCTTAGGGAGAGGAGTACTTCCCCTGCTGCAGCATGGGGTCCCTCCCACATTGTTTGTGGAAACATTTCTCCAGAAACTTTTTGAGTCCTTCTCATGGGCTACAGTTCTTTATGAATTGTTCCAATGGGGTGTAGCCCTTCAAGAACAGGCTTCTCCATTGTGGGTCCTCCAAAGTGGCATAAATCCTACCAGGAAACTCGCTCCAATGTGGGCTCCTCTCTCCATGAGTCTGCAGGTCCCTGCCAGGACTCTGCTCCATCACGGGCCTCTCTCAGGCATTCACCTACTCTGGCATGGGTCTCCTCTGTGAGCTGCATGTGGAACTCTTCTCCAGAGCGAACCTCCATGGGCTGCAGGGGAAAAGCCTGCTTCAGTGTGGTTGGCACCATGGGCTGCAGAAGAATCCCAGCTCCAATGCTTGGAGCACCTCCTCCCTCTCCTTCTGCACTGACACTGGGGCCTGAATAGTTGTTTCTCTCACATATTCTCACACCTCTCTCTTCTGGATACAAATACTTCAGCACAATAACTTCTTTTTCCTTCTTAAATATGTTATCACAGATGCATTGCTACCATCACTCATTGTCTCAGCCTTGGCCAGCAGCAAGTCCCTCTTGGACCCAGCTGACATTGGCTCTGGTGGATATAAGGGAAGATTCTCGCAGCTTCTGACGCTCTTATAGTTCCCCTTCTGACTACCAAAAGCTGGCCAAGTGAACCCAATACAGTTGTCCCTTCAGTGCCTTTGGAGGCCATGAAAGCATCACATCAGCTGTTTTTACTGGAGGAGTGAAGGCACAGGAGCACTTGTTTGAAGGGAGCAGAGCTGCCTGCTGACTGCACACCATTACATGGTGCACATCTATTTAAGGTCTGACTAACTTAGGGCCGCAAAAAAATCCTTTCCATAATGTGATGTGAGGTCAATGAGGTGCTGCAGCACTGTAATCCAGCATGACGCTGGTGTTTGCTATGCCCATGGACATCTCTTGTTAAGTTCTTCCATTAGTAAGGTTCTTTTTAAATATTAAAATATTTAAATAGCTGATGCCCACATAAGAAATTATGTACAGCCTAAAATTCATTCATATGATCTCCAAGTATGGCCTAGGAGATCTGTACCTAGATCTACCTTTTAAATGGGTAAAAGATTTCTCAAATATTGGCAACTGGGCAGAGTTTACAACTGCTTTGGTTTTCTTGCTGCTATGAAGGATAAAGTTCCCTTTGTCCTTTCAAACTTTTCTTCTCACAGCTCACATTTGTCAAAAAACTTAGTCTCAGAGTCATTTCTCTCAGGAAAATCCCAGGGGCCAGTCCTAGCGTTTAATAACACAATGAAGAGAAATTGTCAATGTTTAGACTTTCAGGTGGAAACCAGTTTGTAGATTCAAAGTTGGGCAGTCATGGCAATTCCACAGAAGAAAAGAGAACAGTGATTATGAAGAGCAGACAGGAGATGATAAAAAGGTGAGGAGGTGAATACAAGACGTGAGTTAGAGGAAAGCCTATTACTTAGTTCTGAAATGGTGGCATAAAGCAACCTCTCGTACTGGAGATAAAAAGGAGAGGTGGTAAGAGAACACACAGTACATAGGAAACAGAAGAATGAAATGTGTGATGAGGTAGGTATAGAAGGAAAGACTATAATTGTAAGTGACTTGAGATTCTTAGGATTTTTGTTGCCTCTGTAACAATAGGTAATGAGCGAAATGCAGATGAATGATTTAGTGAACAAATGTTTTTGGCATATCTGCTATGCCAGCAATTCAACCTACCTGTGATTCAAAACCAGGTCTGATCTACATTCGTGATCAGAATATTTTAAATCCAATTAACTAACCCAGATGTAATTACTGATATAATTACTGTTGCTATCTCCTAATACTAAAGGATGTGTACAAGACCGAGATACATGACTCAATATAGATCTTAAGTCTCTAGAAGAGAAATGAGATATGGAAACAATTGAGTAATTTTGGAATTCATTATTTATTGTGAATGTACACAGCTAAATTTTTCTTGGGATAAAGCCACTGCTGTCAGTTTAATTACATTGGGAGTAAATGTGACCCTTCTCAAGCCTTCTGTAAGTGTAGAGTTTCCATTAAAGTTGTAACAGATCAATCATGAAAAGGTCTTGGCAGAAAAATCGGTAGGTAGGTAATAAAAAAGATAAAGGACACTGAAATGAATGGAATGACATGCTGCAGGATATTAGCTTTATGAAAACAACTTTGTCCAATAAGAAAAGTTAGGTGGTGGCATGAGACTGGAACAAGCAGAGAACCCCTACCTCTGACAAAAATGATTGGTGCTGTTTCTGAGTAAAAAGTATTGTGGTGGAAGTGGCAAGTATTTTCAGTGAGAGATGCTCTTTTACAATTAGAGTGGCTTAAATCAAATTAAATGGACATATCGATTATGCAAAATTTAAAGATTTATCCATCCATCAAAAAAGTGATGCTCAGACTTGCATTTAAATTGCTGAGCTGGGGCCCACATAATGTGTTTCTGGTTTGGAGCTGCAGCATAGCCCATTCAGCGCCCTGTGCTCTCTGCTGCAGCCTCTACTTGCCCTACACCTGCTGTTGCACAGTGAGCACAGTTGAACTGTGATTTGAATATGCTGAGTGCCATGGAAATGCAAAATAAAGTCAAAATCAGCTTAAATGTATGAATTACTAGGTTTGCTTTGAAAGCACTTATTCTGCAGGAATTTATGTGTGTTCTTTGCTGGCTGTGGAAGAGCCCACTGTCCTTGTGATGCCACACACCCCATTTTGTTCTTGCTCCCCGTGTGGGTGGAGTGGAGCACATGCCATTTTCGTGGAGGAGAGCTGAGCAGATTTTTCTTGCAGCAGTACTTTCTTTGTTTGTGTCTGTGCTTGTCTGCAACTGACCATATTTATTGTGCCTCTCCATCTCCCTGCTCCTTTCTCTTCTAGCTCCTTTTTCTTCCTGAGGCTTCTCTTTACCTCTCACCAGTGCTGCTATTGCCGTCCTCTTGCATTGCCTTCCTTTGTGTTGTGTCTGTTTTCCTTCTCTTTCATTCTCCAGAAATTCCCTCACTCTTATTCAAAATGAATAGGTCATCTCAGGTAATCCTCTCCATTATTTCCTTTCTGCTACTTGATGGGTCTGAGACCTGAGCTCTGTTGTTTGAGACGTTACCCAACTGCTTTTACATCACTTTTCTTCGTTTTCCTGCTGTATTAGACCACAGCAGTAGGTGCTGGGCTTCCTCCGTTTCCTACTCCTTTGCTTCCCCTGAGAAGTGCCACTCGTGTTTTTTCCTCATTACTCCCTTGTACCTGGTGTCATCAACAGTTCACCCAGCTCCTCCTAATCAGTTCTCAATCCTAAATTTGGTTTTGGCCTCGCCCTCTGCACAGTGTATTGACTATTGTCATAACTAACCTTCAGATACCGGTGAGGCTGGGCTTCTGATGAAACCCCTGTCTCACTGTATTTGCCTTCCAAGTTTGATTCAAATCTGTTTCTAAGTCATCAGAAAGGATGCATAATACAAATGAAGACCTGTTTAATTCTTTCCTACAGAATAACTGTGGGAGGAAGCTTTGAAAAAAATCAGCAGAGGACAGTGTCCTAAAACCCCTGCATTTTGAAAATCTTGCCAGTGATACGTCTATTATTTTGTACATAACCTTAAAGTGTTGAGGGTTTTAAAAAAACCCCCACATTTATTTAATTATATAACTATTTGATTGTTTATGTGGTTGTTAGAGTTGGATCTGCCTTGTCAAGGTGTCCAGACTGTTATTATTGTTGTAATCTGGAATACAACCAGTGTGCTGTTACAATGATCCTTTTTCTTTAAAACAGTGGATTCTTATTTGGTTCCCCCTGCCCACTGTGCTGTTGCTTTCTGATAATTTGAAAATAGTCTTTTTGGTTATGATGAGGGAATGTGGGAAATAATGGGAGTACCATAGCTTCCTTCTGAAGGTAATTAACTTTCTTTAAAGGAAGGTGGGTGTACTGCCTCATAATAAAAATCATCTTTAGGAATCACAAAAATGAAAAGAAATTCCTTCTTTCTCACCCAGGACTCAACTTTTCATCTCCAAAACCTTTTATTCTCCCTAATTACCCGAAATATGTGCAAGAGGGATCATTACTAATACATAAGTAAATGGAAACATAAAAATTAAATTCTGATATTCCTAACACTGATGTAAATTGAGAGTAGCCCTACTGATTTAAACTAAGTGGTTCTGTATGGCATTGGACTAAATGAGTTATATGTGTTACATGAGTTATTTGCTAGAGAGAAAAGGGAGCTAGCCAGAACTTCCAATCATCCGATTTTTATTTTTTAGTGGAGTATTTTTCTCTCCACAGATTGTTTTTACTGTTGTTGTTGCTTCTTCAGTGTAGTCTTAATGATGAGTTTATAAAATTTATGTTCATTTGCATGCTAGGCAGCTGAACTGCCACAAGAAAGAGTTATGTCTTTGGAGAAGGATTAAGAGGAGTAGAAGCTGGGTCACAGAAAAGGAAATCACTTGTTCAAAGTGACTCAAATATCAGAAAATGAGATTAAAAAAAATTGTGATGAGCACATTACTCTGTACAAATGATCACCTCCTGCACTTCATTTTTTTCCTGCTGTCAGTCTTTTTTTTTATTTCAGAATAATGAAATGAATTTGTTGCAGATTTATATATTGACTTAAACCTTCAGAAGTGAATTGCCAACACATAAATAGAATTTGATTGTAAAGAGAAAAGCCTACTTAAGTCCTGATTTAGCCATGAATGTGATATGGGCCTATTACATTGTCTGAGACCTTAAAAAAGCAGCTTGCTGACAGATAAACAGAACTTTTGTGAAATGAAAAGCTATGTTTCCATTTCTATATTTCCCATTTTTGCTCATTACATGATGACCAAGTACAAAAATACAAGTATAGGCCTAATTTTAAAAGTATGTTTGCATTCAGTTAAACTATTCATGGCCTTAAAAACCTGAATGAATTGAGGCTAAATACAGAGTTCCTATTTTTATTAAAATCATGTGTTTGACTTCTAAGACAAATGGAGAGCTTTGCACCAATGTCAGCTTTGTGTACTCAGCTGCACATTGTCATGTTTATTATCTAACTACTTTTGACTGAACTGCTTTGACTGTATTTGGCCTTTAGAATATTGTTTTTATTTGTGAGAGGAAGGGAAAGTTGGATGATTTCTTGACAGAACCATAATTTATGGAATCCTGAGCCTTCTAATATGGTAGAAGTGAGTAAAAGTAAGTAGTTTCCTTTCCTAATAATCCAAGCCTTCTTTCTCCTCTCTCCCCTGCTGTCTTTTACAGCCTTTTGCTGCATTCTGTTTAAAAATCCTCTCATTTTTCTTTCTAGACCACATAAGTGCATCACTGCCTGTCAGACCTCCTGCCACCCCCTGTGTTTATCCATCTGGCATTTTAGGCTTTGGTTGTGTAATGACAGGTTCCGCAAACAGCAGACAGATCTCTGAGTTTACACAATGTCCACGGTGAATATGCCTGTTTTTCTTCCTCTGCGTGGCTCAGTTTCTGACTGGTGTTATGTGAAGCTGGGATTCTGGGTAGTAGCAACTACTGCTTCCACTCACTTTGAGAGAAGATTTATTTGCCTCTCACATTTCTCCCAAAGAATAGCTAATTTTTCCAAGAACAGGAGTTTATGAAGAATCCCCAGGTACAATAATTAAGTATTTTCAAAGTGCCGATTACATTATAAATGCGAAAGTTTTTACCCAAAATGTAAAATGATATAATCATGGCAAATAGGGCTAGAAGGGTCCTTGAGAGGTCCCATTCATTCTATTGAGACAGATTTAGTTATACTGAGAGACTTTCTCATACATGTTTGCATACTGTGTTTTTAAAAAGTATCCCAGCCAAGTGGGTCACTTTTCTAAGTGCTCCTCTATGCTATTGCCTAATTATCCTTCTAATTATAGACATTTTTTACCCCTTGTGTTTACCTTACATTCTGTTTTCTTAATTTAAAACCATTACTGATTTTCCATTCACCAGTGAACACAAAGAACATTTATCTTTTAAATATCTGGAAATTGTTACCATGTATTTTTTATTCCCCAATTCAGTAAATTGAACGTCACCTTTTCCCATTTTTATTCAAGGGTCTATTTTCTCTACTTTTGACTTTTTTGCTTGTGGGCTTTTCTATTTTTTTCTTTTTTTGTCTTATTTTTCTCTTTGGATGCTTTCTGGCTAGCTTCTTTCTTGAGGTTTGGCAGCCAAAAGGATACAATGACATGTTGGTTGAGCTGTAACCTCTCTGAGGTATGTGGGAGGCTTACATGAAAGAAGCTCCATTTTACAAATAGGCGTCCTGAAATGAAACAGGGCAGTAAAATGATAATGTTGACTCTGGGCAGTTCCTGAACCTTTTAACTTTGTGGATCCCTTTTCAGAGAGTTTCTGTTTAGATGGAAATTCCGCATTTCGTAATTGTGCACCTGGTAGTTCCTATTTAGAGTAATAGTTTGCACTTGTCTTTACTGAATCACATGCATTATATGTTTTTACTCCAATGGCTTTTAATGACCTAATATTTGAAAGTATTTACAGTTCCCTATTCCTCCATTATTTTTCTACCCAAATATGTGAACCCAAAAGCATGGGACGATCTGAGCAAGAGGCTTGGAAGATTTTAAGTTTTATATGAGACAAGTCATAGTTTCCTTGGGATGACTTATACTTGTTATTGGAAAGAAACGTGGCATAGGCAAGTATTCAACTAGATGCAGCCCAAAACCTTATTCAGTACACTAAGGCACCTGGCCATTTGTCAGGGATGAAATGAATAATGATTTACTGCATGAGCTGAGTTTCTTAATCTAACAGAAAGTTGTCTTTCGGGTCTGTCCCTTGTCTAAATTCATCAGTCTTCACATCTAAGGTAGCAGAGCTCCCTTTCTGTGTCCCTGGATTATTTTCCTTTCAAATGTCAGGGAAGTTACATCTTCTAGCAAGGGGCAGCTGTAAGTACAGCTTTCCTGGTAGGTGGTTCACTTGGGAACTTCGGTGTTTTTGGCCATTGTGTCATAAACCACTCTTCACCACTTACAGACATTGTTGTGCTCTTCAGAAACCTGCTGATGCAAGCCAGCATCATCTGCCTGGGATCAGAATCTGGCCTTTCATCTCTGTTTGCTGGAAAGCTGCAATGTCATTTTGTTTTCTAGAACCAATTTGTATCAGTTCTTTGTTCAGCCCTACTGTTATGAAGAGGAAAATTCCATCTGGGGAGCTGTCAGTGGCATAGAAAAACTAGTAAAAGGCTTAGTTTCCTTGTCATCAGTGGGAAAGTATTTTATTATTTTGGCTATGGATTTTATGCATGGCCAGAAACCAGCTTTTATCCCATTTCCTTTGTATTGGAGTATTTTCTGCTTGTATTTCAACTCCTCTTCTGCACATAAATCTTCTTGTACTTCCTATTAGGGGTACCTACAATTTTTGGAGATAATTTTCAGTGATGACAGGTATATGTAAACATCTGTGAAGTCTTGGCATCTCAGTTGCTGTGTATTTTGCTTCCGCAGTTTGGCTTTTTCATTAGCAAAACCAACAGACCTGTAATAGATCAAAGTTCTCCAGGCTATTTACTAGAACAGATTTAGAAACCAATGCAGTAAACTTTTATTCTTTTGCTTTGCAATGCAGTGTGATCATGTGTTTCAGCATAGAAATTGTCTTTGTTCTTGAAGGCTGAAGGAACTGGTTAAAAAGCACAACCCATAAAAGCTTACTGTAACAACAAAAGAGCTTACTGTGACGACATAGAGCAAACAAAGCAGGAAATCCTTGCTCCCTTTCAGGGGTTTGGTGTAGATGCTGACACCTCAGTTCCCCAACAGGGGTCATAATGAATTGAACTTATCTGTTGCAAATCAGATACTGCTGATCAGATTCTCTTTTCAGTGCCTACACAGCACTACTCTGTATGTGCATCATGAGAGTGTAATTTGTATCTTCGAATAGTACCTGTTTGATTGACATGACTTGGTGTATTTATACTACACTGTATTTTAAGATCAACAATTCCAGAGTCAAAGATATTTCCCCTGGAGTAGCATCACAACTTCAACTGCTCAGAACAAGTAGCATCAAGCACCTGGAGACGACCGTACATCTTTTCTAACAAATAAAAAGTTTGAATCTGAATTTGAGTAACATTTTGACTTGAAGCCTTTTTGTAGCAGAATTTTTCTTGCTGTTTGAAAAACATGTCAGCAAAGATTTATTATAACTACTCTCAAGAGATGTCATACTTCTGTAACTCACCTCTTGAAAGAGATAGTCACAGGAATAATAGCAGTATTCTGCACAAGAGGTTTAGAAAATGATTGCCAATTTCTGAATTATTACCATGCATTGGATTTGAATGTATCTTTAGAAACTAACCCCTTTACTGCCACATTACTTTTTATGCCAGAGGTCACCTCTAACACTTTCAGTGAGCTAATGATTTTGTCTTAAGTAAAATCTTTTGAGGGGTTTATAGTTACTTTCCAAATTCTATTGCTCATAGTAATGTATTTATGTAAAGCAGAACTTTAGTAGGTGATGATACAGGGCATAAAAAAGGAGAAGGGTATGAGAATTTTGTAGATATGAGTTTGAAGGGGATCTTTCTGGGAGGGTGAACAGAACCATGTTCCTGGCACGTGCAGCCCAAGATGCCCTGCCAGGCAGAGCTTGGTAAAAAGGCAGAAAGAACTGGCTGCTCCCTGCTATGGGGCAGTGAGTGGTTGCTATCTCATTCATTGTTGTTATTTAAGCAAGGTGATTTAATGTACTGACAGGCTTGATCTTTTCCTTCCTTAGTTTTCTGCAAGGGGCACGCAGGTGGTTCTCTCACACACCTGAGAGAAGAAGAGCTGCATCCTCATTCTCTCTGTGCTATAGAAATAGCACAGAGACATTGCTCATGCATTTCTTGAAGGCTGGCACTCTGTTCATGTATTGGGGCTTTTTTTGAGGAAGGTTTACAGTTTTTAAGTGTTCTATAGGAAAGTCTCAGTGCAGAGGGCAGTGCAGTGGTTGCTTCTGGGCGGAAGACCAAGTGAAATAAATCTTTGGCTGATCCTCCTCTCTGGGCACCTTCTGAATTCCACGACCTGTTTGTCATGGATAGGTCATCTTGGATCTTTGTTGTTCTTACTTCATACTATGACCTTCTAGTCTTTACTCTCATCTATCTCTATGACTGCATCTTTAGACTACAGAATTCAATCTTGCTTAAAGACTGAATATTACTTTTAAATTTTTGTGGTAGATCTTTTATACTTGGGGACAACAATGGTTTTATCATCATGAATTACAATGGCATAACAGTGACTCATTGGTGCACTAGAAATCTGCTTTAAATTTCATTAATATTCTTGTTCCTTTTACTTTATTTTTCATAGTCTTTATTCTTAGACTTATGATTTGCTCCCAGAATTATTTCTACTCCTGTCTTGTGATGCCTTGTCCCCTGGAACACCCAAATGAAACCTCTGAGGGGCTGTAGGCCATCCACAGGGACTCTAACTGGGATCTTCACAGAGGGATGAGTGCTGGTGGTTTGCATCTTCTTTCTGTTCTTCATCTCAGTGTGGACAGGCTATGTCGTGTTTTGCTACACAGCCAAGAGACAAGTGCAGGAGCTGGTGAGGAGTGAGGAAGGACATGGAGCTGGGGCTGGTGGGAGTCCCAGAACTTATTTTAAACTTTTAACTTATTTTAAAAGAGCATCCAACAGGGGCTTGTGTCAGGATGGCTAGGGCACCAGTGTCTCCCTTGTAAACTGGGAAATGGGAAGGGCAAGTGGAGATAATAATCAACAGGAGAGAGTTGGATCTTAAGAAGTTGTCATATTTTCTTAGCTATTAAATGGTTTAAGATAATGTTGCTTAAATGGCAGTTCACATTTCTATAATTTGTTTTCATTCTAAATGTTAGCTCTCACGCTCTCTTTTTCTTTCTGTAGTATGCCTCTGCATGTAATACATATTTACAAACTGTGTTTATAGTTAACAGGCTTTTCTAGAGGAAATAAGGACGATACATTCACAAGAAGTCACAAAGTATTCACAGCCAGCCCTAAATGTGTGAAGCACTGGGTCTGGTGCAGAATTATGGTCACCTTCAGCCCTGATGCATGAAAGATATAACATAAGGAAAGAGCATCTTGAGCAAGCCATACGATCTGTCATGACAACGTGATTCAGAGCTGAGATGTCGAGCAAGGTGGGGAGGGGGAAAGGCTTTCTTGAGCAGAAGTTATGTTGCAGCCTTATGAGTATTCACTTGTCTCTTTCTGACTTACCACCTACACACACTGTGCTGCCAGCCATGAAGTTTGACTCGCAGGCAGTGCTGGCAGCTTCCCTTGCCTGGAGATTGTACCGGTGTCTTGTCTGAGCAGACTGGCTCTGACTAAGATATGTGACTCCACAGAGAGCACTTCTGGAAATGAGGCCTCTGTCTTCATCCAGGTTGCTCATAAGGAGTGTGAAATTCTTCCTAAGGGGAAGAAGATTGGTCAACGTAAGGGTTGCAAAGAAGAAAAGAACCTCATCCAGACTGCCAGGTGTCCTCTGGGCACACATCTAGGAAAGATATCTGTGTGTTCTGCTTCCTAATAGCTAAGCGATAGCATTATCTTTAAGTCATTATCCTTCCAAAAGCCTCTTGGGATACTAATTTCTTGCATTCCAAGGGATGGAGAACTATAGCTCAGAGATGATTTATCAAATGCTACACAAGCTATGTCTGTGCAGCAGAGTGCAATACTCTGTAGGAAGCTCTGATATGTCTTTGCCTTGCATCCCTGCAAGAGAGCTATTGAGCTAGTTTGAAAGAGACGTTTAGTGGTGTCTTCTGTGTGTGTCTCTTTTTGACAGTGCCAATAGATGTTTCCAGGGATCATGACTCTGCAAAGCTTCCTATCATGAATGTACACAATCCCTTGAGTCCCCTGAACTGAAAGATTTTAAATTAGCACTGATGTGTGCTGACTGTTTTTGCATTTTCCGAACAAGTTCCCACTAACTAGTATGATCACTGTTTTGTGATGTTTTTCTTGTACCAGTCTGCACTGTTTTGCCACCTCCCACTGGTGCTCTGTAAAAAATCAGCCTTCGATATATTTCACTACCTTTATCTGTTTATATTGTTAAAATAAAACTTTTACTACTGTAGCTGTTGACATGAGACTGTAGCACACTCAGCATTGGCAGGAATGCTGTCCAGGGGAGTAAATACTGTTTTACTTTTTAAAGCTGGCTGGCATTTCCAGGACTCTTTGTGACTTTTGCGGCAATTATTTTTTAGTCAGCTGTACTTGTGGTTTGGTTCTGACATTTCTTAAAAAAGCAGGAAAGAAATGGTTCAAGAGGAGTAATTTCTATGCGCCCAACAATTGGATATGCTTCCAGTATGAGTAATGAAATATTACTAGGAGAGAGGGATATTGTTCAGCGGGAGAATTCACTGAGAAAAGTGTTCAATGATAGGCCGAGTGATGAATATACTGTAAGTATTGCATGTGGGCAAATATTATGGCTTAAATCAGGGAAAATACAGCATGAGGTAGTGTAACCTAGGTCTTGGAATCCAGAATTATGGATTGGCTGCAAAAAAGCTGACTCATTATTTGTGCCTCTGGCAGATCCCTGTTGCCTGACTGTGTGTACCTATTGCTCTCGAGGCAGGATTTGTTCTGTGGGCTGGTGAGGGAAATTTACAGCATTTCTGAAAACATGAAACTGAAAAATGGATTTTTGAACAGGCGTATGTTGCACATCTTACCAGCAACAACTATTTGCTAAGGCTACAAAAGCAGTGCATTACAGATATTTCTCAGTTTCACCTGAAAAACCTGGCAAACTGCAGAGTTGTTTATGCCTGTATACCAAAAGTGCTAAAGGAATGCATCTTGCAAATTGGTAGGCTGTTCTAGAGTTTAAAACAAAGTTAGATCACTGCACAGTAATATCACTTTAATTACAAAAGCCATGTTACTTTAGAGTCTATAAGATCACTTCTAGCTTTTATAATCTCTACTTTCACCTAATCCCAGTCAGTTGAAATTAAGTAAAGGTTACAACAAAGAAAGGTTTTAAGGCTACTGGATTTCCCTCATCACTCTAACTTTAAACAAACACTCAGCTAAATTGGTACAGCGTTCTCCTGGGACATAAATAACATGGTATTCTACTGCTGGCAAAATAACTTACAAAAAAAATTCAGTCATCGAAGGGCTCATTCTTAGATCAGCAGAGGCATGCACAAAACCTGTTTGAGCTAACAGGCTTGCAGGCACAATCCTGATTGCCTACACCAAATAACGTGTAAGCGTGATCAGGTTTCTTCATGCTAAATATCTGCAACTTTTCTTAAAGTAAGAAAAGTAAGAGTTGTGTTTTATGTGTATGGTGTGTACTGCATACATACATACATTCAGGAAGAATCAGGCCCCATGTCACCCTTCTGTAGGTACTGAATAATCATACTTTTTGTCTGCAGTGGAAAATCAGAGTGCTCATTTTTGTAGCTAAATGGAGCTAATAAACAATGAAAGGAGATATTTTTAGCTCTGTGAGCTTTGCTCATTAAATGCAGAGATGGGTACCATGAATTGAGATATAAAATGTTAACCTTGCAGAAAGTGAATTGCCTTGGACTCTACACACAGAATTTAATATAAGGTGATATTTTAGAGAGACAATATGTATCTATCTCTATATACTGTATGGATACAGAGGAAAAAGTTATTTCCCTTTAAGTACAATGAGAAATAATTCTCACACTGTTTTCTTCATGAGAAACCTATACAGGTATCTTTTTTATCTCCCCCCTCCTCTTTATTGCTCATTATTTGTACTGTAGACTCCATTAATAGGCAGCTTTCATGCACAGGTAGGTCCTCAGTATAGTAAGCTTCCAGAAGCTTATTGTCTGTGCATCCTGCTGAATTCTCCAGGATTTACTGTAGGAAGGTGAGTTGTGTTTGTTTTTAGAGAAACTGATTTGATAAAAACCGAAGTCTGTGTTGAGGCAACAACTGTTTTATGATACTGTTCTGGTTTAACACCAGCTGGCATCTCAACCCCAAACAGCCACTCACTCACCTCCTCCCAGTGGGATGGGGGAGAGAATGGGAAGAGAAAAAGTGAGGAAACTTAAAGCAAAAGTCTTGCACACCAGCAAAGCAAGATAAGGAATTAATACCCCACTGCAGGTGTTCAGACATCCCCAGGAAAGCAGGGCTCTGTCACACAAAATGGTGACTTGGGAAGACAAAAGCCATCACTTCAAAGGCCTGCCCTTTCCTCCTTCCTTCACGGGGTTTATGTGCTGAGCACGATGTCACGTGGAATGGGATGTTCCTGTGGTCAGTTGGGGTCAGCTGTCCCAGCTGTGTCCCCTCCCAGCTCCTTGTGCACCCCCAGCCCCCTTGCTGGTGGGGCGAGGAGCAGGAAAGGCCTTGGCTCTGTGCAAGCCCTGCTCAGCCCTAGAAAAACATCCTTGTACTACCAACATTTTCCGGCACAAACCCGAATCACAGCCCCATACCAGCCACTATGACGAAAGTTAACTCTACCCATGCCAAAATCCACACAGATGTAATCAAGCACCAAATTCCAAGCAACAGAAACGAGTGCCTTCTGGGAACACTTGTTAATTTTGTGCTGACTAATTATTATTCATATATTTTTTTTTGTCAAAAGTAACCCAGCTATACTGTACTGAAGTACGCAATATGTGCTAGATGAGCAAGTTGTCATTATGTGGACTGGAATATGTAACATTATCTTCCCAGCCAGCTACCAGTGGTGTGTATAAGTAAATTACATTCCTGAGTAGCTCTATTAACTTTACACATGAATATGTATTTTCAGCAAGTTCTATGGCACAGTCTTGCATATAGAATTACTGATATATACAAATTTCTGCAAGGATCCTAATGCTTGGAGCAAAAATATGGATTACAGCCTTTCTAAAGAGTAAGCATGTAAATTCTGAGTAGAATTTTTAGGTCACATGTATTCTAATTCTTAATTTCATATTTTTCTGACTCACATTTAAGTCTATAAACTTGTTGTTATGAGGAGTGTATGTTTTTTCCTTTTTCTGGGAAAAGAAGATTTATTTTAAGGCAAAACAGACCTAAAAAAAATTAGTAGAATTTAGAAAAGCAGTAGTCAAGTATGTAATGCAAGCCAATAAAATTTTAACTGGCTCAGAAAACCAATCAGAACTGTTTTTTCCAACCCAGCACAGATGATGTAAATTGAGCATCAATAGATAACAAGAAAGAATTTAGGAAACTGTTTATCCCACCAGGTACTAGGCTTAAGCCAAAACCACTTGGATCATCCAAAGGAGTGATAGATAGCGTGACAAAGCAGCACTAAAATAATGGGCCCCAATAGATTCTGGACACCTTGTATATTGCCCTGAAATTCCCCATTTTGCAGATGTTGTGATTTATATGAGGATATGATGATTTTTTTAAGCAGACATGGTGATCTTTTTTCTTTTCAGAGGACAAATATGAAGGTTTATAATGGTCCAGACTCTACAAAAATGACAATTTTCACAAGCAGTGAAAACACCATCTAAAGGCTCAGTCTGAGCATAAACTATAAAGTGTCTAATGTGGGATCACTGAGCATGTGTTTTTATGAGCAATTAAGTATTAGCTTGGGATGAAAAGTTCTGAAAACACCTTCATTTCCTTAAAGCAGAGAGTCCTCTCAATTACATTGTCCCAGCTTTAGAAAATAACTACTTCAAAATGTGTTATTTCTCCACAATTTCTGCAGCTGAAACTTTTGCAGTTGCTTTAATTTGTCCTCTATGTGTGACCAGCTGAGACAAATTCCTAAATGATGAGCATCTTAATAACTAACAGGCCCTTTCAATTTAAGAGTTAAGAAGGCAGTTTAGGTGGGTTGGACTCTGAGGCAGTGCTGTCTGAAGCTTTTGGTAGCCAGGGATTCCTTTATTGAAGAGAAACTTGGGGTCAGTGGTGGGACTGGTTCTAAAATGCATCCTGCTCTTGGAGTGACCTTGAACACCTGAAAGGTGATTTGAATGCTTAGTGTAAAGAACTTTGGCCCATGTGTGTGGGCACACAAAGGGTTTCTCTCCCGAGGTGAGTTCTGTATGCTGACTTTTCACATCTCTTCACTTTTCCTGCTTATCAGCTTTACCTGTATCTAGGTATAGTGGGTGAGAGGCAGCCAGTCAGAAGCAGCTTGGAAGCTGCATAATAAGACAGCTACATACGTTTTGCTAAGGATTATTTCCTAGTTATCTATTATTCTTGATGGCTGTATAATAACATTAAGACGCTACTCAGGCATTTCTGAATGTGGGCCATTTGAATCTGCATCTGGAAAGCAGACATCATTTCATGTGAGAACTGCATTCTCAGAAATGTCTTTTGCTGGGATCACACATAACCTGTGAGTTATTCAGCTAATCAAAATAGTTTTTCTAAGCCTGGTGCTGTTTGCATGCAGCAATAGTAATTTGTTCTTGTCCAGCTGATTGTGCTCTCTCTCATTCATTCATCCTACATTATAGACCTGCTTCTGAAGGACGCTGAGTGCCTGTGGTTTGATTGAAAGTTATTGCATCTCTCAGGAGTAAATTTAATTTGAGTGATACCCCATTTATTGCAGTGTGATATGATGCATTAAAAAATAAAGCACTGACAGAGTATCTACAAGCCATTATTTTCAATCTTATTTGAGAGAAAGAAATCTTAGTAGAGAAAGCCATAGAAATAAACTGTTTTTTATTCTTTAACTAATACAGAAATTTGTTGAATTTTAGAAAAAAACAAAGAAAGAAAAAAAATAAGACATTGATCATAAACAACCTTCTTGCAGCTGTTAACAGCTGGGATTGGTGGTTTGGTACTAACATTATTTCAGGTAAATGAGAAAGCAGAATTGTAAACAAAGGAAAATGATCGATTCCCCAAGTGAAACATGGGCTGATGCTTAGTATTTATAGCTTAGTACATCCTCATTAATCTGTTCTTGTTTTTTTTTCTTTTATCCTGACTAATAAAGAATACTAATGCAAAATTTCTCTGCTGTTTCTAAGTTTTCTGCTATACTTGAGACCTTACTTGTCAACATATATGTTTCTTTTCAAAGAACTCATGCAGTTTTTGCTTGGATTATGACATAGAAAAGAATCCCTGCATTTCTTAAACTATTAACAAATACTTTATGTGTTAAAAACCTACTGAAGCTAGCAGGAAACAAAATCCAGCAATTAGATAGCAGCAGCCATCTGGTTTTTTTTCCTGATTATGATTCGATGGAAGAGTGGAGGTTATGGTAATTATATCTTTTAAAAAATGCTTAACAATGTTTTCCTGTTTCTAACATACTTGTCCATAGAGTTAATTATCTGATCCTAAAAAAACTCCTCTGTACTCTAATCAAATCTATTCTCAGACTTAAATGTATATCAGAGCATTTTTAATAACATTATTTTTTTTTGGCCACAGCCTGTAAGGAAAAAAGTCATATTAGCTATGAAAAGAGCATTATTAAGAGCTTAGTGCAAAGATGCACAGAAATATTTACAATGGTGTCCATAATTTTAGAGCCTTATGAGTCAATTCAGTCAAGTTATGGCGCAGACAGAAATTACTTTGTTCTCAATGTGGTCTTAATCCATGTGTCACTTTTTAGTTTATGTCTGGACTGGTAGAGAGTTATTATTATGTAGTTTCTATTGTGAAGCTGTTGTATACTTAATGTTTACTGCAAAATTTGAGCCTTGTAAGACAATGTCTTTTAAAAGGTTCAAATCTAAGTTTTTTAGTTTTATTTCAGGGTCACATTTTCAAAGAAGTTCAAAAGTCAACACTGGAGAATTTGTGTGGAAAGAAGGCTTTAGTTTGGCACACTTAGCTCTTTGCTCTGCTGATCTAACTGAGCTGAAGACCAACAGTAACAGGAGCTGTTAGGTGAGTTCTACCACTAGCAATGATGTATTCTGTCACTTACTCAAAGAGCTAAATTTAATACTTCATTCACAGTTAGTAATATGTAACAAGTGTAAAATTTTGGGTGAGATGTTGTTGAAAATAACTTTCATTTTGTAACAATTTCCATTTTGAGAAATTGTAATGAGCTGGTTTGGCCACGTAACTGATGCATTTGGACAGCTGAGTTTGCTCAGATATTTTGTTCAGGTGAGGTCAGCATTGACCTGTGTTTCCCCCATTGAAGTGTCAGGCTGGTAAGGCCTTGGAGCATGGGAAACTGCAACAGAGCCTTTTCCAAGCTGACTCTGCTAGATGGTCTTCTGTGGAGCTCTATGACCTGTATTCAATGCTATAAAAGCTGCATTTCTCGAGCCTCAAGTTTTTGCTTCTTTCTCAGAGCCCTGTTCCATCACAAGACTCCATTTATCATGACTGTTCTTCTTTGGTAGCCATCACCTTGTACAGGGTGAGTTGTGTGACTGCTGGTAGTTGCCAGTGGACAGGGAGGAGTTTTGTGGATATCTTTAGGTTTGTGGAGCCCATTTGTATATTACACTGAAATACTGAAAATATTCCCCCTTAGATCAGGACACATTGATGTTGAAGGTAAGGATGCTGAAATTCTGTCTGCAAACCAAGAGAGGAACAAAACCTTTCTAAAATGCAGTCTATTATTTTCTCAGTAAGTATTAATACAAGGTCCTCAATCCTGTACAAGGTGCATGCTGTTCACAAGTGGGGAAATGCAAACAGAATGCTGGGGACAGTTCCTGAGAAGATACACACAAACCCAAGGAGTTGGTACAAACAGGTCAGTTTTTTCCTGCCTACAAAAAGTTTTGCTGGAATGATGATTGTTGGAGAGCGACTTGAGTTATTTAAAATTACTAGTAGAAAAAAAGTAGGAATGGCTCCCAGTTATGTCCCTGAGTTATGAACTGTAATGCCGCTCGTTAGCTGCCTTCTGTGATGATGGAGTGACTTGAATAGAAAAACTGAGGCAAAGCAGATCACAAAGAGCAACCACATAGAAAGTGCTCAGCTTTATCAGACTATCTCAAATATAAGTTAAATACTCATCAGGAAAGCTTAAAAGTTTTGAGATAAATATTTCAAAAAAAGATAATTTGGAAAATCAACAGGAGAGAAAAGTGTCAAACATAGAAATCTATGCTTTCTGCACAAGCTGCATTCTTGGTGTTATCTGGATTATTGCTATGAGGCATGGCAAAATTTTGAATTAAGCTTTCTATCCTAGAAAGTGTAGAGTCTTCAAGTTCTGCCCAAATTCCCCTTGAGATTATTGGATGAGTTACAGAGAAACCCAGAGATCTAATATAGTGAAGTGTGACTTTCAAGAGAGGGTAAAAAGAAAAAAGTGGATAGTCATTGCAATTTATGTAAAGAAATTTACCATGGCATTCTTTTCTTTTTCTTTCTCTAAGTTTTGCCCTATTTTTGTAAGCAGCCTTACTTATCCAACTGTTTCACAGTGCAGTGTGGGATGCTTGCTTTTGCATTGAATAGAGATGTCCCAGAGAGTTACCAGTTATGCTCTGATTCATTTGGCAACTGCATATGGCCTTTTCATATGGAGACTTTGATTGTGGCTCTGAGTTCAGTTTGTTTCTGGATCCTCCTTTAACAGTATCTGTGCAATTGTATCATTGTTTGATATTGAGTTAAATATTCAGTAGTAAAATGTCATTTGTCTATGTTCTATTTTTCTCATTTCTGGAAACTTTTTTTCTCTAATAGTTGCAAAACTTTTATTCCCCCTACATTTCCAGTCACACTGTGTTTCATGTGCTCGAGGCGTTCAATACATTTGATAGCAGACAGCCTACCTGAGTAAAATATGAGACAGAGACCAGCCTGAAAGATGCCTGTCAGAGCAGACAGAGCAGTGACCTCCTCACTGTGTTGGGTGAGTTTTGTGCTATGAATTCGGCGGGTTCCAAGTTGGGCAGCAGAGCTGACACTGCACTGGAGGAAGCCCCGGTGGAGGCAAAGGGCTGGGTGACCCTGTGACATGGGCCCTGCTCTCTCATTCTCTTAATTCAGCTCTTTCTTCCTAGGGTGTCAGCTGGGGCTGGCCCATCTCCTTTCAATATTGTAAGATTTTGACAAAAGAAGCAGCATTTGAGGCAAAAGAGGTTATATTTTTGGCAGTGTAAAATGAGAAGTATTTTGTGAAATGGGAAAACCAGCAGTTTGATATGTTATGCAGAAAACTTTGGTATTGACACACAGCTGAGCATTGGAGAGACACGTTCAAACATTATTAGAGGTGAAGACCTAGTAGGATACCTGGATAGAAAGCGGTCTTGAGGTGAAAGCTTTTATGACAGGCAGGATGCATTATACTCTGCCACAGAAAAAGGAGGCAGTGGGGGGTAGCTTTGGGAAAGATTTAGTTCATATTGAGCTTGAGTTATGCTGCTAATATAGGCTGAATGTCTATGTTCAGTTCAAATGGTTGAAAGCTGAGCACCATTATTGCTAATCACCCCCAGAACCCACATTTTCCTGCCAAAACACAAATGCAGATGTGCTGACACAGCAAGTTTCCATGGCTTGGGCTGGAGCTTCCTTATATGATACATTTAATGCCTGCAAGAAGAGCCAATTTGCTACTGGCAGGTAGCAGTTTTCAAATTTCCATAGAGTTTCACAGAAGACCATCTAGGAGAAACAGCTTGGAAATGGCTCGGTTTCCCTTGCTCCAAGGCTTTTGCCTTAACAGTGTGACACTTCCATGAGAGAAATGGATTGAAGGTGGCTTGTTCCAGCAGACTTTCCATTGCTACAGCTAGTTATCTGGTTTGAGTCAAGGATTACTCCTTTACTAGCTCTGAGGGCAGAGCACTCCCTGTCACCAGGAGAATTTGCCTCAGTGGGCTCAAACTGCCCACGGGGGAGAAATGTGCGTGATTTTTCCTGCTGCCCTTTGGTGCTCTGCTCTGCTGTGTGCCATGTTAGCTCATTTTCCTGCCTGCTGAACAACTGGATGAGGTGTAAATCTGCGTGCTGGACTGTGAGCAGTAACATGGGAGGCAGATCTGGCTGGCCCAGAAACTGCTGCAAATGCTGCCAGCCTCCTCAAAACTCTATTAAGACAAGAATTGTACTGGAGCCATACAGTTGGTTGCCAGATTTCAATGAACATAGGTCCTTTTGCCTGCTTGAGGGAACAGCAGACATAAACCACTGTGAGGGAAGACTCAGGGTTCTGGGAGGGCTGCTGTACTTTTGGAAGGGTTGCAGTCTGTTTATTTGCAGCATGGTGCCATTTGGCATGAAACGCAGGGGCAGCCTGATGGTGGTGCTTTTTAGAAAGGGAGAGCTACTCAGAGCTGTGTCAGAGTCTGGCTCTGTCAGAATTGTCCCTAAGCTCTGTGAGGGTTAGGCTGAAGCTTGAACTGCGTGAAATGTTGATGCAGGAGGGCAGGTTGTCACTGTGTCTGCCAGTCACCCTGCCTGCGGCAAGCATGGGCAGCTGGAGAGATCTGCTGAGGGACATGTTCCACAGAGTCAGGCTGTCTTCCTCACACTTGATTGTCTCCCCTCAAATGCCTGCTTTGAAAGGCTTTTTAGCCTGGCAGGTGCTGCTATCACTGACATGCCTCTGTGCCCCCCACCCTTGCTCCATGGGGAAGTGCATGAGGCTGGCAGTGACCAAATGAGCAAAGCCTTGCTTCTGCACAGCCTCGGATAGTGAGAGCACATGGCTCTTACAGGCAGCAGGGCAGCATAGGACACAGGGGACCCCAGGCGCTAATAATAAGCATTTCATAATGTGCCACATGGAAAATAGAAACAAACCAGCAGTGACAACAAAGCTGTCCAACAACTGTCTTCCACAGTGAGCTGCTTTGCACTTGGCTTCAGAAGATTATTTCATTTTGGTTGAGTTAATAACTGAGAGCCTTTGAGAGCTGTATGAAAGAAAAGAACAGCCTCGGTTTTGAGACATAAACAGCACAAAAAAATTTTTTGCCTCAAATTCTTCTTTTTCTTTTCTTCTGTTTAGTTTTCAATGAATTTGAAGCAATATGTTTTAAGTATCTATGCAAAGAGTTAGATCTGACTGTTTCTGTTGTCTGTATTGTTTACATGTCACCATCCACAGTTATCTCCTCTTCTTTTCAGGAGAACTGCTTTGCCCAGTAGGACTATTCCGGATATTAGCTAATGATGGGAAGTAGGAGCTGATGGAGAGAAATGGGGCTCCAACACCTCTTGCCATGGGCAGAATTTCTGTCTCTGAAATAGCAACAGCATCTTTAGCGCAGCCTTGCCTTGCAGCACCAGCCCAGCATCAGCTCTCAGGGGTGAAGACACGGACATATAACAATTAAAAGGGGGAGGAGGGGCATGCTTGCAGGCATTCCCTGCTCTATAGCTGCAGTGTGCCATGTTTCTCTGGTACTGGTGTCACACCTAATAATGGCTTCTGTAGAGGAATGGTTGGGATATGTGGTGGTTGTTTTTGCTGTCAGCTGAGGGCTACATTCAGTAATTTGAAGTCAATACCTTCATCAACTCCTGTGCAAACATGGCACAGCTCTGGCTGCTGAGTCCCCTGGCACTTCCAGAGACCCAGAGTTGAATTATGAGCTGGTTGTAGTTTGGAAATAATGCAGTACTAGACATTGGGGTTTTTATCCTGACTGCTTTACTCTTCCCGTGCTTTCTGTGCTTGAATTCTAGTTAATTTCACCCCGTCTTTCATTTAACTAAAAAATGGACAGTTTTTTTCATGTGTTGCTTTTCCTATGCTATTTATCCCCAAAATTTTATTCCCAAGTAATAATGCTTTATACAGACAGGGAAGCATTCTGTGTCTAAATTGGTGCAATTGTGAGCACATAACGCACAGGTAAACTTCTCAAAAACCATCAGTGTAGCTGACTGTGACTGCATGAGTGTCGACAGGCTAATAAACAGGAAAGGCTGTGGACTGAACTTTGTATATAAATGTGAGGGCGGTATCCATCCCTCCCTGCTCCTAGGATGTGCATGTGCATTCCCATTCTGCCTTTTACAGTACTGGTAGCTCACCTTTAATAAATCAAAGGCAGCTATTTCTTGCTTGTTTGCTCTCTGAAGGAGAGGATTTCAAGTCATACACTAAATAGTTTTGACACACAAATGATGTCTGATGAAAAGTGCTAAAGGTAGTCTTTTATTTACAGATGTGTTGAGAAATACATGAGGAAATGAGTTTATCTTCTCTCTTTCTCACAGGAGGAGAATAAGAAGAGACATATTGTCCTTTTGTCCTCTGTCTCCAAAAGAGGCTGGGTTCCTGTCATCCTGTGACGAAACTCCTTTACAGTTGTCTAGCCAGGAGAGTTTCTATCATGTCTCTTCTGTTATGCCCGGGCACCCTGGTGACTCGGCTGACATTGATGGGAGTGTTTCTCTTCCCAGCCCGCCCCTGCATGCCTGCCGTATGGTCTGACACCTGCCAGCTGCCCGGAGCGCTGCTGCTGGAGCACCTCCTGCATCCGTGGGCTCCTCGTTGTGCAGCGAGGGCTCAGCAGGAGCTGCAGGCTGCTGGCACACTTCTGGTCTTGATGTGAAATTAATTGACTCAACTTGAATCTTTGGAGATGATGCCAGAAGGAAGAACAGAAGATCTGTGAGATAGCAAAGAACAAATATGATGCAAAATTGTCTGTTGGCATTCTTCAATTGGAGGGGTTTGACTTTTCTTTTACAGCTTGGTTGCTGTGCCTTGCAGCCATACAAGCCTCCATTTACAGCTTTTGGGGCTTGTGGTTGTCTCAGCAGCTCCGTGGGTTTCTTCAGCCAGGAGAAGTTCACAACTGTATGAAAAGATAACAGGTTCTTCATGCTGCTGTGCAGACTGTGCTGTAAGACTGGGAAATCTTGTCACATTTGTGAAAACTGCTGCTACTTGTGCAGGGTTTGGAAAAGGAGAAAAGAGGAGGAGTTCATTTCTGAATTAAGTTCCTGAGTGTAATGAAGGAGACTTTGTAATTGGAGTATTACATAAATACTGTACCTTTTGTAAGGGCATACTTGGGTAAAGTGCTCTCACCTACAAAATTGTAATTTGTTTCAAAGATCAAATTAATTTATATGTTTTTTTTTCACTCCACCTTTTATACTGGAAAACCAGTTCTATGAAGCTCCCTTTTTTCTTGCCCTTAGTGCCTTCTTCTGTGGGTCACACTAACTAAAATACTCTAAATTTTTCCAGAAGTCTCTAGGTTTGTCTGCTCTGTGCCTCACTGAAAGCTTCACAAATGAAGACCGCTAAAGACCTAAATAATGTCTTAACAGTACATATCTGAGATTTGCATATGTTCAGAAATTTACCAGCCTTTTCTCCAAGAAAAGTGAGGATGAATCACCCTCCAGAGGAGCTGTTTTCTCTTTGCTGACTGTAGAGGAACTTTAGCTCAGTGTCAGGCAGCTGAAGTTATAGGTAGCATTCATCTGAGCCAAGAAAGAATATTCCTCTTCTGAAGGAGAGATTGAGCTGGTTCCAAAACACAGAGTAATGGGAAAGTGAAGCACATGCAGATACCATGTGAAGGGTAGAGGTGTGCACCAAAAGCCTGCCATACCAAGCAGTAAGGGGAGTTATGGAGGCTCTTCATAGGAGTACAAATCCAGTTGACTGGAAAAAGGAGGATATCTTTTTCAAAGCGTGTAATGTTTGAAAGTAGAAGTGATGATTTTTATCTCTTAATAAGGAATGTGGAGATATTTATGTACAGACAGGTACTTCTGTATATATGGGAAATCTGGCCATATTCTTGGCACCCATAACTCTGTCTAAATGATGTGTGCCAGTTCCAGTCCAGAAGGAATTTAAACACATTTACACAACTGTGACAGCGTGATCAAGTCTGCTTTGGGGTACACACACAGAATGCAGCTGTCTGCAATTTATAGACCCACAGAGTAGTCTAGGTTGAAAGGGATCTCTGTGGACTGTCTTGTCAAATCCCTGTGCAAAGCAGGGCCAGCCAAATCAGGTTGCTCAAGATTGTGTCCAGTCGAGTTTTGAATATCTCCAGGGATGGAGATTCCTTAATTTCTCTAAGCAGCACATTCCAGTGTTTGATCACCTTTGTTAGTGGTAAAGAATAGAAATATTCTGCTAACTAGTGGGAATTTCCTTGTTTCAGCTTGTCTGTTATCTCTCATCCTGTTGCGGTGCACCTTTCAGAAGAGCCTGAGTTTATTTGGTTTACATTTTCCCATTAGGTAACTGTAGACATGCAGCCTTCTCCTCTTAATGCTGAACAAGCCCAGCTTTCTCAACCTCTCCTTGGCCCTCCTGTGTTCCAGCTCCCCGACCACTTTGGTGGCCCTTGGCCTTGCTCCAGTGTACTGATATCTGTCTTATACTGGTGAACCCCAAAAAGAGCACAGTAGTCCAGAAGTAGTGTCACATGTACTGAGTAGAAAGGAAGAATCACTTGCCTGGACCTGCTGGCTAATGCAACCTGCTATGCAGCCACCTTTTGCTGCAAAGGTACCCTGCTGATGTATTTAAGTTGCAAATGTTCATCCTGTGGATATGCCATCTACTCACCCAGTTAGAACAGAAGTAGCATAGGGAAAGGCATACCAGTATACATTTGGAGCTGGAATTAAGCACACAATTCTAATGAACAAGCTTCTGATAAGTCACAACTACACTAGATGGAAAAGTTTGAGCAGGGTTGCCATCACACAGCTTGCAGTTCTTACAGCTTCTTTAGAAGTACTTTTTCCACAGTCAGCTTTGAGAAGGAATTTCTCGTGTACATTCTAATTTTGCCACAAATAAAGATGAATGGGAGGTGGTTATTTGAGCATCCCTTACCTAAGGGTGCTAGAAACATAAGAGGCATTAGTGGTTTTATCTTTAGCTTGTGCTATTTCTGTTTGAAATAGCAATTTCAATAACATTCATCACACTAAAGAACATCTGTTGGTATGAAGTGAGATATCATTAAAAAGGTATAGAACAACTTTTATCCAATTTGTCCTTTATAATTTTTGTACATGTCCTGTACCTGTGAAAGACCTTGGCCCCTAAGCGGTCATTTTGGAAATATGTATTACCTTCACAGATAACTGCTTTGTAATGAAAGTACTATAATTCTGTTAAAAAAAAAAAAAATAGAAACTTATATATATGTGAAGTATTCCTGGGTCACTTTTGAGTGGTGCCCACAGAAAATGCTGAGAAACATTAGTTTATGATTTAAATATTTAACAATCTCTTCAGTATCTTTAAAAGACAAGGCTATTCTTATCCTTGAGACCGAAGGCTTCCATTTGCAAATATGTACCTACCTCTTCTATTAGGAGAGGGTTGCACATTAAGGTTTTGGCTACCCTGCTTGCAAGTGGTGATCAAAACATTACATAGCAGTTTCAAGTTGCAAGATAGGTAATATGTTTCCATTATGGATAATAAAGTGCTAATGATAAATTTGCCATAATAGCTAGAGGCCTGGCCAAAGCTGTTGACTTACTGAGGCATGATCACATTATATATGCTGATAAAAATATTGAATTAGGGAATATTCTTATATAAAAAAATTTGAGATATGTATCAGAACTATTCTCATTTAGAAACCAAACTGGAATTGATAGTGACAATTATTCTGGTGTATAATAGTTTTATATAGGGCTATCCATAAGTCCAGATTTCATTTAATATCACCTCTGTCTTTGCTTTTGTTAATTGAGGAATGGCATAATCAGCTTTATAATAACTGATGGGAATATACTAGCTTTGGCTTTTACAAATACATCTCCTATTGTCAGGAATTAGTATCCAGATATGAGAAAAAATTTACAGTCAGAGAAACAGTTTTGTTCTTGTAGTAGTTTTAAAATAAGCACAAAAGCTGTAGATAAGCATTATCTAGTATAACATACACTGTTATTCTAAATAAGTACTGAAAAATTAGGTGAAATGAAACTGGGGGAGGTTAATTTTAGATATATTTGGCAGTTCAAATTGATTCTTGGAAGAGTATATTATATTTGTCACCTTCAATTAAATTAATTTGATGGTTCGATAAACTAAGTGATGGAGCAATTAAAGCACCACAAATAGAAAATTGTTAATACTTCTCCTCTTTCTGGATTATTTTACAATTTAACACACTTTTTGTCTATTGATATCTATGCTGTTATACAGATATATTTGTGAGAAAAACAGGCAAAGCATCATTCATCTATTGTAACAGTCCTCTGACAAACTAATGGATCCTGGGTATAGGAATCCTTTGTGCTCTTTCTGTTTTACATGTAGGAATTCTAAATGGTTAGAAATAGAGAAAATGTGCCATTTCAAGGGATGTACGAGTTCAAAACCTCTGCCATTTATGTTGGTGAGAACTCACTGCAGCAAATAATTTGAAATGTGTTTTTTTCCCTTTCAAATTTCATTTGAAAATAAGCATAGAAGATAGTATTTCTGTCAGTGTCAAGGGGTAGGAATAAATTAAGTAAAATAGTAGTAGAAAACCATGGCTAAGCATCTGTACACTTCCCCCTGCCCCCCATCTTTCTTTAGACCATCACAATTAATTTCAGGTTTTCAGCTAAAGTTGTTTTTAAAGGGTCAGCCTGGTATCTTTTAACTTAGTCTTGCAGATGAACACTTTCTATGTCTGAGATCAAAACTAAAAACCAGAAAATATCAGAATCCAAGGGCACTCTAGGCTATGATAAAACTTCCAAGATAATGAATGAAGGTGTTCTGAAACTGTCCAAGAACACCAGCAGATTCTTCAAAACAACTTAGCGGCTCTAGAGGACATGAACAAGACGTTTCATGCCACAGGAAGATGGGACAAAGGCATTTGTAGTATGGACAAGAGCCATTACTTGGAAATGTAGGCCTTTAGTTAAAGCTGGAACAGAAGAGAAGCATTTAATTTTGTTGCTCTTGTTCAGATATTAGCTATTGAGTTCTTTTTTTTAAATGGATAGATGACTGTCATGAAATTTTGGTTTTTCCGGTTTTTGCTAGATCTTTTGCTTTAGAGGATATTAGGGAAAGCTGGACTTTAATAAATTTGCACAGAAGCAACCCAAAAGAATTAAAAAGAATGTATAAGAAGACATAGTGTACAGGGCTTTGTGAAGAGCTTTGCAGGTTAATCAGAATATTTGATTCTGAGCCTGGCTTCATCTTCTGTAAGACATCCTGTAGGCAGAGGAAGAGCTCCGGCAGATTTGCCAGGCATAATTTCCTTTTACAAGAAACATGCCCTTTGGATTTTCATGCCAGCTGTTAAGGCAGGAGATCACATGTTGACCTGGAGCATTGTCTAATAGGGCAACACTCAGACCTGTGGCCAAGGTGCTGACTGAATCTTGATCTCTTAAACACAGATTCCCAAAGTTAGGCAGGCCTAACCTGTGAGCCGCCTTTGGACAAGGAAGTAAGCTAGTCTGTAGCATTTTGTAGCCAGATCACTGTGAATCACTGGGATGAATTATGGATTGCTGTACCTGTAAGAGAAAGATGTACCGGAATGACTTTGGAGGGATTTGTAGTGCCCTTAGATACTACTTCCTTATTTTCATTGATCTGGACATGCCTTATGGGTCTGAGCAACAAAATACATCAGTCCTGGGACAGGTAAGCACCAGTATTTGATGAGAATAAACTTCTTTAAGGGATGGGTATGTGAAAGCAGTCTTGGAATAGAGGAAGGGCTTTAAGTAAATATTTGTGGTGCCAGAATGTAGGGCAGATTAGAAGCCTCACAATACAGAACATTAGGGAAAACATTTTTTTGGCTTATGCTGTCTTTTTGAATTCTACTATGGGGATATTAATTAATTTCTTTAAAAAATATTATATTTACTCACAAAAATTTAGACTTTCTAGCTATTCCCAGGGGATGTGTGGTCCATTGAAAGTCTAATATAACATCTAAGTTCTTAAAGAGAATTACTTTCCCTGTTTCTGTTTTTGCTATGCATTGCATGCATTTTTCTGAAAAGATGTCTTACATCTCCTGTATGTGTGGCTAGTCTTTTGCTATTCCAGTAATTGGCTTTATGGTATTCCACGGACACAACGTTGTCGTATCTCATTTCCTTCAGTGTGCATTGGCAATTAACTTCTTGTCTGTGTGAATATACCTTATGTTTACTTAGCACCTCTTCCTCTGAAGGAACCCAATTTTATACAAGTATTAGGCCTTAGGATCGTTTTAGCACACAAGGGGTGTGCCTTAGCCTGTTTCTTGAGATATTCTTATCTCATACAGGGCTTTCAGCTCCACATGCACACTCTGGAGGTTGAGAGATTTTATTGTTTTCTACTGGAATTCGGCTGGCATGAAAAAAAATCAGTTAGTTGGTTGCTCTAAGATCTTTGCTGAAATGATCTACCACAGCAAGTGACCAGCAGAGGTGGAGACCCCAGTGCTCAATCCCTCTAGGCTTGTGACTCCTAGCTATCCCCAGGTCCTCCAAAATACCCTCATGTAATGTTCACTTTAAGAAAACATGGACAATTTCCTTCCACAGTGCCTTGAACACCTTGCATGTATTTGATATGAGATGAGAGGCTGATCAGGTCCAGCGGCTGATGAGCTCTGTCCCTCCACAACCTCCCTTAGCCACTGTCATTCTATTGCATTTTGAGCTTATCAGCTGCCTCAACGAGGAGGTGAGGCTGTCTAAACAAACCTACACGAAGCAAATCCCCCCATAACATTTAGTAATATCTAGGCCTTCCTTCATGCCAATGAGAGTGATTATTTATCGTGGTTTAGTTCTCATTATTATTCATGTGTTTCTGTGACTAAAGGCAACATTTTCTCCAAGTAATTTCCCAATAAAACCAACTAGGCTTAGTTCTTCATTATTCCTGCATATCTTTGTGGCTGGTCCTATCTCTTTTGGCTCAGAAAGGATGATTAATTATTCTACTTGATCTTCACTTATCATGGGAGTACTATGTAAATGATTTCAAAAATGTCCTGTTTTAGATTTCATTATTTATCTTCAGTATGACCTGGGTATTATGAAATGTGAGAATTGCATGTCTTTCTAGCACACTTCTTAGATTTGAAAAATTTGCATGTATTTTTCTTACAGGTCTTGTGACCTGTTGTTTATTTTGTCTGTCAGTGATACACTTTTATGCCTTCTAAACTAATTATCCTGGCTTCTAACTAGGAGCTTACTATCGCTGGAGTCTAAAATTGATGTCCTTAGCAATTCAAAACGTGTATTCCTTAGCAATTTAAAAGATTCATTTTTAGAACTCAGCCGGCAGAAATAACAAAGGTGCTTTCTATCTTGTACATAGTAAATAAATGTTTTTTTGTTTTTCCAAGTGTGAAGCAAAACTCTTTTCTTTGATGAGATCTGTGGGCCACATGTATTTGTTTATTTGTGAGAAGCTCCAGTGCTGTGAGTAGAATTTTGGTTCACAGAAAAGAACACGTGGCATAAGTGAGAGGTGCAGCATACCTTGGAGGGGCACGGCTTTGCTGCTACTGCTCGTGTCAAGCAGTCTCAGATGTTTTCCTGATGTTTCAACTAAGAATGTGCACGAGCCTATTCTGTTCCCCAGAGGGCCATCTCAGGTTGGTCACATTGAGTCCCTTTAACATAATGTTTTCTGTCACTGTTTTAGTAATAGTTTGCATTGCTCTTTGCAGGCCTTTACGTTTTCTTTGTTGATCCAATAAACAATAACTTATGCATCAAATGTTTATTAATTTATTTATCAAGCTGAAGATAAATTAATAAAACCAGGGAACTCAAAAGACATTTGCATTCCTTTATTCTTTCATTCCACTTGAAAAATTATAAAATTAGTCATTCCATTGAGGATTTGTAGTAGCTGAACTTCATGCCTAAGAATTTATGAAAAATTTTTTGTTTTCATATTTTCTCACTGTCATATTTTAGAAGACTTTGCTTAAATATGATTATAGAAAGTTTCTGAAAAATAATGTTTGGCTCAGTAGTATGCACGTTTTGTCTTCTGCACTTGGTTTATTTTATTAAGAATTTTTTCTCAGCAGAATAAATATAGAGTTTATATTTATATTATAGAAATAGAATAAATATACTGGCTTTGTTTATCCCTTCTTAGAAGGACAAAGTCTTCTGAATTAAGAATGGATGCACATTTAGAACTGTTAATTTTACTGCTTCCTTCATTATCTAATGCTGTAGAAGTTATGAGGGTAATTCTATGTTTAGCACCTTTTCATCTGCTTTCTTAGGAAAGTATGCATTTTAAATTGCTTATGCACTGGATAAAATCAAGACATATTCTGGAAGAGAGCCATGACACCTGGGCTGTACTCTTCGACTTGTAAATTGTAGGGCAGATTTACACTCAATTTAAATTATTCATTATCTGTTCCTGTGAATCTTGTGTTCTTGGCCCCTCAATGGCTGTCTCAAATCCTCTTTCTTCAGTAGCCTTCTCATCTGAGAAGTGTTGCTGTGGGATTATATCTCCCATTTGTATGGTAGGTGTTTTAAACATTAAACTAACATTAAAAAGATAACATAAACTCCTCTTCTTTAGACAGTATCTCTGAGTGAACTCCAAGCAGCTTGCCTTAGGGATGCTCTAAATACACTTTCTGTAAGGGATCTGTTCTGATCATAGGTTGGTGTCTACCTTTAGCTAATATGAGGATTTCAGGTTTAACAGGAAGGGTCCTCATGGTGGGAGGTACAAGAGGGTAGCATCTGGACTGACTTCAAAGAAACGGGAACATCAGAAAATCAGAAATTAAAGACTATAAGGAAAATCAGAAATTTATCCTGCATGACTAAATAGGCCCATGATCAAGGAACCAGAATATTCTCCTAGTCTCTTGAGATAGCCGAGGTTTAGTAACTTCAGAGGGTAGATATCTCCGAGGCTAAATAACTCCTTCTCCTGCCCGCCAAATCCTTTTTGCAGAAGACAGTATTTCAGCTTTTCCTCTTGACAGGGTTTTGCTTTCCTGTAGGTTTATACCTGTTAGTGTAATAAGTAAATAAGGCTTCCTGCCATGAGATAATTACACATTAGCAGAAATTACAGTACCTATTAGTCAGAAATTTAGTTTTCATTCCCTGATGTGGCAATTGTCTGAGCATTTGAAAAGGCAGGCAGGAGTCTGAGCATAGCATGATGAGAAGAGCTGGAAGAAAGGAAGTCTCCACTCTGATATGATGGAAGAATACCAGGTACCCCACTGAGTGCAAGGGAAAATGATGGCATCCAAAAAGCCTCTTTGTACCACGTTAAAGGCAGAATATAAACTGCAGCCAGATTTGAAGTTGAAGTGAGTAAAGTAAGCAAGCTTAAATGGAAAATGGGATCTTTATGTTACAAATGTTTTACTTACGTTATAGGTTATATCTCTTGATGCTGTAGTGAAGAGTGCATGGGGAGACCTCGCTTGTGTTCAGAAAAATGGGTCTGTCTGTTTCTTCTGTAGGTTGGAACACATGTGAATTACGGTGTGGGGAAACTCCTCTCCTCTTCCTACCTTTCTTTTATGGGGACTTTTCTTCATGCACCACATTGAAAAAAAAAAAAAGAAAAGCAAGTTAGCTGTATTTTCATGCACTGCTCTAGAAAAAAATGGTCGCAAAACATTTTGTGTGTAACCATTTTTTACCCTTTAGGCTGGGAAACCTAGGCCCAGCAGCCATCCATCCACCTCTGAAACAATGTTCCAAGTAACCATTTTAAAAAGTCAGGTCTTGAAAACCCTCTGCATGCAAAATGAGCATGGATCAGGAAAATCTCATTACACAGAAAATGGACACAGATTAGGAAGCATCTTTAAAAGAGGTGAATACAACTACACACAATATTAGATATAAGGCAGTATTTCTTGGCTTGATTTTAGGGAGAAAATTTGAACGAGTAAACAGACAAATGAAGGAAAGGAAAGGCAGATTGATAAAGGCACCACAACACATTTCTGACTAAAGCAATTTGACCCAATAATTTCTTGGCTTAGAAAAGCATAGCAAGAGAAAGAAATGGCAAGCAACCATTATGATAATAGAAAAATAAATCTGGTAAATTCTTCTGTGACTTTTCAAAGTAAGAGCTGATAACTTCCTTCTCTTTCTCTCTTGTTGAGCAGCTTGGCTAAGAAAACTTGTGGATTTTGTTATTCACTCTTTACACTGG
Organism: Callaeas wilsoni; assembly: GCA_013398955.1. Lineage (NCBI taxonomy): Eukaryota > Metazoa > Chordata > Aves > Passeriformes > Callaeidae > Callaeas > Callaeas wilsoni. The sequence continues at coordinate 342,128 of VWPU01010096.1, read as the reverse complement.
CTTCTAGTATAAATGTTAATGTTTAGGAAATTCTAGGGATTCTTCCTCCCATTTGTTTGTAACTGGAGCAGATGATAGGCACAGATGGCTGTAAATTCAGCTTTTCAGGCAGACTTTTTTGCATTGGTGAATGGATGAGCCTGCAGGTAATGTTTTTGGTGGTCTCCTACCTTCCTCCCTCAGAAGAGGACAAATATTTCTTAGATGTCAGCAGATCTGAGAAGCTCTGTGACAGTATGGGGAGGAGCATGAAAACTCTCCAGGTGCCTTGAAAATGTTTCCCACTGATGTCTGAGGGACAGGGTAGGAGGTCCATGACTGAGCTTTGTGTTTGAACGTGTAGTATTTCCTACACGTTCCCCATACCTTGAGACTGTGCAGTTATGACATTACACTAAACAGTAGCACAGCCGTGGCACAGTGGCATCTGAACAAAGTCTGTTTCAGATATCGGAATTCAAATATACCTTTGGGGTAACATGGTTGCACGTTGCAAAATGGTGACCTTCAGTTGCTGAGATATAAACAGGGAGTAGGAGGAGGGAGAATTGCATTCCTTTCTGCAGACAGATCAGTGACTTGATGCAGCACTGAATGTATTCAGTAAAACTTCAAGGACCAAAGACACGTAAGTGTCTGACCTGTGTATAAGCCTTTAAAATCAGGCTTGGTGGCAATCATCAAAGAGCTGAGGCATCAATAGAAACAATAAACCAACATGATTAGTGAGAAAACTTTTACTCTTTAATTCAAAGAAATGGAAGAATGAACAACAAAATAACAGGCAGGAGATAGAGTCAGTGGACCACTCCAGCACCTCTGCAGTCTGCCGGATAATTTAGGAGGGAAATTAAAGAACTGAAACAAGAAGCAGCCTCATCATTTGCTAAGCTTGTGAATTCAGTCTCAGAAATAAAGAAAAGCTTAATAAAAACAGATGATGGGGAAGACTAATTGGAGCAGCAAATAGGAGAAAGAGAATAGAAATGCTTATTGATTCTTTTTTATTGAAGCAAGAGAGACAATTGTGCAGAAAATATTCCAACTCCTGAAGCTGATTAAGAATGAATAATATAAAGACTTATGAGTAATCAGAAGAAAATTATTAAATGCTAGAATTCATACCTTTATTTTTAAATTAATTGCTAGAAGTAAAAGAGAATTTTGATTGCATGCTGGCACAAACCCAGAGGCCACTGATCTCAAAGAGATAGACTCTTTTGCAAGAATTCTGTGGGTGAAAAAATTTGTGAACTGAGTTTAGTATCAATGAAAATGTTGAATTTCCTAGGTGTTTCCTTTAATTGTTATATTTATTTCATACATTAACAAGTTTTTAGTTATCCATAAATGAAAAATTGAACGTGTTTCTTTACCATACTGCAAGGCTATCTACAGAACTCAGCCAATATGGAGGAGAGAGACCTGGACAGATTGTAATTTGTGCTATAAATGAATAAATGCTGTTCGTCTGGGAATATACATTATTAATTTGCCTACAAGAAGTGTTTTGTCACATTTTAAGATAGATATAATAAAAGCAAAATTTATGGTGGTGAGGTAGTTTGAGCATAGTTTCAAAACCTTTATAGAAAAAAAATCTATTTCAATAATGCATTGATTTTTATGCATATACTAGGGTCCTGCTTTTAATCACTTAGAGCTAAATGGAGGTGAGGTTCTGTTCTGAATATTTTTCCTAATACATACAAGGTTGATACTTGTGTTTTTTACAGCACTAACTAGAATTATTGAATATATTACCAACAGTTGTAAAAACCCATATTGCTGCTCCCTAATTAGCTTTGCAGAAAATGTCATGACATTGTGGTTCAACTGGCTATTCTTGACTGTCTGGCTTACCTGAATGCTGTTTTTAGGCTGTTTTTCTTCTAACTGACTTTTTCTTGAGTTATACATTTTCAAGATGCCTCAACACATCTAAAAAGCACTGCAGAAGTATGGGTTGTTCAGTGGTGCTGCACTTTTTCTATTTTCTTTTTGTTTTTAGTTGGGGGGAGTGGTCATACAAACACAATAGCAGAGGAATCTCAGAAGCAAAAAAAGGAAGATTCCTGGTATTCTCATTCCCTCCATATGTAGGAAAACCCTAGGATACTGATGGTCATGCAATATTACTGACATTGCATTAAAAAGACACCAAAGGAGCATGCGTTCTTTTCATATGAGGTCTCGGGAACCTCCTGGAGGAGTGTTCGGGAATTAATGTGTCCTTCTTAGGCAATGCATCCAAGAAATTATTTCAAGTGCATTTAATACACCTTTTTAAATTGTTGTCTTGGGATTTTGTCCAGTCTCATCATTTTGTCTCTCTCCTTTTAAAATGCTCTTAGGGAACTCAGACAAATTTAAAACATGCAGAATAGTTGTAATAAATGTTGTACTGAGTGAATGTGAGGTGTTTAGCTTCCTTTTCCTTTGAGACCCAGAGACAGCAAAACACCATAAAACATCTATGGGAGTTACTTTGTTAGGGTTACAGAAGAAAACCACAAATTTTAATTGGCAGGAACACGCAGGCTTTTCACTTGATTCTTGCTGCAGGAATCAGGGATTTAGATGTGGTATTCTTTTTTAGTGTTGCAAGCATTTTAAATAAAAATGTTTGTCTATTTGCAGCTCTGTCTCATGCAAACGTTTTCTTCCCAGAGCGAAGGAAACTGTACAATGAAGGTACATTCCCTCATCTCTTTGGGAAATGGTTTTTTTATAACTCTTTCAGTCCAAGCCAATATTGCTTCCTGCATGTTTTCAGTTTCTGTGAGGGCAAAAGTGCTCCCTGTTGAAGTCCGGTAGCTGAAAGGGCTGTGAGATGTGCTGCTTCAGGAGGCCTAAAGTTCTTAAATGCATCTTCTTTTATGGGTCTTGAGGTGAAAATATTTAACTCCAGTAAAAGAAAGAGGCCTTCACTGCTGCCCTAATTAGGGCAAAAAAGCTTCCTGTTAAAAAAAAAAATCTGAACACCACTTAGACTCCGATGGGATGTGATTGGATCATCGTGGCTAATTTGTCCATTGAAGTAGAACCACAGAGTCAAACTTTCTGAAATGTTGTCAATTATTTCTTAACTATAATCAGGCTCTGCTATTACTACTTCTCTCATAAATTTTTGCAACTCTTGTTCCACATAAGAAGCAAAATTAGAAAAGTAATGCAAGGGAAACGGGATTTCTGCTGTTAGAGCTTTAAGAAACAAAGCAGAAAATGCAATGGAAATCCTTGAGGAGGGAGAAGCCAATTATTGATGCAACCATGCTGATTGCTGGAAGTGGATGTGCACGGTTATTCCTCTACTGAATTCTGAAATTGTGCTTATTTGTATCTATAGATTGGGAAATTTTCAGGCACTGGTGCAGGCAAACATCGCTTTTCAGAGGTGACTGATTTGCATGAGAAGCTTTGGCAACCAAACAAAACAATATTGAAAACCACTATGTATGGACATTTGTGCACAGCAGTCTTAGGTTTCACTGCTTCTAGGGCTTCATCAAATTAACAAACAGAACTTGTTCAGCCAAAGTGGGCTCTGGAAATGATCAGTGCCCTCAGAAGTGACTGTCACTGGCCACTTTCCTTGATTTTTTCCTCAAATAGCTCTCTGCTTCTCCCAGAGTTTTGAATTCTTGCTGTTCACTGGAAGCATCAGAAGAAACACAAACTTTCTTTCATGCCTAGATTTTGCATTATGCCATTGCTTCTCAAGCAATTTAAGCCAGAATGTTCTGATTTTAGCTTACCTCAGTAGGCTGGATTTGACTATTTGAGTGATTGAGTTGATGTATGAGGTGGGGGAGAAAGAGAAACAAGAACTTTTTGCGAGGACAAGACTGCTTAATTTTTGCAGTAAAGTTGGATGTAGATGTGGCGTTTAGGAACATGGTTTAATGGTAACAATGTTAATAGCTGGACTTGATGAACTTAGAAGTAGTTTTGAACCTAAATGATTCTATAATTTGTGTCAGTTGAAACTTCTTCTGAATTCACTGTGAGAAAACTTTGGAAACATTGGGAAATTGCTGAACAGCAGGTTCTGAACAGAAGCTACAGCTCTCTGAGTGCTCAGTGTGTTGGTGGTAACTGTTTTACCCCATGCTGTTCAGTGAGTTTAGCATATGAATGGTGTTTGCTTATAATTTAAGCAAATGATTATCAATTCCTATCAAATTATTAATTAAAAGTCAATGGAACTTGTGAAATGATCAGAAGACTGTGAAGATAGCTGAGACAATAATCATTAAGTGTGTACTGCTTTTAACAGAGATTTCTCTGGGTACTGCACAAAACAAAAATACTTGAGTGAAGCAGAGAAGTAATGCAAAATATGTGTCATGGTTTGACTACTAACGTAGTTACATAATAAAATCATAGATATGCTGTATTTTCTGTCCTCTGATGCTGTATTAGGAAAAGGAAGGATGGACTCCAGAACACTCAAGAAAAATTGGAGAGAGGCAACTCTCTCCTCTTCTACGTGACTAAAAACTCTGTTTTTGTTTATGAGATGGAGTTGCATCTTCAGTCAGACTTAGCAAAACTGTGTTTCAGCAGATTTAAACATGCTTTTATTGTAAATGCTATATTTGTTAAAGTGTATATTTGATTAAATAAACTGCTACGTCCAGGCAGGTGGTGAGAAAAAAAAAGTATGAATGTACCCAGTTTGGCTCTGCAGGGTACAGCAGTCTTCTCTGGAAAGCACCCCTTGCTCTGGAGGTGTTACAAAATGGTGGAAGCATTGTCTCAATGCCACAGAGATAGGGATTATCTTTTCCTTTTGTACCAACTATGTGCATCTCTGTTTCCATGAAAATTGCTGCTTTAACCTCCCGTTGTTACCCTTGCACTGAGAAATGTTGCTACCTCAGTTTCCTGATGCCATCTTAATATAGCTGCCTATAATCTTTGCTGCTTTCTCCATATGGGAACGTAACTGATGATTTTTGGTATTGTAGGAAGGCTAAAGATGAGGTGGCTACTTTTGTTTTTACTTCTAACTCCAGAGAGGGTTCAGACCAAGCTTTGCTGGTATGCAAACCTCATGAATCAATCCACTGGATTGCTTCATTGCACTTTGTTTCCTGCTTATTTAGCCTGTGGCTGATTGTTGAAATGTGCTCTATGACACTTCTTTTAATGTTATTTACTGCTAAAAGGAAGTCTAAATTTTACATTTGGTTTCTTTCTGTGAGTTAAACATCATGTTTTTCTGCTCACAACAATAATTTAGGTTGTAGAGGGACATGTTTTGACAGGAACATCACAAGTAATTTTAAAATTAAGAGTTGCAAAATTCATGACTTATATAAAATGACAGTTTTAGGCCTTTTTGTTCCTAAAAGACTGGGTAATGTGAACAAGACATTTCCTTTAATTAACTTTATTTACTGTTCCCTATAATGAAACATCCAAAGGGCCTTTAGTCTGCAATTTTACGTTGGCTGAGGGAAGGGGCTATGGACTGTTGCTTCTCAGAATGTGCTGGTGTTGCAGGATGCTGTAGTATTACACCTGTGGCATCCCTGGTACATGCAACAGCAGATAAACCTGCTTGTTTTTTCAAAGTGCTGCCATAACTCCTAATATTTTTGATTTGTCCACTCTTTAGTGAAGCTAATGAACAATTGTCAAGGTGATGAAGTGGTGAGCAGCACTTGAAAACTTTGTCTGGTTCCTTCATAATAGCAATTAGGCAAGGAATTTGAGTGCTCTGCTTGTTTTTCTGTTTGCATAATCCAGTAATCATGCATATTTTCCTGTGTTAACCCTTTATAAATACTAAGTTGCAGAAAACTCCAGAACTGAAACCAAAGTAAAATAAAATTAATAAACAGGATAAACAGGAATATAAATATAAAAATCATGGGCAGGAACCTGTTTAAAGAACAAAACTTTCAGAGGCAGATTAGTATCTGAAGTCACAAAGAGTCAAAGTGTATACATGAGGAAATAAAAATACTTCTGAGATGCAAAACAAATAGGTAGCCTTCATAGAGACTGTGTAAGAACATGTTTCCAAGTTAAATACCAAAAAATTGGAAGCCGATATAATGCTAAATCATTTAAAAAAAAAAATCCCTCTTATGAATTGACATAGGCAATCTTGGAATAAAATGAATTGTGCTTGTGAAATTCCAGACGAATTTGTTCAAGTTCTTCAGTACTTCAGGTACTACATCTTTATCTTCAAATTCCTCACTTAGAAAACAATGGGGCCAGCTATTATATATCTTCCTCTGAAAGACAATTATGGCCTTTTTTGGTCTGTAAAGGTCTTGTAAACAGACCAGACTACAATCTAGGAATGAAATTCCTGAAGTGATTGGAAGAATGTAGGAATGTAACAACCTGAACCTGTTTGTCAAGACATTCCTTACTGATCAAGGTATAATCTGAGAGAGGTGTAGAAAGAAAATCATCATCAGTAGTGCAGAAAGTCCTAGAGAAAAAGAGGCAGGGAATAGTTTAAGTCCAATAAGAAAAGAGGAAGGGAATAGCCCAATAAGGATTTTATTTTATCAAAGATGAGTGTAAATATAACAGAAAAATCCCTTAGATATTGTCAAAATTAAAATGACTCTTGAGATCAAGTTCTCCTGTGTGTGAAGAGAGTTGTTCTGCTGGCACTGTTGATGCTGTTTTGTGCAGGTATTGTTGTCTTTGCTTCTCTGATGTAAAGATTCCTGCATCTTTGTACGCTTTATTACAAAGAAAATTAAACTCATAAATAAATAGAGGTTTGTGATGCAATCAGTTCTAATCTCCTAACAGAGAGACAAAGACACTCTCAAGACCAATATTTTTTTTTATTTCCTCTACTTTTCTAGTCTTAGTCTCTTAAGCTGCCTTTTTGCTGAATGTCATGGTACAGGGTCTCCAGTTTAAGTTTCCAAACACGATCAAAGTGTCGTTTTGTCCTGCTTCCTTCCTTCCCCTTTCATATTATTTGTTTATTAATTTATTATATTAGTATATTAGTTTAATATACTTTTAGTTAAATTGTCATATGATGCTTCCCTCTTTTTCCACTCTGACAGTCACCTTAGAGTCAAGTTTTTTGGTTTCCTCCATATTCCTCTAAGGTTATTTAACAAAAATCCAAGAAGGAGTCAGACTCATTCTGAACCACCATGATTGCCTGTGATGGAAAAGAATAGATCTCTATTTTTTTAATAAGAAGATGCTTACTAGTGTCAATTCTTAATTTTAAGAGAGAGCTATGCTGCTGCTCTCTGAACAGGGATACATGACAACCTCCCATTTGCAGTTATCCAATGGGTCTGGAGCTTCTTATATGTATATGTATCAAAAATATGTTCTTATATATTTAAAATGTAATTTATGTTAGATAAACAAAAATTCATTTTTCATGAATTGAAAAAACTAAGGCTTTACTCAGTCTACCTTAGTTTCCTGTCCCTGATGGTCACCAATGATCCTGCTAGTGAAATGTAAGGAAAAGTACAAGATAGACAAAAGCATGCTATTTTATCCAAATATTATCCAAGCAACCATTGATGAGTGATTTTTGAAGCTCCTGAGTAGAGGTACTGCCTCATATTCAGTGCTGCTAAATAAATATTTTAGCCAAGAATTTTTTTCTGTGCCTCTTTGAGTCCAAGAAATCTTTATTGTATCCACAACACAGCTGAACTACACATCTGAAGAACCCTTTCTGTCTGTTATGAATCCATCATTTATTATTGCCGTTCACTGCCCTTTAATTCTTAACTTAGTAAAGAAGGTGGACGACCTTTATCTATTGCACTCATTGTTTATACACATCCATCGTATTTCTCCTGGTTCACGGCACCTCTTAGATGATCCTGAGTGCTCCTCTCTACTCCTCTCCCAGTTCAGTTACATTCTTCTGTTGCTTTTTGTGATGGGCAGTGTTGGGGTTTTCCTGCTGTGCACGGCTGCCCCTTTGAGGGGGCGGTTTTGGAAGGAGTGTCTGGAATGGGAGGGCGTCTGCCCCTGCCTGGGCACCTTGCTTGGGGGACCACTGCAAGGACTTTGGTAGCAGCAGTAGGTGGGTCTGGAGGCTTCTCTGAGGAGAGAGAGGGCCAGAGGGCGTGCACAGATCTTCTAGAGAGGGCAGAAGGGGGAGCGGGTGGAGTGGACAGAGCTGCCTGCAAACCAGACAATCCTAAAATTTTATGAAAACAAGGACTTGCCCACAGGGGAATGGTGGGCAGGGAGAGCATTGCATATAAACTGCTCATACTTCTGTTCTGTCTTCCCATGCTGCTTTTTAATTTTTCCTTTATTCTGTGAATTTGCATTCAGATGAAATATGCCATTTTACTGATCTTGGCTGACACAGAGGAAGGTGTCTCTCTCTAAGCTGTGACTGTGTTGCGATCCTGCCATTCTTTTAAAAACTAAAGGATCCTGTCCCATTATCAAGAGCCTGATTTCCTCCTAAAGGCACATGGACACCTTAGTTGTGATGGGAGGAGGTACCAGTGGCAGCAGGGCTACCTGGAATTGTAAACGTTTACTACTGAGAATTGCTGTGACTAAGTTTGTAGATCTGTGCCCTGCTCCCCTCTGACGTGTAACTGCCATGATCTGCATCCTTCATGGTACAGACCCATCTCAATTACAGTGATTTTGGTTCAGCATAGGGCTGTCCTGTCATTCCAATGCGTGACTACATGCACCGCACTAACATTATGCTGTGGCACCCAGCTCCTCTTCTTTAAAAGAGACACTTATGCTGCAACATTTCATAGCTGTGGCATTGATGGAAGCAGTCCAAGCCTTAGTGAGTTACACAAAAGTGGAAATGAGCAGTGTTCAGGTGAAGCATAGATTAAGTGTCCCTATCTTACTCCAGGTTCCATCCTCCCAAGTTGGTTTGGACTTCACCGATGGTAAGGAAGAGCTTGCTACTTGCACCACGCTCTTTGTGTCTTCCCACACAATTAAGAGGTGCCCACCTTCCACCTCACTCTTTAGTTGGTGACCTGCTGGCTTCCTTCCCTCTTTCTCCCCCCAGAGATTCTGACAGAAAGTCAGGCATATATATTATGTGTGAGGAGTATTGGTAGGTATCATTTGTCTTTGTTAAGCTGTCTGTCGTAACACACCCACTGCAATTTGTTAACATGTTCAACATACGAAAAAATTTATTCTTCTGCCCTCACAGCATAGGCAGATTGTGGGTAGATATGCCTGCAGAACACAAGGTTTGCATTGTGCCAGTAAATTTTGTGGCAATACAATTTATAAAAGCTTTCATTGGGGTTGGTTTTAAATTGTGACAGATGTCAAATTCTTCTGACACAAATAATAATAAAGCAGTCTCAAATGAAGAAAAACTAACTCCAATTGCACAAGAAACCCTTTCTGGTATCGTGAGGTGTTAAAAGCAAAAATAACACCTTTTTATAGCTGTAAAGATGTAGGCTGAAGCATGTTTTCTGTAAAACTGAGCTTAAAACTTGTAAGATCTTTCTCTAGAATTATTTAAAGAGGAGTAATTGATATCTCTTATATGTAGCTTGTCTTCTGTCAGTTTATAGCAGAACTATGGTTTCAGAGGTGCAATTAGTTCAAGTCTGCACAATAACTTCTGTAGGCACTTGCAGCTGAAGCATTATGTTATACAATAAAACTCTGAAATGAGATATATTTCAAATAGGAGATAATAGTGATAATACAAATCTTTGTTTATTAAGTAGTCAAAAGGTTCAAATGAGCTGTGAATTTTGAAGAAGACTTTGGCAGGAGATGGAAAACACAACAGCATAATTCAGAATTCCCTTTAGTCTAGATGTAATCTTGTTAGTGCTGTGCAAAAGTTCAAAATAAAATGAGGCCTGGACATTCTGAAGATGTTTGCTTTTGACATTCCTAATCTGGGAATGTTTTAAAAAAATAAGCACTTCTGTTTTTTAAAACAGACATTGAACTTTGTACAAACATCCAGTTGGAGATGGGTGTAAGGTGTCAGAGACGAGGAGGGAACAAATGTGTTGCTTGTTTGCTAATCGCTATGGAGACATTGTGCCTGAGTTCTCTACATTAATTCATCACTTTATTTGGCCCTCAAATCTTGAGTACATAAGTGATCTAGAAAGGCTTTTGTGTCCCTTTTAATGTCTCACTTCACTGGCTTTCTGGTTCAGGAACTCTTGCAACTCAGACTCCCTCACCCTGCTCCTAGGGTTTTCAGCAGGCTATATGAAGAGCTTTGTTAACACGATTGCTTTTCAAACACCTGGTCTTTTCTAGGAGTGTAAGCTACCCAAAATACAGTTTAAATGCATGAAAATACAGTAGGTGTGTATTTGCAGCCACTCATCCATGTGTTTTATGGCTTTTCCTAAAAAATTAGACTTACAATGATAATTTGCTTTTTAATATTTCTTTGCTCGGGGTACTGTTCATAGGCCACAACATATCATTATTAATAAGCTTGAGAGAGAAATAACCTTACTTAGAAGAGTTAGTATTGTTTCAAAAATAGCCATTACTCTTCAGAAAATCAATCCTGGTATCACCATGGGTAGGTCCATTGACTGTCATCTTGGTGCCCAGCTGTGGAATGTCAGGCAACACATAAAAAAGAAATGGAGATTATATAAAAGTCATCAATACGGAGCTGAATGCATCCAGGATGCACTTACAGCTCTTGAGAATTTGTGTTTGCTCTTCTTTTTGCCTGTAAAAGAATCAAATGGCAGCAGCTTTACAACAACCAAAGAAAACCCTTACTAAAACAGGTTAAAAGTCATGAATAAATTCATGGAATAATAATAAAAAACCCATCACAAGTTATTAGGCTCAAAGATGTAAACACTGTCTGGGTGAGACCTTAAGCCATAGATTTCTGGAAGATGAAAGTGCTATGTTTATTGCCCTCTTGTTTCTGACACATCCGTTACTGTCCACCGGCACACAGGATGCTGGATGAAGTTGACTTTGTTCCGAGCAATATACTTTTACTTTTTTTTTTTTTTTTTTTTAATGTAGAAAAGGAACGTAAAAGATGTCTGACTGCCTGACCTCTTCTTTCCCTGCCTTCAGGCATTTGCAACCTGACAGTTGTTTCTTTACACTGCTTTATATGGGAAATAACAGTGCTGAAATAATTTAAAACAAGTCCATGAGGAATAAGGAGATCCTTTCAGATCCTTACTTTGGGGCCAAGATTTTCTCTCTAGCACAGCACAGCAGTTAAGTTTTGAAGTCTTTTTTTGCATACACACAGTGCAGTTTCCCCATTTTTTTTTCTTGATTGCATTAACACAAACAAGTGATCCACAGGTAGCTCTTCTGTGCATTTACTGAATACAGGTTAACATTTCTGCAGCTACATTTTGCAGCTACAAAATGGTAGGGTTTTTTTTCAAATATCCTGGAAGGAAACAATGGGATCAGTTACAGCTATAGGCAGCAAATGATTCAGAAATCACCTAGAAAAAATATCTGTTCTAAGCAAGTGTCTAGTAAACAAGGAATCAATAATCTGGAGCTCTCTGAGAAGTGCTAAGCATGACTGGCCCACAGAAAAGATGGATAAGAATGAACCTTATGGTCTCCAAAGACATCACAAGAACAATTAACCAAGCAACAGGAGGGTCAAAGTGTCCATCTTTAACTTGCACTTTTCTCAATGGATGAGGACATTTATAGTGTCCCTGCGGCATCCCTACTTTTATATTACCTCTGTTTTGTGGGAATGTTAATGTCAGCCACTTTCCTCTCTTCCCAGCAAAAGTTAACATAAGTGAAAATGTGCTTTCTGCATCCCTCATAGTAATTAAATACCAGTAAACTGCTGAAAGATATGTATTAAATAAAGAGAAATGCACCTTTGAAGCTAGTCCCATCTAGCAAATAAAAGAATAGACATGTCAGCAAGGCAAGTTCAGCTTCGTTCAAAAAGAAAAAGTGTGTTGCTACCAAAACCGAGGTAAGCCAGAAATTTCAAGCTTGATTTAAATGAAGAATAGAATCACAGAATGTACTGAGTTAGAAGGGACCCTCACTTGCAGTGCAGAGCAGAGTGGGACAGTCCCCTCCCTTGCGTGGCTGGCGATGCACCTGCCTGGTGCCTGATGCACCCCAGGACATGGTTGGCCCTCCTGGCTGCCAGGGCACTGCTGACTTATGTTCTATTTGTCATTGACCACGACCACAGGTCCCTTTCTGTGGGGCTGATCTCCAGCCTCTTGTTCCCAAGTCTGTCCATACATCCAGAGTTGCCCCATCCCAGGTGCAGAATGTGGCTTCAACTTTCCCTTGTTGAAATTCATACAGTTTGTGATTGTCTATGCCTTTGATTTGTCAAGGTCTCTCTGCAGGGCCTCTCTGCCTTTGAGGGAGTCAACAGCTCCTCCCAATTTAGTGTTGTGGGCAAAGTTAGTATTCCCCTGTATCCTGTGTCCAAGTCATTTATGAAGATATTGAAGGGTATTTGCCATAGGATGGAGCCTTATGGAACCCCATTAGTGACCGGTCACCAGTCTGATGTCACCCCATTCCCTATAACCCTCTGTACCTGACCCGCGAAGCAGTTGCCCACCCATCACATGATGTATTTATCCAGCTGAATGGTGGACATTTTGTCCCAAAGAAGAGACAGAAACAAAAATTTCTGTCCTAACTTCCCAAGCAGCTTTCTGAGAGGACAAATGGTGAAATTGAGGAAACAAAATTTGACAAGGAGAACTTTCACCTCATGACGCCATGCTGGTTGTTACTGGTGACTATGTTGTCCTTCAGGTGTTTTTTAATAACTCTCAGAATAATCTTTTCCAAAATTTTGCCATGCACTGAAGTAAGACTCTTGGACCTGTAGTTTTCAGGGTCATCCTTCTTGAAAATTGGGACAGCATTTGCCAGACTCCAGTCAGCTGGGGCATCTCCAGATTCCCAAGACCATTCCAAAATCACTGAGGGATGCCTCAAAATGACATCAGCCAGCTCTTTGAGTATTCTCAGATGAAACTCATCAGATTCCATAGACTTACAGGGATCAAGCTGGAGCAGCAGATCCCTTAATAATGAATCTTAATGAAATGAATAAAATTACAGAATGTGAAAGCCAGGTTTTCCTTGCTCTGTTAACTTTTCTGTTACAGCTTTGCAGTGCTCTCTCTAAGGTAGCCTGGGAGTGTTTTCTTCCCTCTTCTGCTACAAAGCCACAGGTCAAAGAGGTGTCAACCTTCAACCTGGAAGACAAAAGTATGTGTGCTTGGAAAACTCTTCGTAGGTAAGAGAGGAGGAATGTAATTCTCTCCTCATGTCTAAGTGGACGTAATAATCCTGCTGTTTATCAGAGCCACTTTTTTGGAGGTTGCTTTCTTCATACCTTTTCCCTTTCCCTTGACTGCCTTGGCCTTTTTGATGGTAGATTTTAAGTCCCAATGCTATTCCTGGAGAATAAGAAACAACTTCTCCTGTTTTCAATCCAGATCTCTGTTTTCTGTGTTTCTGTGTTTCTAACTTGTGACAGTTTTAGGAAGCTGATAACTTCAGAGCTTGATTTGTTTTGATTGTTCCGCAAAATTGCTTTTGTGTAATTCCCAGAATTTGTAGTCAAAGAGAGAGAAGGAATCATAAAACATATGAAAATATCATATTTATTAAATAATGAGGCTCATCTGGCCAGCTTCTTGGTTGCAGTGTGATAAATCATGTGTTCTTAATAAGGAATAAGTAACACTGTTTCAGGTAAAATCCTTCTCTTATTGTCAAGATTAGCACAATTGTTCAATCTGTATGGATCTCCACATTGGATATTTAGTCTGCTTGCACTTTTTTATTAGATTCAAGATTCTAATTCAGGCATAGTTGTAAACCTGAATACTTTATGCTAAACAGCATAGAAAAAGAAGCCTTTTTACAGAAACCATTAAGCCCAAAAAGGAGAGGTCACATCTGTTTCCGTGCAATAAACATAAAATATATACTTATATGACTTTTACAGCAATAAATTCTGTTACATTTTGTATGGGTGAGAGACTTCTCAGATATTGCTTAAAACCAGTCATCCATGAATGTGTATCTCACTTGCCACTTCCCTTTCAGAGAGAGGATGGTTAGATTGCTCTTCTTCACCTTACAGCTTAAACACTAATAATTGTGAAGAGAGATATTGGTCACTGTGTATTTTATATATGTACCTATCATTTTTTCTGTCCTTACATGCAGCATCTCTTGCTGAAATGCTGTGTATCAGCCTAGTTGAAATTCAGCTATAGCAGTTTGTATGCTGCCAAATCTAGACTGTAACCCACAGGGGACTTCATTAGTAGATAACTTTTTTTTCAGTCCAAAGATTTCACTGGAGAGTTTTAAAACTCTCTAGTTTGCTAATTAGCTTATCTCCAAGGACTGTACTTAACAGTGTACAAACCTTTTTTATTGATGTGGGCATTCACACACATATCCATTCAACTTAGAGCATCATCATCCCTTGTTGTATTCAAGGACAAATGCTTTTAAACTTTGTGTGCCATAGAAAGGCTTTCCCTGGTCTATCATCTCTGCTTTTGCAGAATGCCTCTTTTCTTCTAATGCACATGAGCATAAATAATCCAGTTTTAAAAACACTAGTGTCATATTGGATGTGTTAAGAATGAGAGTTACTGTGGCACTGGAAGGGATTTCCCAGATGGCTACATTTTTTCAAAGTCCGTTGTAAGTTAATTCTTATAATTGGAATAATCAAATCAGTCCCTAACAGAATATTAATCACAAGCCTTGACACAAGACGGTATTCATAAAATATTGTTCTGTGGATTGCACAGTTTCCAGGCTGAGTAACATTGCTGATCAGGTCTGCATAATCAATTCCAGTCTGCAGCAACCTAATTGTATGGAAGCGGAAAGGTTTCTTTTGTTCCATCAGGACTCACTATGCAGTGGTTCCAGAGTGCCCCACCATTACTGAAGTGTTCCAGTTTTTCAGTGTCTGCTGCACAGGCTCTGGGTGGGCTGATGTTTGCAGACCTGTCACCTCACTCCAGGCTTCTATTTAGTGATGGGACAGACTCCATTATCCAAAGAGTGCTGGAGGACAATTTTTGAGGTTTTTGTGTGTGCTCTGACGAGTACCTCAGAAGTCACAATCTTCTGTAGGTTGATATTATGCAATCAGTAATGTTGTTTGAAATTTTTACTCCTTTTTTTTCATGTTTCGAATAAAGACAGAGTCCTGAAAGACTGTGGTCTCACAGAGAAAGTGTCAGTTGTTCGTACACAGAATTATACTCATTAAAAGATGGCAGATACATACTAATTGGAAGGCAGCTTATTTTATTGTGGTTTTACAAAGTCATTTGTTCTAGTTTTTGTTCCCAAAAATGTAAAATTGATCCTTAGTGCACGTCTATAGGCCTTGGCTGTCCAATTCCACCTGAATTGGAAACTCAATAAGAGTTTTCTTTTTTTTTTATTTTTATCAAAGGCTATTTCAAAACTTCGTCAGAGTTTTCCTCGGGAAACACAACCTGCATGCCCAAATGCTCAGTCCCTGTACTGCATCCCAATCTTAATCTCTGCACTGCTTGGATAGTATGTATTTAGATGGAATTGTTAGATGTAACCCAATGTAAGTGCTGTTTAAAAATAGCATTTCTTCATGCATTGCTTTTCCTCTGTATAGATAGAGGACAGAAGAAGTCTTTTATGCTTTTCAGATTGGGTAAGCACTACTGATCTGAATTCGGTTAAAAAGATTATTACGTGTCTGTTGCCCATTTGTTTTTCTCAGAGATTGCATCTGGGAGAGCTGACATCTTTAAATGATCTGAGTTTTGGATCCAGAGCAGTGACTAAAATATTTTTGTGAGTTTCCATCATTGTAATTTTACTAAAATTCTCCTATTCTCTCTTTAGTTCTGTATTTAGTTCCTTAAATGTCTGTGGACCTTTAAGCTCACTTTGCTTCACAGATGCTGAGCTGATGGACCCCTAACACTGGGAAATCAAAAGTCAAAAGTATGCACTCTTGAATGGTCCCGAAACTTTTAGGATTTAGTTCAAAACCTCAATTTTCAATGACAGAACAAACTCTAGGTAATCCTCTTTTTTACTGGATTTTCTTGTTTTCGAGAGGAAAGGCTGAGATTTTAATACAAAAATTAATTTAACAAGCAGAAGGAAAAAAGTATTTCAGAATATGTCCCTGCTATACATGTGGCATTCATTCTTGAATGTCCAAAAGAGTAGTTTGCCTAATGGAATTTCTTTAGCATGTGAAGGTACTTTTGGTGTATTTTTTCCTAACACAGCAATGTGAAAAAGTGCATTAAGAATTTATTAATATTGGGCATTCAGTAGACCATCTGTCATTGTGGTTTTGTCTGTTGTTTGGAGAAGTTTGACTTTACTGAGGCCAGTTTTACTTATGTATGCTCTTGTATCCTTGTTTTAAATTATGGCTTTTCTTGTGGAGTGTGTACTGAATCATTGTCAATTGTATGACAGTCCATTCAGGTTTGGTAATGATAGACTCTAGAAGGTAAGACCCAGTAGCTTGAGAATCACTACATTTGATATTGTGTCTATTCATGAAAAGTAATGGGGTTTTTTGTGTTTTTTTTCCCTCTTCCTTTTCCAGGATATAAATGATATTAGTAAATTAATTTGTCATTTTTCTACAGCTACCTTAGATCCAAGGCCAAATTTACTGCTCTTTGTCTTTCATGCCTTTTAGAGTGCAATAGTTTCTTCTGCTCTTGAAATGGAATACTTAAAAAGGTAAAAAAAAAGGTGCAAAGTAAAATGAACACTTTTTCAGTGAAGCATTCTCCTTACACTTTAATCTGATAAAACTTTCTAAACCTGAGATTCAAACCAACATAAATCAATAGGATTTATTTCAGGTTTGCTACTAAGAAAAGATCATGCTAACTTCTAGTTCTGGTTGCAAGTACTCTGGCACAGTCTCTTAGTGCCTTTTTTGCTAAGAAAAAAACAGTGAACACACTGGAAAATTAGCTCTGAAAAACATAGAAACAGATGTTAATAAATACCATATTGTGCACAGTTACTTTTTATCTGCAATACATAAAAAAATTTCCTTGAAGATATTCTTTATTTGTACCACTTAATGAGCAGATTTTAAAACTGATTTTTATTTATGACATAGAACATACACTTTGCAGTTCGTATTCCAGTGAACTTGCAGAAAAAGCTTTGCTATTCAAAAGTTTATAGAAAGGAAATACAGATGGTAGTGTGAATTACCTAAAGAATTGAAACAAATATTTCAGTGAAATGCTTTATGTTATTTGAATAGAATTAATTGTATTAGACTTGGATAAATCTCCACTGCTTACTGAAGAATTATTTTCTTTGGATTTGTTCTTATTTGTGGATTTACTTTCATTAAGTGGTTCAGCTGTCTCCTAATTTAATCTCTACTGAAACAGAACTGAAAGACAGCATTTTACAGGATTTCTGATTAGACATTTCAAACAATATTAACTACCAGTTTAATCCATTTCTGGTCTCTGAACTGTGCAAGCTATTCTTTTAATATTTATTTTCTGAGTATACTAATTGCTAGAAGGCATTCCCTAAAGTTCTTTGGATAAACAGTATTCAGAACAGGGATAATTTCAAAGGAGTTTTTTCATCTAGAGCTCAAACTTCCTCCTGCATGCCTACACGTACTCAAGTATGCCAGTTTGTGGGATATCAAACTTTTGTAATGATTTTTTGTGTATTTGGAGAAAAAAATGAATGTGATTCAGAAAAGTAGCGGCTGAATGCTCTTTCATTTGATGTAAATGAAAGAGCAACCACTACAGTAAATGTTGAGAAGTTTCTCCAGTTCATGCTAGGACCAGCCCCTGCTTGGATACAAACATATGGTTTCTATCGCAGGCTTGCAGTGCTGATGTAGGTATACAGTACTCTGTTCTCTAAAAGCTTTCTGGGTCAATCTGCCAGGATGCTGCACTGCTACGTAAAGGAAAAGTCCTTCACCTGTCTTCACCCCTTGTACCTACTCACTTGCTAAGTCTTTTCACTGAAGGTAAGAGGGCTTTGCTTCAATGGAATGCTGCCACATGGATGTTGACAACTAACTTTTTGTTCTATATCTGGGCAGATGTAAAGCTTCTTCTCAAATGCCCTGGGCCACCTGAGTTCAACTCACTGCGTAACCCTGTCAACTACTAATGTGCCTGAGGGGTATTTCTAGGGAGCAATTACTGCAAAATCTAAAAGCGGCTCCCAACTTGTTACAGGAAATGCAAGTTCCTGCATTCTGAATGCTGCTGTGCCATGAGGGTCATATCATTGTCTAGGAGCTGACTGTGCCTGTTAGATAATCTTTTTTCCCTGTCCCCATGTTTTCCCAGCAACAGTGAAAGCAAAAGTGAAATGATGTTTTCTAGGTATATTTTAGGTACTGCAGTCTATGCCTTAATCTTCACTGAAACATTCAGTTGTAATTCTGTATATTCTGTATATTCTTCTGGGCTACTTCGTAAGCCCATTAAGTGTACGTGATTAGACAGGACTAAGTGTCTTGAGAAAGAGTTCCTTTTTGTGCTTTTCTGTTACTCAGGCAATCCTATTTCCAATGATCAATGAGAGTGGTCAGCTGACAGCTTCCTTTTCTTTTCTGTCAAATACATTCAAACATCTTTGTTCGAGTGTAAGGAGGCAAGTGGTGCCAATGCTTGACTGCTGGTACAGATGAGAGACATCCTGCAGCAGAAAAAGCGTTTTCACTATTGTGCAGGCTGCTCATCTAAACCCATAATTGCACGCCACGTGTACCCTTGAGCAACCATCTGACTGACTTGTGGGCAGACTCCATGCCATCTGAACAGATGGGCATGAGTGTAAGCTGACAAGGGAGCCCATATGTTCCTAAATTGTGAATGTTGAGGAGGGGATTCTTAGCCAAGAATGTGCAGATAACTTTCCAAGTCTTACGTGATTGTCATTAAGAAGAGCTGGCATTGCCAAGTGAAGCTTACTCCTTTGAGTTGATTTTTGCAGCAGTTCATTGTGGAGTGAGTTTCCGGACAGCCTTTTATCCTGGCTGAACACTGGATGTCTTCAGACTTGAATCTTGCTTAGAGTCCATTATGGATTTTCCACAACATTTTCAAGTCTAGTCTTTGCTTGTGACAAGTCAGGAAAGTACAAACATCTGTTCTTCGCTCCTCATTTTTTTTTTCTCCAGAGAAGAGAGGATTTGACTGTTAGAATGTGAAGCTAGGCCAAGAAATATCTCAAGGTTTATTTTCTGTTGCGCGATCTCCAACTGGTCATGACAAAACACAGATTAAAATAACCAGTCTAAGTATTTGGCATAAACCATTAAGTCAAAGTAGATATTTGAGTACTTGATGACAGTAGATATTTATACTCATAGAGTCATAGAATGGTCTGAGTTGCAAGGAACATTAAAGAACATCTAGTTCCAACCCTTCTGCCATGGCCAGGTACACCTTCCACTAGACCAGGTAGCACACAACTCCATCCAACCTGGCCTTGAACATTTGGAGGGATAACTAAAATCTGATTATGTGTAACAAATTTTAACATGTGTGACTGTATAATCTGTTATCAAAGGAAAAAGAAGAAAAAAATATTTACAAATTATATGATACCTAATTATTTCATTTTGTTTTATTAAATAGTTCCTCTGAGAGATAGTAACTATAATCTCTAAAACGTTGTAGTGAAGAGTAACTAAAAAGATTAGTTACTCTTAGTTACAAGAGTTACATGTTTGAGGAAAAATTTCTAAACTCCTAAAGGAGAAATAATATGTCTTAGCTAAATTACAGATATTAATCTACTTTTAAAGTTGCATGAACCAAAATAATTTATGTTCCTTTAAAAATAATGTTTATTTAACTTCTAGTAATTTTGCCTGCTGCCATGGTAACTTAAGATAAATCTACGTGAAGGTGGATTTGTCTTTTGATAACTCCAGTATATAACTCCAGTATTTTCAATCAAATTAACAATAGTAGTGCTATTACCAGTCATTGTTTCTTTGTTCAGCTGGAAAAAAAAAAAGGATGTAGAATGAGACCAATATAACAAGATTTTAAAAAAAATCTAGAACTACTCTGTGAAGAAAATGTAAGAATGCTGTACATAGCAGCAAATCTCCTGCAAGTTCCCTGTCAACAGAAGACAGGCTAGTATGGCTTTTTGTCAGTACGCTTGGAACCCTGCCCCACCTCACTTGTGAGAAATAATATCCCCAACTTGGAAGAAAAAGGTGACAATCTAAGTTACAGTTGAGTAACTTGAAAATTAGTCATTAGTGGTGGAAATCTCTGATACATTTGCAAATAAACATCATGTATGAGCACTGGAACAATGTGCCACATTTCTTTAAAGAAATCACATTTTGATTTGATTTGATTGGCCAAGTACCATCTGTCATCTCAGCAGTGCCAGCAGGGTCCCATGTAAATCAGCACATTCCCAAGTTCCTTGATTGGAGCTGTAGCAAAGTGAATGGAAATCTCCCAGGCTGAATGCTTCATTTGAAAAAGCATTTTTTCCCCTGATTTGTAGTTTGTCATTAATAGCATGTACAGGGAGCTGAAACTGAAGTTCTGAAGGCTTTGCAAAGACGCCCATGCTTGCTCAGATCTAACACTGCAGTGTGAGTAATTGCTAGTTAGCAGCATGAGCATTTCCAGGCTGCTGACACTGTGAGCTTGACAACTGACAAGTTTCACTCCCATGTCATAATAACCCACAATGAAATGCAAAGCAGAAAGCAAAGATTGCAACTTAAAAAGAAGACAAAAGAAACGTTAGCAAATCTTTATTCAGTGCTGCTGGAACATCATTATCTTAGCTTAAGAAATGTGATTGTGGGCAAGAGGGAGATTGCTGCTAAAGTAAGCACAGGCATAACTATGATGTACAGCTCTGTTGGTGATTCCTTTGACGAATACTTCTGCATTGCAAAGGGGTTGGAGGGTTTCACTTAATGTGGTGGTGCATCTTGTTTGTAACACTTAATGTCTCATTACAACCTTAGTAGAAATACAGCATCTTCATGTTTGTTTTACTAATTTGATAAAAATTAGTGTAGTGGACAATACCCTTTGGACAGTTTTAAGCCTTGCATTCTTAATTCATTTTTCAGTAAGGCTTTGGGGATGAAAGAGGGGAAGAGGAAAGTGTTTTCTGAAGGAGATTAACATAATTTTTGCCAAATAAAAGACTTGTTCTCATTGTACTGAGCCAGGTGGTTCAAGGTCCCAGAAAAGCACCCTGCCAGGTGCTGCACTGCCACAGCATAGTAAGCACATTTCGGCTTACTTCGTTTTAATGTTAAAACAGTAAACCTGTACTCTCTGTCCCTTTGGAACATTCATCTCATCCATCTTTAGTGCTTCCTAGTGAGAGTCCATTTCCTCTTCTGATTCCCCAGTCTGCATTGCTCTGATTTCTTTGGGAGACCATTTCCACATTTCCCAGATCACTCAGAGTTACTGCAGTGTTATACTTCTTCCCCTAAGAAGACTATCACTGATTGATGACCCAGAGAGGAAGAAATAGCTAGCTAATACTCAGTTGTTCTAATTTTTTTGTATTTCAATTTTAGACAAACTACTTTCCTTTCAAAAACAGAAAAAATGAATTACAACATAATTAATTTGCACTACAAAGACATTTGTCTATCTTGCAAGTGATAGATTCATTCAAATGATTTGAAATAAGTTAAAATCTGTTGATTTATTTCAAACCGACCATTCAGAAAAAACAAACCAAAGAAATTGCAAGATTTAAAATTTCTTCCTGAATTTAAATATCTTGCAGAACAGATATTGAGGAATACTTTTAGACTGCTATTTTTCTGGAAAGGCATATGAAAATAAGTGTCTTTTCTAATGCTGGAGGTGACCATTAGAGGCTAATGGGTTGCTGACTTATCAAAAATACTATGAATATTCACTAGTGTGACTGAGTTGTCGCAGAGCTCAGTAACTTGCTTATGATGAAGACATTTGCATTTATAGTTCTAGATTAAATAATGTGCCTTTAAAACTTGCTCTTCTTTCAGTTTTGCATGTTGCTGTTCTTTCTTTTTTTTCCTCACGAGAAAGAACTTGTTATTGGGCATCTTACCTGTTTCATTTCGGCATTCTGCTACATGAAGATCAGTGCTCATCTCCCCAAAGACCAGCTGGTTTAAAACACAGCTTCCCCCACTCCCATATGAACTGATTGAAAAGCTACAAACATAACTAATTTTTAATTACATAAAATGCAAATTGGCTGGGAGAAAGTGGAACAGGAAGAAGCAGAACTTATATACAGCTCTTCCCCTGCCCACTTTCTTTTTGCAAATGAGTGTTTCTCTATCTGGCTTCAACCATCTCAGCAACTTTGGGTTGCAGCACACAGGGTAGTCTCCATGTCTGTTCGCAGCTCCTCCTTGCTCCCATTTTGCACAAGCTGGGATTTTTCCTCTGTGCCACCTCCTGTGTCTCTAGAATCTCTCTGAGTAGCTGTTCCAGGGGAGGAACCTCAGTCCCCTCCTCTAAATGTTCCTGTTTGGTATCTTCTCAAAGAAATGCCCTGTGTAACTGAGGACTAGCATAGCTCAGTACTGAGAAATGACTTCTGCCTGATAGTGCAACTTGTAGCTTTCCTTAGCACTTCTTTTGCCTTTTTGGCTTAATTCACTTCTAATAGCTCGATTTTTCTCTTTTTTTTTTTCTTTTACTCACTCCTTTTTTATCCTTCAGTTTTCTTATATAGTCCATGGTAAATATGAAGATTTTATTTAACTTTATTTCATTCATATTATGTAATACACAGAGACTTTAGTTTTTGCATATGTTTCCTGATTTCAAAACAATTCTTTATGCTTTCTGATGTCATACATAAAAGCAATTGAAGCAAAGCTCATTTGCAGCTTTAGAATGATTGCAAGATAGTGAAAGTGGCTCAGGGTAGACTGTTTGTAGGGTCACTAATTCAAAGATCTATGTTAGCTGGTTATTTCATAGTTGGTGCCTTTGGAACATCTCTAAGCTCTTATGGTAAGATTTTCCTTTATTCATGTCACAGCAGAGGTTTTTCATAACATCTTGTTGTGTATTTATGCTAGGATCTTGGAAATTCAAAGATTTAGGGATAAGTGTTTCTTCAATAACTGTTATTTCTCTCTCTATAATCTCACACATTTCAGAATTGAGATATTTTCGAGCATTACCTATTGAGACAAGATCATGATCTATCACTAAAAGGTGTTATTATCAAATGAAGTTTGGGTTTCCAAATTTATGGTTGTTTCGAAGGCTGAAATCAATACAACTATCTGAGTTTTTAGGCCTTGTTTATGAAGGAATGTACTGAGTTATTCTATCTTTAAAAGAAGTTTTCAGCTTGCATGAAAGCTGCCATTTCTCTGTAAAGCTTAGTATTATTTCATCAAACCTCCTAAACAAGAAGTTTCAATAGGTCCAGCTGAGATGTGAAACTATTTGAATCATGATAACAACAATGGGAATAGTAATACACCTTGCATAGTGATCTTTGTTTTCCCAGGACATGGTAGGTCCAAGTACAGATTACAAAAGGAGAAAATGCAATCTGGAAGAGCATTGCTAACAAGGATACAGAGGTCATGGACTATGAAAGAAATCAAAATGAGCTTCTCTCTGACGATGCAGCAGAGAGGGACAGACATGATGAAAACAACAGATACCAGAGTTTGAATATCTGAATTAACTGAAATTCAGCATTCTGAAGTGGGGTGTGCAGTCCAGATGGGTGGCCTAAATTCCTGCTGCAGTCTGTGGAGAAAAAGTTGCATCTGAATCATCGTTTCCTGATCCTGAGAGAGGTGTCTAAGAGGTAAGGATGAATTGCTTTCCAGAGTTGCCTTCTGTCCTCTGTAGACTGTAGATGGATCTTGGAGGCTTGTTTAGGCTAAGGGTCCAGCTTGTAGACAGCTAAAATGAGATGAACTAGTATTTAAAGAAGGAAGCTGAAAAATCAAGAAGACAGAGGAAATCAACAGAAACAGTATGAGGCTGAGGATAATTTCAGATTGAAAGAGAGAGCTCAGTATGGTTTGTTTTTTCTAAAAGATGATTTATATGAAAAGTGATCAATGTGGCTGAGTGTTTTCATGGGAACAAGTTACTGGGTATCACAGAGCTCTCTAGTCTGACAGGGAGCTGCATAACAAGAACGAGCAGCTGGAAGACAAAACTAGAAACATGCCAGCTGAAAATAAAGCGTGAATCATTAAGAATAAGGATGATTAAACTGTAAAATATGATCTTGGATAATGTTGAATTGTCTATTCCACAGGCTTAAAGTCAATATCAGGCACTAAAATGTTTAAACCATAACGAACATTTTACTTGTAATATAAACTGCTAGGTGTAAGATATCTGGCTTAATACTAGTAGATCAGATTAGTCTTTACACACTTCCAATTTAATGAGCAATCACGTCTTCTTTGTCATATTTCTGTTTGATATAACACTTTACTGTGCTGCTTTTTGGATACCATGATTTATTCTTTGCTCAGCTGCTCTAGTAAATTCTGATGCAGAATTTCATTAGTTTCCTTTTTTTTTTAAATTCCTACATAAAGTGTAGCTAGGAACTCACAAGAATGTGTTTACTGTTTGCTGACATACTTTTCTCATAAAAAGCTTCAATTTAAGCTTTAATTTTAGGAATAGTACCGGTAAAATTTTCAAAACCAGAATATCTTTGTCCTAGGCTTTGGAGCTAGAAAACCTCACCAGTCTAAGAAAGATGGACAATCTGAAGCTAAGCACAAGTGTAGCATAGGGCTTTGTTTTTTCTGTTTCAGTCTGGATGCTGACTTAAATCCTGTGAAGGACAAAAGTGCTCTGCTGTATTTCAAGCTTGGGTTTATGTGCTGGTCAAATAAGTAGAGATTTGTGTTCTTGTTAGGAGTTCCCTGAGTGCCTGAATAATTAGGCACTAAAAACATATAAATATGTCATCAACCCTAACATGACATTTGTCCTAATGATATCTTTAGGATGATAGCAGCGAGGAAATCTCTGTGTCAAAAGACTGTTTCCCTTTAATTCCTCTCAAGGATTGCACATCAGAAACCTTCCTCAGATATAAATAACCTATTTCATTAATTCATCTGTTAATCCTCACTTTGATGTTGATCCATGCATTCTCCACATTGGGGACAGTGATAGTTATCATACAGATCATCATGCTTTGAGCCTGGTGGGCAGAGCCGTTCTGGCAGGATCATTTGTTCCAGTGTGAAGGGCAACTAGGGGAGGTTTCTTTGTGCTTTCCTTGCCCCGACTTCCTATAAGCATTTGCTCTTGTCACAGACACGTATCTCATGACTATTGCTTATGGCAGATATTGTACATCTTCCTTCTCTGCAACAGTCTGAGTGACAGACTTGTCAATTCTTACAAGGAAGTCCAATAGTCACTACCTTTTCCTAGCTCTGGTGTAAATCTTAGGCTTTCATTCTGTTGTCAGCAGATCATTCTGTTCTCCTTCAGAGCCTAGCAACAACTCATCCTTATCACTCTCTGCTTATGGTCCCTTGCTGTCTTAGGCTTCCTGCTGCTCTTTTCCTTGTCACTTCTGTGTTCCCTTACTGCTGTCCTATGCATCATGTCTCAGTTTCTCAGGTGTTCAATGTGAATTTGACACCTAAGAGGATAAAAACAGTCCAGCTTTGCCATCTCTGTAGTCTCAAATTTTAAAGGTACATGAGGAAAAAATGTCCAAATATACTTTGTGTGTTTTTATAACTGACTGCTGGTGTTTTTTTGATGAGGTCAGTGCTTTGTCCATGTTAAAACTTGGTTCTCAGCCTCTGGAAGTGATCAAAACAATGAGATGAGCTACAGCACTCACTTGGGAGACCCATCTCCTAGCTGCAAGCCCTACAGAGTAACAGGGAGTAAAATGCATTAATCTAAAGTAAATGATCAAGGAGCTGCTCCTTCCTCATCAAGGAGTTAAGTTTGCATGCTGTTGCTGCCTGAGTCATTTATGAAGAGAACCACAGTTCCTTGGAGGATGTAGCTGAATGAGTAGCAGTTAATCTGCAAGATTGATGCCATCTCCAACAGGGAGAATGGCACAGAATTACACTGTGAGTATGTACATATTTCGTGAAATTACTTCTCAAGGCATATCCTTTTGGAATCTGCAATCCTGCACCAGTGTGTGCAGACTGTAATTGCAATCTCACTGAATTTTGGTATTTTCTAGGAGTTCTACTATAATTTTTCCCATAAAAATTGCAAAACAAAAGAAAGACTTAGGGTTGAAAGGCCAACCACTGAAAAATCCATGAGCGCCAAAAGTAAAATTACAAGTCTAAGTCAAACCATTCGGGTGTTCATGCTGTGTAGAAATCTTTATTTAGGTGCTTTTTTCTCCTCCACACATTGCACACTGTATTTTCCATGCACTGATACAGCGTGCTCCTTTAAATGATCTGTCCAGTTACTGAGCAATGAGTGACCATACGCTTTATTTCCTGATTGTCAGCAGTTTCCAGAGAGGAGTCATGAACCCAGGTGAAGTTGTGCCAGGGTAAGCAGGATTAGCTGCCTGACTCTTCCCACTGTTATAGTATATGGACTTTACAGCCTGATAGATGAGCTTCAGCTAAAAGGGAGTCACAGCCAAAAGACAACAGTAGGAGCCTGTACTTTGAAATATTCAAATACAATGTAGATGACAGAGCCTGGCACACCATGGAGATTTTGCCTCCATGCCCTGCGCTAGAAGACAGGCCTGGTAAAGTTTGCTCTGCTGAGCGGGGATGTGTCATGGTCCCTGCTGGTCTGATTCTGGAGAGCTGCTGCTCCTCCATTGCCTCTCCAGCCTTCGGCAGGCATGGAAACAGGCAGAGCTGAACAGGCAGCAGGTTCTTTTCTATATCAGCAAAAGTGGCTGTAGCTGCAAGAATGTTAAGTCTGGCACTTGTGCCTAAGTGCCTCCATCTGGAACCAACAACCTTTGTCTCAACTGCAGGGATGGGCTGACTCCTGGCTTTTTACCCCAGGAGCTGTTGGGAATGGAGAGCTCTGGAGATCTCAAAGTATGGTCCCCCAGTTTCCATAGCGAGACTTACAACCTACTCAGTTGAGCTGATGAATTCTGACAAGGCTGACAACACCTCTGGGGGTGGAGTACACACTGCTGTCTTACATATCCTTGCCAAGGGTAGACTCTGTATTATTGTGTGTTGCACTTGGTCTCTGCAAGGAGCCAATGGAGTATAACAGCTGGCAGTCTATACCTTTTATGTAATTTTTTCCCGTTGCAAAGAATGAGTTTTATTATAAAGAACTGCTTTGTCTGACTAGCCAGCTATTTAGTCCTCTTACTTTCTAGTCAGAACGTGGTGAAAAAATGGGAAATTGCCAGCCTAAGGAACTATGCTCATGCAAAATGTGATAATTTCCCCGGGTAGGCCTAGACTGCAACTTGTTTTGGTTTGCGTAGGCTCAAGATTTTGTCCTATGGAAGGCTAGATGGGGAAAGCTAGATGGGGAAAATCCAGTCTTCCAAGAACAGCTTCAAAACTTTAAAGAGTAAATTTGAGTATGCCTCTCTTTTGGGTATGAATTGGGTTATGCTGTATGTAGTAGCACTTGAAAGAAAGAATGTCGGTAAGTAGTGGAAAGACATCTCAGATTGCCTCATGGGGAATCAGAATATCTGGAGTTGGAAAGGACTCACGAGGATCACTGAGTCCAGCTTCTGGCCCTGCATAGCACTGTTCCCAAGAATCACACCATGTGCCTGATGCCCAAATGCTTCTTAACTCTGTCAGACTTAGTGCTCTGATCACTTCTCTGGGGAGCCTGTTCCAGTGCCCAACCACCCTCCGGGTAAAGAACCTTTTCGTAATATCCAGCTTAAGTCTCCCCTGAAACAGCTTCATTCTGTTCACTTGGGTTCTATTGCTGGTCACCAGAGATAAGAAAAGAAAAAAACCCTGCCCCTTTGTTTCCCCTTACGAGGAAGCTGTAGACAGGAATGAGGTCTTAGATGTAACTTTAGGATGAAGAGGCTCCCTGTCCAGCTAAGGAGGAATTGCAATGGACAAGTATAACCCAAGAGCTGTGTTGGTTTTTACATTTTGCCATTCTGTTTCCAACTTCTTAATCCAGATCTTGATACTTTGCTTCGATAGAATACATTTGCAGTATTTTTCACTCCCAAGTGCCCCTGTTAAGAGTCAAGTCCAAATGAAGCTTACCAATTCTCAGTACAAACCTCTTCTAAGGAGACAAATCTAATTAACTGTTCAATGCAGAGGGCCACAGCCAAACATGTTTAACCACTTCCTGGGACATGTTGAGAGGCTCTAAAAGCTACATTAGAGAGACATAATAGAGATATTGTGGCCAGCTCCTTGATTGTCTCAGGTCTTTTCTTGCAGAGGGAAAGAATCTCAAGAGAGACATAACTTGCAGCTCCCTGAGTCATCATATAGGCTTTGGATCATTTGGGCATTATTCAATAAAGAGAGAGGAAGAGGAGGAGGGGTTTTTTCCCCTTAAGGACTGTGAGAAGGACCTTCTATGTAAGAGAAGATCTTAGCTTTGGGATGAGAAGCACTAACTCTTACAATATATATGTAAATATATCTCAGAGTCTAGTTTAATTTGGTCTTTTAAATGAGTTAATGACTAAATAAAAATTTGTTGTTCACAGGCATGGAGTGCAGCATGCTGGATATTCTCTAGCACTTCTTTTGTCACTAAGGAGCATGGGAGATCAGTGTAAAAGCGGCCAAGCCACCAAGGTATGTGGTGAGTCGTCTAGGCACAGTGACAAACATGCTCACCCACTGATGACCAACAAATTTGTTACGATTTAGAAAAAACACCAATCAAATTTAAAAATTAGAAATTCAAATATATTCCCATATAAATATGCCAAAAAATTACAGGATATATTATTTACAGTGTAGAAACTGCTGTACAAATATATTTGGCTTCTCTCTTTCCTCAAATGAGCTATAGTTGTATATCTCTCTTTATGCTTCATGGGGATGGACAGAATCTCCACCATGCTTTAGAAAAATTAAAAATACATTTGTTCTTCTTCACCTCTGTTAACTATGCCACATCTTACTGAAATGAGGTTTTCTTGACCGTTTTTCATGGTTTCTGGTACAGGTTTTTGCACCTCACCATTTTCAGGTTTCTTTCCAAAACAGTTGTCTCAGGAGAGACTCCCACCTCCACCTCAGAGCCGTACACTGAGCTCCACACAGCGGATGACTCAGTGGAAGCAAAATGAAGCTGTCTTTAGTGGCTGCTTTCTAGGAGGACAAAGTGTAAGCAAGAAGTGAATAGACTCTTCAGTGGCAGTTGAACATAGGCAGTTAAATCTTCAGTCATCAAAACTCACAGGTACCTTTGGACAAGTCAAAACAAGCAAATACTTCTCTCATACCACCACAAAAACCTCTCTTTTCTTTAGCTGTTATGTCCTTCTTCCTGCTCTCATGAGTAACAGCAACAGAAGTGACCACTCAAGCTGGAAATTGTATTGTTTAATATCTTTTTTCATACCATGTGATGTCAATACCAATATTGGTTTCAGGTAGCTGGGCTAAATTTTTGGCATGGATATCTGGTAAATGGACCCCAGCTCTCATAAAAAGCTCAAAGAAAATAATTAAATATTTTAATGTGGGAGATCCTCCCTCTTCTGTGGTAGAAATTATCCCTTTTCTTTCCTTTTCTTGAGGCATATTTTAGCACTACCTGTAGATTATGAAACCAGAATGGAATTATTCTGACTATGGGACTTGTTTTGCTTGCACAGGGTAGTAATTTTCTTGCTGCCTGGGACTGACAAATGTGATTTTTATCCTCCAACTGCAAATGGGCACAAGTACCTATTGTCACGGATTTGTGGCCTTTATGTGAGGTGATGATGTTTCAGGTAAGTGCAGATGCATGTTGTGGTTTGCACAAGTAGGCAGTGTGGCAAGAGCCCTCAGGAAGGAGAGCACGAAGAAATCTCTGCTATCACGGCATTCCATTTCTCCTTGGCTTCTAATTTATTTAAACTGCCTAGCTTTATTCCTCCTCTGCAGTATTAATTGTGGATCTCTCACAATAACTGCTCTTGACCTTCCAAATTCAAGAAGATTATTACTGTTTTGATGTCAGTTAAATATTTGCATTGGCTGTGACTAGGGCAAAGTTGAGCTGGCAAATGAATGCTGTGAATTTAGGTATGAAAAGATTGTGTATGTATGAGAAAGCTAAAATATACTGATTTCTCTAGACAAAATAATGAAGGATTTTAGGGCATATTTCTAGATTAATATTATTTAGGAGGAATATATCTTTGCATTTCCTACTGCAAAAGTTTGTTGCCTTTATGTTTTGCTGTGGTATTTTTCTGGCTTTTTCCAACATACATTTCTGCAAGAGGGTTTAATTTTTGTGTGTGGTATAGACTTTTTGTGTGTGTGTTTGGTTTTGTTCTTTAAAAAAAAAAAAAAGTTTAAAATTTTTGTTGTATTGTCGCCATCTGTTGATTTACTAGATGTGTGGAAAAGTAAAAAAAAAAAAAAGCTTTGTCATAGATTGTTTTATTTTAATGAATAACTATGGAAACAATTTCCTATATTTCTGAAGGATGTTGATCGAAAATGATAGAGATTATGTTGATGGATCTAATTTACAGATGTATACGTGTATAAACGCTGCTGCTGATACTGTAAGCTTTGTCAGATAGTGCTATATTAATCCTTTTAAGTAATTGCATCAACCAAATCCAAATGTTTTTGGTCTGTTATTGCTTTAGCTTCCCATCTCAAGATTACCACACAGCTGGCAAAGCAGTTTCCCTTGTTTGTCCTCAGAGGGAAGGGAAGCAGTGTCATCCACTCAGGTCTCAGCTTGATTGATTAATCTGAATACATCCTCCAATTTCTATTCATTCCCCTATGATCTGATTGATACTTTGAAATTTATTGTCTGTTATTCTGTTTCTTCTGGCAGCCTTTTTCCACAGCTTTTGCCCGCTATCTGTAACCCTCTGGGAGGCCCTGTCTGCTGAAGAAACACCACTTTTCTGCCATTGGGTTTTCAGGTGAATAGGAAACAGTTTTTGCAGTTGTTTTATATTTCTTTTACTTTATAGTTGTCCCCATTGCTCTGTTGCTGAAGGCTAGCTCTGATACAGACTCAAAGGGAACAATAAGGAATATAAAATGCTCACAGGAAAGGAAGGCACTACAAGACTGACATGTCACCTTAGTCACATCCATGTACTGGAGCTGAATCATGCTGCCTCTTTTGGCCACTGTCATGGGTCTCTGAAGTAAAGAAGCACATAGAAATAAACTTACCTTTGCTGAAGAGCTCTAAAATTTGCTGCCTGCTCTAATACTTCTCAAAAACATCTCTCTAATAGCATGAATATGCACGGTGTTAAGGTGAGGTAAACCAATTGTGACACCACTTTCATCCTGGGAGTCTCCCAGAGAGTGCAGGTAATTGAAACTCAGCCTGCTGACGCTGGCGTTGCTTTATAAGGTTGGAAAAAGAAGCCAACCAAATGTGCCTGTACAGTTATAAATAATGCTCTGTCAAATTTGGTGTGCAATTTTGCAGCTGGATGCAAAAGACTATTATTTCTGCCTCCTGTATGTTCTGCCACTGATTATACAGAACTAAACAAACATGGGTGTGGATTCCTTGACCTATTTCTTGTGAATATAAACCTAGCTTATCTTTGTCTCTCTATTGTCTTTGCAGAATACTATGGATGTCAAATAAAGCTAGAATTAATCACCACACGAGTGTTACTCAGCATGATAGATTGTGGTTTTAATGCATCAACAGCCTAGTGACACATCAAAGAAAGACTTTAGGAGCAATCTAGAGGAGAATAATGAAGGAGTTTCTTGGATGATTTGCTAAATTCTTCCTAAGAGGGAAAAGCATAATGGAAAAAAAGTATGTTTGAAAATGAAAGCTATCCAATAGGCTGATTTGAGTTAACTTCTTGGAACTGAATATGAGATAATTGTGAGCATGGAACGAAGTTGTGAAGAGCCTATACAGAGGGAGTAAATACCTGATGAACAATGCAGTAGATGGCAGAGCTGTGAGAGTGATTCAGAGATGTGACAATTGGGAGAAATGATCATCAAGTGTGATTACTAGCTGTGTACAGAATAATGGCTATGGGAAAAGCCTGTAGTTTTTTTTTTTTTTTTGTGGGAGCTTGTAGATGGAAGAGTTGCTTCTTCACAGATAAGTTATGGAGAGAGAAGCTGCAACATGTAACAATGTTGGTGATATCAGTACTGTAAGAGGTTTGCTTTGAAGATGATTCTCTGTTTATATCCCGCAGGCAGAGCAGGATGGCAGTATTCATGACTGTTGAGATATAATGTAGTGATGAAGGCTTGCAGAAAAATTTCAATGGATTCTTTATAGCCTTGCTAAGCTTGATATGAAACCAGTTATTAGACCATAGAATCTTAGAATGGCTTGGGTTGGAAGGAACCTGAGAAATCCTTTAGCTCTGATCCCCGTGATGTGGGCAGGGACACCTTGCACTAGACCAGGTTGGTCAGAGCCCCATCCAGCATGGCCTTCAACACTTCCAAGGATGGGACACCCACAGCTTCTGTGGGCAACCTGTCCTAGTGCTTCACCACCTTCACAGCAAAGAATTTCCTCCTCATATGTAATCGAAACCTATTCTCTGTCCATTTAAAGCTATTACCCTTTGTTCTGCTTTCTTAAATAGTCTCACTTCACCTTTCTTGTAGGGTCCCTTCAGCTGACCACAATTAGGTCACCCTGAAACCTTCTCTTTTCGAGAGGGAACAATCAGATAGACAAGATTATATTTAGAATTGCATAAGATAGGTCTAGAGAACTAAGGTAGATTTTTGAACAATCTGCAGGAGGATGATATTTACATTTATGACTGTACATTAGATAAGTCATATTCTAAGGTAAAAGGAGATATGGGTGATAACCCACAGAATCCAGAAAAGACAGAGATGAGATCTTCTAATGGAAATAATGAATACATGGGACATAAAACTGTATGAATAAATTACATTGGAGGTCTCTGAGAGAATTGTAGAGGAATATGACTTATCAAAAATAAGAGTTTTCAGTTTTGGTGGTGAAATAGGCTTACTTTTTGTAATTCATTTTGTGTTTGTTCTGTGTAATCCAAAAGAATACTTTCTTTGGATAAATTTTTGACAGTACAAAAAATGCAATGTATTTACAAATGAAAGCAGTTCAATGTGAAAACGGACTGTTTCATGGTAAAATTATTTTAGTAAATAATGTTGACTTTCCACATAATAGCCAAAAAAATCTGTTGCAAAATTACAAATATTTTTTCTTGCTCTAATTGAAGGCAAATCAAGGAAAACAGGGTCATATCAGGAGACCATACACTGAGGCCGTGGCTTCAGGAGCATAGTACTGGTACTATAAGCCAAATAGTTTCTTCTCTTTACAAGTAGATACATTTATGAAAAGATTCACACAATCATCTGATTGTCAATGTATACATTGCTCCTTTGATGCTGTGAAAATTAACCACTTTGAATGGGTTAGAGATAGGCAAGAGTTTTAAATTTTTATTGACAAAACCAGAAAGGACTGATTATTTAAGAATGTTTTTTATTTGCAAGTGCCTACCATTATATTCCTGTTGGAATTTCTACTTAAACCAGTGACTTACCAGCCTCTGAACTATCACCTGCTTCATGGCCCAAGCTCTGACCTGGAACATGTGTGGCCCAAATTCTAATTCCTTCTCAAACTTAAAAAAAAGTTAAGAGATGTAGTGGTGGATTGGAACACCCATTCTAGAAACGGAATGTCTTCACTGTCAGTCTGTCTGGATTCTTTTTGGGTGTTAGCATCTAATTTCTACTCTAAAAAATATCTCTATGGAAGCTTATTTTATTCCATTTTAATTTAAAAGCTGTTTCTGTCCAGCTTGATATATAGTGTTAAGCTTGTAAGCTGCAGAGCACTGTGAGTTAAGTGTCCTAGGTATTAACAGGGCAGGATGTTTTATTTGCATGGCTCTATACACTAAATATTATCTGCTTTACAATTGCACTGTAAAGATATCACACTGTAAATGTGAGAAAGATGCTGAAAGGAGGCAGTTTGGAAATACAACTAATTACTGCATCTGAAAATTTATCGTCTTATATCATCAGTCTGTATGTGTTGGAAGAAATCCAGCAGTATGCAAATTCCTCCATTATTTCAATTTTCTTATTCAAAATAGCTTGTGAACTTTGATTTTATTGGTAGCATTCATGAAAGAATCTAAATGTTACAGTACTGCAAGGCTCCATTTGCATTATATTCAATCAGTAACTGTATTGGTGACTGTGCCATCAAGCTTTTTACACGTGTTTCCACATACTTTGCAAAGAGCGTGTTGTTTCTCCCTTATAAGTGAAAGAACTCTGGGATAGAGAGGTTAAGAAACACCTGAAATCTCAGAGTGAATCAGAGGGAGAGACTGAGAGGGAGTCTAGGTTTGATTATTTACTGCTTATCCTTTTATTCACTGGATCATAGTCTTGCTTTTAAATTCCTAATCCCTTTGTAAGTAACTGATGAGGTGGCTGTTTGGACAGCTGGATGGCGTGTGTTATTTGAGTGAAACTGCATTTTTCACACTCAGGAGTTAATAATGTAACATGTCTTACTGGGTGGGTTTCTGTATCCAACAAAAGTGAGCAGATAGCCAAGATAGCAACTAAATCCTTACACTGAGACAATGAAACTTCCAATTCTTAATAGCATTCCCTCAAATCCTGTTTTAATTTAACTTTTATAGAAATATTTCAGGAGGAGAGATTAAAAAAATCACAGGGGAAATAATTAATGGAAATAAAGTAAGTAGACATACCCACAGAAAGAAACAGCATTTGAGGAACTTTATGCCTAGCTGCTGTGCTCTCCCGCTCTCTTGTGACAATGCATCCTATACAATTTTTTTAAACTTGTTGAAAACTCATGTTTATTTATTTCAGCCTCATTCTCTGACCACACAATGGTTTAAGGATCTTTCAAACGAGTTAATTTCTTGTGGGCTAAGACATGAATGATAAATCTCTGTTTAGTCATGCTATAATTCCCCTGATTTACTGGCAATATGGGATATTGCTTGTGAATTGAAAAAGGTATAGATCTGGGAATCAGACCTACCTGTAAAAGTGATGGATGGTCCCTCACAGCTTTTGGGTCCAGCAGAGAACCACTGGCCAGACCACTCCAGGGCAGAGCTCTCACTCAGCACTTTTAGTGCTGCTGCATGTTGGAAAGCTGCAAGTTTAATAATACTGACCATGGAAGTCTTGGCTTTGGGTCCTCTGGGCCAGGTGCTGCGAACTGGCACTGCTTGGTTTGCACTACCCTGAGAACAACCAGAGCTCAACAGGGATGCAAACGAGGGAGCTATCCTGTGAAGAGCCTGTGGGAAATCATATAGAAAGCCACCATCCTTGAGGAATGTGAATTTTTTGCTATTTAAGGAACTATTGATATCAAATCCCCCCCCCCCCCAGTGAATTTTGGACAGTGAACTCTCAGTAGGAAGCACAGATCACTCTAGAGATAACCAATTGGTTAACTGAAGCCTTAAAGGAAGTGAAAGACAAAACCCTGTCACCAAGGAAAAGTTTATGTGGTAACTCACAACTCTTGATGAGAAATATGTTATCAGTGTAATCTGTTTATGTATTATCTTTCACAAGAAGTGCAGCGGGCCAAACACCTGGAACAGATTTTGTTTATAATACATGTAGTGACATCAACAAAAGGTTTGGAAAGACACTGTATTCATACTCAGCATCACAAAATATTACAAAACTGCTGCCTTTGCAGAGTTCCCAGCAAAACAGGAAATAAATGAATTTAAAATTGCATGAGAAGCAGAAAATAAATTTGAAAATAATGTTAGATGCAGAAAAATATAGAATGCCACTTTAGGCGCAGGAGCTGGAGGGGATCAGATTTTCAGCCTAATTGTGAGATAGGGTGAAGGCTGGTGAATGATCTGACATAGTGATTCTTAGAGGAGGTGATCAGATAACATGAAAATTCATGGACTTTTTTGAAAGTCAGACTTCTTTTCAATTTGTGTTCAGAATTTCTCTATAATGAACACAAGTATTCTTGCATAAATTGTACTAAAAGTGTGGTATGAAGTTAGGTACCAAATGCTGTGTATTACTGTTCTTGGAGTTAAAGACTTGGGACATAAAGGTCCATTTACTTTTTTATTATCTTTTTTTTCTTAATTTCCTTCAAAGCTGAAAGAGTCGGTAGCCATGGAATTTACTCTTAAAACAGCTCCAAACAATACAATTACTAACTGAGTTTTTTGTCCTATTTTGGGACAAATGGTGTGAATCAACAAAACACTGCAGAAGTCAGCTTTCTACACAAGTTGCTGATAACAAAAAAAAGTAGTTAATAAGGAACAGAAGCTTCAGAAAGGACTTATGGGGACACTAAACCGCAGTCCTCTCAATTACAGGCACTTTGAGAAAAGAACTTTGGCCCAAAAAGCCAAATCCTAGAATGTATACTCTGCTCATCTCACTCCACTAAATAATTCTCTTCTCAAACTGGAAGCTTGGCATTGATAGCAAAATGCTCACTGCTTCAGAGAGATGTCAAAGGGAGAAATCCAAGCTGTATTCAGAATACAAGGTCATATTGCTGACGGCTTTGATATGAAGAGATTTGGATGGTGAGATTTCCAGCTGTTTGCAGGAGTCAGGTTGTACCCATTAATGCTAAGTTGGCTCTCCCTTTTTCCAGGAGGAATGTCTTTTGCTTACGTTTCCAAAGAAAGATTAACTTTGTACACAACCAGAGTCTGCACTTTTTAAACTATTTCCATTCCCCCTCGCCCTCTAGAGACCCCATTCCCCAAAAGAGAAAGCCTATCCATTCTTAAAATTTAGTAATGAGATCTGAACTTTTTTGCAGAAGTAGCTGCTACCATTATTCCTGTTACATTATTCCTGATCCATCTTGCTGCATCACTGGAATCTTGTTTTCACTATTCCCACTTACCCTTTTAAATAAGATGAAACTACAGGACTGACATCTGAGCTTCCCTAAAAGCAAAGCAAAAGCCCAAACTAAGACGGTGAAATGTTTTAAATACTACTACTGCTGAAGCCTCTGAAAGGAAATTTGCTTCATGCCTTGAAAGAAACATGCCTGTGCTCAGATCCAGACAGATCACTTAGTGATTCACCCCCCCAGTCTGGGAATATTTACAAAATCACTGACTCTCATTTTACTTTTCCAAATGATGATAGGACAAATCTACAAGCTACCTTTTTCAGAGTAGGCTCATACCTCTAAATACTTCAGAAAGGATATTTTTATTGTATTTTCTTGCTTTTCGCTCATTTCCAAACTGAAGTTAAGGATATGCCATTCCACTGAATACTTATCTCCAGATATTTTATTTAAA
Organism: Callaeas wilsoni; assembly: GCA_013398955.1. Classification (NCBI taxonomy): domain Eukaryota; kingdom Metazoa; phylum Chordata; class Aves; order Passeriformes; family Callaeidae; genus Callaeas; species Callaeas wilsoni. The sequence goes on along the minus strand of VWPU01010096.1, from coordinate 304,616 downwards.
TTTATTTAAATCTGCCTTTCTAATTGGATATAAAAAGAGCCGCTGGTTACCTGAGGATTATCAGTGATTGACTGATGTTGGAACATGTTTTAACCAGCATCAGCAGTGCCGCATTTAAAAATAAACACATGAAATCAAATGAAAGAATGGATTATTGACCAGCTACGTATTCATCTTGCAAGGCTGAATCCAACAGTAATCATTTGTCACTTCAGTCTGAAGTGTTTAGCTGTGATTTTTTAGATGATAGTACAAAAAATCCTTACAAGAGCTAAAACTGCATAGTCTGTCAGAAATGTAATTTGCTGCATTAATCTGGAAATTATCCTGAGGCTTAATCTGGAAATAATTGTCTAGGTTTTGTAGTTTGCATAATGATTTCTTTTGAAGGTAGTGTGAATTACTGCTCTCATAAGAGTGAAAAAAGTGTTGTACACATTGGAGTCTTATCTTAATCCTTGTATACTTCATGTGCAAATATCTACAGAAGTTCTCTGTTTCTATCTTGAAAACAAAGGGGATATAGAACAGAGGAGACTGTAATTTAATCCAATTTCCTCCTATTACCAAAAAAATCCATTCAGCTCCATCTTGCACTTGATTAAAGTGTTTTCCCTCTGCTTCTACTGAAGGAGGCTTCCAAAGTTTTATTTCTTTGCTGTTTAGAAATATTCTTCTCACCTCTGGTTGAAATTTATTTATGGTCACTTTATAACCGTTTGCTTTTCCATTGACATTGACTCTAGGTTTGAATAGTTCCTTTTCCCTCCCTTCTGTTTACCTTTTGATCTATTAATAGAGAACTTTAATATCCACTCTCAGACTTCTTTTCTCGGGCTGTATGATCTAGCCTTCTTTTAGTCTTCTTTACTAACATCAGCTCGCCACTTCCTTGATCACCTTAGAAATCCTCTGTATCTGTTCCAGATAGAATTAATTTTTATTGCCCCTGGGAGATGAAGGTTGTGCACAGTATTCAGGATAAGGTTTTACTGGGGCCTTATAAAGGAGGATGACACTTACAAACATTTATTTTGCTGCATTACTTACCTCTGAATAGTTAATACCCTCTTTTAAAATATGAATTTTTGGGCTGATACTACTTTTCAAATATATGAACCAAAATACTCACAATACATGTGTGTGTCTGTGGTGGTTAAAGAGGCAGGAGGGGTTTCAATTATCTTTTATTAAAACCAGCTTTTTAGTAATTTGCTTTCATGAGTGTGAGAGAATATTGGCAACAGGAATTTATTCTGGACACATGGAAAATTCTGTAAGTGAAATTCAGATTCTGGCTTTTTCTTGTTACAGAGCCTGTCATAATAGGAGTACCCAAACCCAGGCTGCTGAGTTCTGGACTATTAGTTTTGGTTTAATATATGTCAGGAAAAGAAAGAAAGCAAAAACTCTTGAGTTCTTCAAATTGCAGTGGCATCTGTTCAGTAAAAAGAAGAAGTAATGCATAAGTAAACGAATACTATCAACATATGGTGACAGCTCCTAGATCTGTTTTGGCATGGAAGTAAAGTAAGTGAGGCTGAAGAAATGTTCAAGCTAATGGATAATTCTGGTTCAAACAAGCTCAGCAGGTAGTCACTTTCTGAGTTTTTTCATGACTCACTGAGGTTTGTGGAAGCCATTTTCCTTGTAGGTAGGAGTGAGGAGTGAGGACCATCAGGTGAGGCTCCTGGTTGTTACCATGCTATTTCCTTTTTGCTTTTATAAAAAATGGTTTCTCTGTATAGGAAAGAGTGGCTTGTGACCTACCCTTCTGGCAGGCTGCCCCCCTGCTGACCTGCAGGAAGCAGATAAAATATATGTGGGAAGGGTTTAATTCATCTTCCTCTAAACGCAAGCACTCTGGGCTAGAGCTAAGGCTTTCTCTGCAAAGAGGATTTCCTAGGCAGTTCAGCAGAACCCAGTTCCAGCAATCTCCAGGCCATGGAAGTAAAAATTAAAACCCAGCTTTTCCCAGCTGAATGAAATCCCTGCAAATCTCTGGGTCAGGAGAGTATGAATAAGTAGCCCATCTCTTAAAACGGGGCTATTACCTATATGCCAGATATTGCCTTTCTCTTGGGGCTCTCCTGGTTCTCTGTTGATAGCATCTCTTTGAGATATATTTTTAGCTCATAGTCTGCCAGGCATTGATTTATAACCTGATTCTGGAAAAAGTCCTGGTATCATTGCTGCTGCCTGGAGCCTTGCTGAACCTGATTTAAAAAAATGCCTTGATCCCTTTGCATGTTCTCTCTCTTTAGACATCTTCTTGGGTCCATCTTTTCAGAGCAGATCCTGCTTCCTCCAGGCAGCACAAGCAGTAAGCAACTGCACGTGTACCTGTGCTGTCACCCCATTACCTGCTCTCTTCCATGAGCAGGCAGAACACAGGCACATCTGACCTGCTTGCCTCTTACCTCAGCAACCTCCCGTCTCCAAAGTGGAGCTGCAGGTTTGTCAATGATTAACTGATTTAGCTGGTTTTTCTGGATTAACTGATTTAGCACAGCAGATCTGGTGAATGCTGAGTGGAAGCCGAAATTTCATTAGCTTTCTTTCCTTTATCTTCAAAATAACTGGGCTCAAATCTGTAAAAACCGTGTAATTAGCTAAGTGTCAAACGTCCACTCTGCATATTTTTTTAAGTTCTAAAGGCAATTTGGAGATTAAGCAAAGGTTTTCCAAGTCTTACGGCAGTTCACCTTTAAAAAACTGCTGCCTACTTACCCCTGTGTAATTGCTAATTTCAAATGAGCTGGGGTACTTTTAAGCTAGCTGTGCTCAGGGTAGGTGCTTGTTTTGTATGAGACTTATCAAGGTGGTCAAGTACTGACAATTTTTATAGGAAACCCTAGGTCTTAGGCTGGCCCAGCTGCATTGCAGTGCTGGTTTGTTGAGGTTTTATTCTTTCAGATATGGAAATGCATTTCTGAGAAATGAAAAATAAAAACAAAAATAAAAAAAAATCAAAATGTTTCCTGATGGACGAGAAAGGGAAGCGAACTCCTGGTGCCAAAAGTCAGAAACTGAAACAAGAGGCTGGGGTTAGGTTTGTGCACAGGGCTCCCTGTGCAGTCCATGCAGAGTAGAGGTGCTAGCTTGCGTCCTCGGAATGTAGTGGCACTGAGGATTAGACTCTGCAGCTCAACACATAAAATTAGGAGGGTTTCTTTGCACCTCTATCCCTCTTACCATGCAGATATGTTTTCTAGAGGCAGGCAGTCTGCCTGGCAGACAGTGATCATGAGGAAATGAAGGTTTAAGCTGTAGATGGATCACAGTAGGAGCAGAGGTGTTGTTTTAATTAAAACTGCAAGATATTTTTTAGTAGGCCAGCCAACTTTTTGGTAAAGATTAAAAGTGTCACCATAGGATACCTGTTCATGAATGAGTAAAAAATGCATTAATAATGAGATACATAGCTGTAAACTGTGTTCGCATTATACAAGCAAAACTTAAATAGCTTTTCATGTCCTATTAATTTTCAACTTAGTACATTCATATACAGTAACTCTCTTATAAAGTTTCTCCATGTCACTCATGACGCTCAGTGGTTGAAACATGCTTGTGTTTGGAAAATAGCCACTGGAATTCGGTGTCCAGATCCCTTTCACTGCTTGAGACCCACGTAGGCCATCTTCCTCCAAGGCTTCAATTCTTTGTATAGCTGCTTGTACTTGACCAGTAGATGTAGCAGATCTGACCACAACAACGTTTGCACTCATTTTGCTCTGATTCAGATGGCTAATGGGAGGTGCGAGGCAGCAGGGAAAAATCAGAGGCAGCAGGGTTGGAATCTTGTGACATGGGTGTTGAGGCACAAGCACCCTGAGCTGCTTCTCTAAAAGGATTTCTGTCTTCTGAAAGACCTTCAAGGTTCACTCTTGTGTACTGACTGTCAGGTTGCATTTCAGGTGAAGAATTGGTTGTGCACATCTGGAACCATTCTGAAACGTTTACCTTGCTGTTTTAAAGATTACTGTAACTCATAATTGTTTACAAGATGGGTTGAAATTTATTGCTGAGCTGGAAGTAACTAGATGCATTTTTTTCTTAGGGGACAGCAGAATTTAAGGTTCTATTAACAAAGCTGAGTCAATGACAGAGCTGTACAATAGATGAAGAGAAATAATTTATCCTAAAGCTCTAGTGAAACTTGTGTACAACCATTGTCACCCACAAAATATTCATTTTTACTTATATATTATATGATAAAGGTGTCATGGGTTGTCACATAAACACATGAAGACTAAAAAATAGTGGTATTTTACAATTCTGTACTTACTGAATCTACCATCCAATGTGTAAACAGGGTAGAGAGCTCCTCTAGAGAATTCACTGTTACAGCATGCTTTTCTAAAAATTGTTCTTATTATTGCCTCTTTGTACTGTACCTTTTCAAAGACTAGCTTCTCCTGCTGTTTTTCTTGGTTTTTTCTGTGGTTCCCAAAGTGTATGAGGCACCTGTCTGGCTTAATTTAGTTGTAAAAAAAAGGAAGTGCAAAATAGTTAGATTTATACGGTGGCAGCTGTAACAAGAGAAAGAAAACAAATGTTATTTATATTAATAGGCAGTTTACTCTTCCAGTGCAGCAGTTTGTGCTTTCTGGTGTGGCTGCTGGCTGCTGCCAGCCCTCCCAGCAGTGATTCAGGATCTCTTAGTCACTGAGCAGGGGTGGACTGGGGATTTCTGCTGGCTGGCTCATCAGAGCCAAAGGATTATATCTGGCTAAAACTACTTTGAAATATCAGGAATTTAGGATGATGAAGGGAAGCTGAGCAGTGCTTTTTGAATTAATCAGAATTCAGAAGCAAAGATGGGAGATACCGGCATATTTTTTACAATGATTCAGTCAGAATTTTGCAGCAGTTGTAAGCCGGGGCAAAGTTTGACCTACTATGTTGTCAAAGCTGTATTTTCCTCTAGCTCGTAAACAAACAAACCAAATATTTCTTCTGAAATTCCTGCAACATTGTATCATTGTCTACTGTATGGATGTAGTTTGCCTTCTTGATCCTATTGACTGCTTTCTACTATGTATAATAAAATTAAAGATATAGTAAGATGGTCATCAGATTATTAAAACTTTGCTATGTTAATTTCAACTATGACTAGAAAGAAGGTTTCACAATCTGAAGTTTATGAGTGAGGTAAAAAACGTCCCAAAATTCCAAAAGAACCTCTAGAAACAACATCAACCTTAATAGTGACTCCCTATTTACCTTTACTTGGGCAGCAGTATCAAAATCTAGTGTCTTCTAGTGTTGCTATAATAGTAAATTAGATTTTGTGATAGGTAGCAATAGAGCTGTAGACAGAAGCTTTGCAACCTTTAGCAGATATTCAGCAAGAGAGATCCTTGGAAAACCAGCCATATACTGGTGGGCTACATCAAAAGCAGCGTGGCCAGCAGGTGGCCAGGAGGTGATTCTTCCCCTCTACTCCACTCTCATGATATCCCACCTGGAGTGCTGCATCCTGCGCTGGGAACTCCAACATAAGCAGGATGTGGACCTGTTGGAGAGAGTCCAGAGGTGGAGAGAGTCCAGAGGAGGCCACAAAGATGATCAGAGGGCTGGAGCACCTCTCCTATAAAGACAGGCTGAGAATGTTGGGGCTGTTTAGCCTGGAGAAGACTCCAGGGAGACCTTAGAGCAGCCTTCCAGTACCTGTAGTGGGCCTACAAGAGAACAGGGGAGGGACTTTTGACAAGGGCATGTAGAGATAGGATAAGGGGAAATGACTTCAAACTGAAAGAGGACAGGTTTAAATTTGAGATTAAGTAGAAAGTTTTCACTGTGAGGGTAGTGAGACTCTGGAACGTGTTGCACAGGGAATCAGTGAGTACCCTGGAAGTATCTGAGACAAGGTTGGATGGGGCTTTGAGCAGCCTGGTTTAATGGAAGGTGTCCCTGCCCATGGCAGGACGGCTGGAGCTAGATGATCGTCCAACCCAAGCTATTCTATTTTCTCCTATTCTAAATCAAAATATGTATTAGAAATATGTGTTAGTACCATGATCTTAAGCTCAAGATTAATCCTATGGTATCTCAAACCTTGCTTTCAAGAATTTGAAATGTGATTTGTAGCTCCTTTAGGCCGAAAAAGTAATACTTCTTGGAAGAGGAGTGTAGGGCATCTTATCTCTACTGAATTATTTTTATAATAATTTTATCAGATTTGTTATCTATATTTTTTCCTTCTTTCTGCATTTATAAAGAAAAACAGAAGGAGGAGAAAAATGTGTTTTTGAAAGACACAGTTCCTATTTTGAGGGTTTCTAGATAGCAATCAAGAATAGGTAAAAACAGCACCAGAGCACAGAAAGTAAACCGGTGAGGTGTTTGTGTACAGCTTTTATTTATATGCTCAGAGAAAGCTAATTAACACGCTTTTTGCCATAAAAAAAGAAGGCAAATAAGTTGGATGCTATTTTAAAAGCTATTGCATCTTCTAAATGAACCAATACTTTAAGTCTTCTCCTGACTTTTAGCTGCTTAGTCCTTACCCATAAATCCCAAATTAAGAATATTTTACAGTGGCTTGCCTGATCAAACCAAAATATCCACCCTGTCTTAATCTGGGGCAAAGAGCTTCAGGGATGCAATGAAGTAGAGAAATATACTTTTAATTATACAGGCCTAGAAATATTATACTGTCATAATTTACAAAGTTACTGAAATATTGCTTGTGAAATATTCTATATAAAATGAAAAATGAATTCCCATATATCTGTTTAAAGTTTGTGTATGACGTTTCAAGAATACAGTCAGTCATCATGTAAGGTGTAAATGACCTCTAATGCTGTCACTGTGACTCTTCGGCTATCTCACTGCTAATTCCTCTGCATGGTCTACAGATAACGACTGTGCTGTAGTCTTGCAATCATTATTTCCATTTTTCTTTTTGTGATTTATCCTGTATCACCAAGGAATAAAGTCTGTTTAAATATATTTTTATTATCATAGTCTAAGATGGCTTTATGATTATGAGTTTCCATGGTGCCTGCTGGAAGTTCTTTGTTGCTCTCATTCAACAGCATTATTTTAAATCATAACATCCCATAATATCCAGGTGAATATATCACTATGTAAACTGCACACAAATGTATTTCTTTTCCTCACTAGATTTTAATTTGACTCTTTTTTCTTCAGAGGTTGATTCAGTGAAACAGAGCTAGATAGAGTAGCTGGGGAAAAGCTGTGTTCAAAACTCTGGAGTGACTGGTACAATATTGATTCACAGATCGCCTGTACCAGAAAAGGTTCCATTTCCTTTGCATATTTCCTACAAGTTGGTCTGAAGATGTACTTGACTGATATCTTAACATTCAGTGCATGCTGTTGCTAAACTTGCATTTTATACTTCAAAGTTCTGTAATTTCCTCGTCTTTATTATGAATGATTTATGGAACATTCTGTTAAAGTAAACATTGATAGCATCAGGTAGTCCCTTCAAAACAAATGAAAATAATCATATTTCTGTCAAAAGTAGATGGAAATAATAATAAGACAATATCTGCACCAAGTGCAACCCAAATTTTGTTATTAATGCATAAATTTTATTTATGTCTGCAATATATTGAAACATGAATACTGTACCGAGTAGAAATGATAATGTGTTAGAAGTTATGGACTTTTCACTTACATTTCTAGAAGGTACTGTATCTCAGAGATGCAGTTAGTATGCATCAGCTGACATTTTTAATAAAACCTTTATGGGGTCTGGAAGGGTGTTACCATGAAATAACTACATGCTCAGAAAGGATATAATCTGAGAATTACAGAGGTATTTATTACACTTCTCAGTTATCTGTGGGCTTTCTAGAGTTTTCAAAGCAAATAAATTAATCATTCTAAGTGAACAGAATATTAAAATAAGAGAATGATTAATTTTTAAGCTTACTTTAGAAGCTGAAAATAGCCTCAAATATGATTGTAGGATGTGCTTGGAGCTTATGTAATTTGCACTTGATGCTGTTACGGGGATGACAGAAAGAAAAGGTTCTCCATATAATGTGGAATTTACAAAACTAAATACTGAAATAATTGCATGAGTCTGGAAAATAAACTTCTGAAAGCCTGGTACCCCTGCACCCCAAACCACTTCCCAAGTACAGTCCAGTAAGCTAAAGCTTCTCTTTCTGAAATTGGTGAATATGGAACATTGCCTAGCTTTCAAAGAAAATAAAACTTTATATTTTTGCACATTTTTATATATGGATATACTTTAATACATGTATCTGTGTTTGTGTGTTCACATGTGTGTCTGTTAGTTTGTTTAAAATTTTTAAACCCACTGGATAATATAATTACCAGTTGCCATGGGAGAGCTGAAGACCTTATTAACTCTGCATATTTTGTAACAGTAGGTGACCAGGGAGAAATAAGGTATTATAAATGTTTCAAGGGAGGTCAAGGCTCCTTAAAAGTACCAAAGTACCTTAGATTTTTAAACTTTTTTTTTTTTTTTTTAATGTAGGTGGTAGAAGGGCTACTTCAGCACTGTACTTTCATCTTTATCTTTTTTGGTTTTTAATTTAGGAATGTTATCTTAAAACATTTTAGAAATGGAGCTCCATGCTCAACAGTCATTTGTTAAGTTCCTACAGATCACACATAAGTAAATGTGAGTACCATAAATACTCTCGCCTTCTCTTCATCAATGACAGTTCACTTGTATTTCTTTAGACTGAATCTGATCTTAGTTTACGAAAATCTAAGTTAGTTCTTATCAGTGCTGATTATTGGGCATTTCTGGTATGGATATTAAGTATCGAGTATAATAAAGGTTTGAATATAGTCCAGTACTTGTAGAGTAGCAATTTAGATTCACTATTTTTCTCTTAGTGTCTGTATGGTGACGACAGATTTTTTTACGGCTTATCTTTTTATGGTTCATTTCTTAGGCTTCATATCAATTTCTAGCATAGTTTTTATAAGATACACCATTTTAATGTAGATATTGCCCTATTTTCCCATCTAATTTTTACTAGCACTCTGCATGTATCGCTTGTTCCAGATCGTTTTTCAGATATTCTCTATTGCCCACTGACAGGTAATGAAATACAATAGGCTAGGTCAGAGCTTTTGCCCCCTATCCAATTTTGGATGACCCCTTTAAAAAAGTATGTGGCAAGGGATTGTTGTCAGAGTGATGGAATTTGGAAACCTCTGTGAGTCTGTGACAATTAAGTTACATATGCTTGTCACAGTTTGTTATTTTTTCAAATTTGGCTTGTTCAGCATAGAGTTGCTAATAACTGCAGTTTACAACAGCAGTTCGAGGGCTTCTTGGCATGTCTAGTAATAAAATAGACTACTGCAAAGTGCAAACTACATATCAAGCCAAAGATTGAATGCCCTTATTGTTTCATTCTGTGTCCTCTTATCTGCAGAGCACATAAAATAAAAAGCCTATATTTGCCTTTTATTCAGAAGCCTCCTTCTTGTGAGGCCCTTCTGTTCAATCTCACCACCCAGTTAATTAGTTATCTTTGTTGCTATGGTCCTGGGGTATATGAAGGAATCTTCTGACTATTGCATAACTTGCATTTCTGCCAAAGTAGATCCACTCTGAAATTAATATCTTCAGAAACACCTGTGTGTAACACTTGAATATATCAGACCTGTGATAATATTTTACTGGAAAAGAGAGTAAGATCAATTTATACATCATATGGAAATGCTGAGAAATCATATTTACTATTTAGTTCTGGCTACTTTAGATGTGTGTTTGGGACCATACAAAGGACTAAAATGAGGAACTGAACTTTTCCAGATCAAGTACCTTAATCAGATGCTTAAAATAGTGCAAATACCTCTAATCAGGTAGTAACAAAGAGATCATTTGTGGATCATAAACCAAAGAGGAGTTAGCATCCTGCCATTACCAGACCTGGGCATACTAAGTTAATATATATATGGGAATATAGCTTCAGAATGAACTATATAATCCTTTAAAATCTGTTCTGCAGTTGTAAGGCATTAGTTAGCCTACAGCATGTATTCAGATATGGAAAAATGTGTGCTAGCTGGAATGAAACCGGTGGAGAGAATGGTCAGAGATCAAAGGAGCATGTTTTTTGAGGAAGGAGAAAAAGACATTGTTTGACTTGAAGAGGACACTAAGGGTACAGATGAAGACCTATAAATTTTTGTAATCCTGATGAATTGTAATAGTAATGACCTTACATGGTAACACTGGAAAATTGTTTCCCTAGTGTAACTGAGCTACATTGTCCTTGTGGCTGTGTGCTCTCTGTTAGTGCACATCTTTTACAATCAGTCTGAAGAGCAAAAAATATGTCAGGATTGCTATAAGTAGTTTTGGGAGGGAGCTAGATAGGTGACTTCCTGAGTGGTAGTCCAACCCTATGAATCTGTGAAAGACACCCTTTGTTTAAACAAAACTAAGAAATACTGAGCTATACTCAAGGACCATGTGTATGACAGAATAATTTTTTTTCACTGTTTTTTTCACTCTTTTTGCTTTTAATTTATAAAACTTGTTTATTTTGCTACTTCATTGCAATTTTTCAGCAAGAACTGAAAAATGGCACTTGGCTGAAGAGCAGAGAAAGCTGGAAAAACATGCCTCTTTTATAGGATGTTTATTTGAAATTTTGAGGCTAGTGGCTCCTCACAGGGCACTGTTTTTGTGGCTTCATAAGTGGAGCACCATATCTGTAATGTTACACTGAAGAAAAATCACCAGAAAAAGCTAAATTGCATGTGGGGAAAATTATGTAAGAGGCAGGAATATTGAGAAAGTGTTTCACCCTACAGCATTATCCTTGTTACAACATTTGAGATATTAGCACAGACTATTAGCACAACATAGAGATGGTCAGACCCTGTCATAGGTTGTTTTCTAGCCTGTGCTCTTCTCACTAAGCACTTACAATTCTGCAATTGTAAATTGGAATTTTGGATTACTTCTGAATGTAGGCGGCTTTAAAAAGATGGTGGTATGGTATAAAACACACTAGTTCTTGACCATAAATGAGTTTATTTGGGGAGGGAGGGCAGTTTTGTACCTTCTGTGAAGGGCTGGATTTTGTCCCATTTTCATGATGGGACATGATCTCTGTTAATGGTTTGTTCAAACTAAATCTCAGTTCATATACGTAGTTCCTGTTATCCTTGTTACAAGTGTACTCATACTGGTGACTATATCAGCATAAGTAGAAATGGATCTTCTTACTTGTCTTGCTTTGGAAATTCTATTAGGAAAATGAATGGCATTTTCAATGCAATCTGCCAAGAGGGAGAAATATCTAGTGGGTTTTTTTTGGTTTTTTTGGTAGTAACCTCTTTGTGGGGAGGGAGATTGGGAAAATAATTCCTTTGATTCAATTTTAAGCATTAAAAAACTATTTCTAGTTTCATGCATTTGTCTCTTGTTGCTTTCTTTTCAGAAAATCTTGCTGCATGTGTAGCTGTGTCTGCCTTGGAAAACACATTTAGGACTAGGTGATTATTTTTTTCTTTTTAAAGTAGGATTTTTTTTATTTCCAGAGAGTCTGGTCTACTGTAGTTAATCCAATCTCAAGCTATATTGCTGTGCTGGCTGACTGCTGTTCAGCGGAAATAAAATAAAAATTCAGCATTTTTAAATGCAGGGTAGAGATGAGACTGATGCCTTGTAGAGGCTGACCTGGAACAGAGGCTAGACAGAGTGAAAGGATAAAGGGTAGGTATTTATTAAAAGGCCTTCACAGGGTACACCTTGGGCAGTGCAGGAGTCTCGCAGAGACTACACCCAGGAGGGACACAGTCACACGTTTTTGGGACAGATATAAGTTTTGTCCATTTGCATATCAGAGGTTAATAGTCCAATTACAGCTTCAGGCAGTGGAGTCCCATTCTCCCAGTTTGCTCCCCCCCAACTCACTTTTGTTTACATTTCTCGGGGCCTGAGACAGTGAGGTGTCCCTGATTCTCAGGCCTAGAGAGGAATTGCTGTGTCTGACAAAAACGGGAAAAGCAGTAGCTAACACTCTATATTGAGCTCAGAGTTACACACTAAAGAATAGCAGGGTTACAAACATATGAAAATATAAAAGCTACAATCCTAAGGCATCATTACCATGGCAAAAATGTTGAACACTCTTTTTGTATCTGACACTGAACTAGCAAAATCCATGATGCCTGCAGTAAGGAATTATCACTGTTTGCATTCAGAAAGCTGGTTACTCTTCTTGCTCAAGCAGTTTATATACCAATATCACCTTTCTGGGTTATAGATGTAGAAACATTGATAATTACATGAGAATTTGGGGAGAAGGTTGTTCCCTAGATTGGTAGTTTTATGTGAGTGTAGGAATTGACAGAATTTTTTGAGCTGAAGTTTGCTTTTCGTGTCCTCTTGCCAACAACAGCTAGCACAAATAGCTGGTTTGGAAAGCACCACAGCTCCTTGGAGGCAGAGAGAATAACTGGTAGTTCTGACCATCACTGGCCTGTGCTTTTAGATGGATTGACTTAAGCCTGGAAATATTAAGTAAATTAAATAATTTGCAAAAGCAAAGGTGCTTTCCAGCAATTTTCATTACTTGAACTACTCCTGTTGTCTATCTAATATTCAGGTGTTCCTTGAATATTTCTAAATTTTTGTTGTTCACCATACATTCTGCTGCAAATTATTTTCAAAATGTTACATTATAAAAAACAAAAAATTTTGAATTAGCTTCCTTTTTATTTTTGGGATAGCCTATGTTACTGTGAGAGGAACCAGTAAACTTTCTTCCCCCTAGTACAGATTTTAATAAATATTGCTGTTTTCTTGTTGCTCTCTACTTGTCCTAGAGTAGACACCCACTGTTTTTTCATCACTCTTCATAAGACTGTTTCCATTTAGATGATTATTACTATCCTTCCTTGAATCCAACCTATTTCTCATTACCCTGTTTGGAATAAGCTACAAGTTAATTCAGATGAAGTTACATTTCTCATTTATAGGAAAAGTATTGTAACCTTTTCAAAGGTGTATTCCACTAGTCCTTATACAGTATCTTTTTTCCCTGATTTGACCATAGCTGCACATTTTATTTCACAGTGACAGTCAAGTCCATTTTCTAAAGTGATTCTGATAATTCTGATAATTTACCATTTGTATGAATGTGAGCAAACTTGGTTTTAAAAGGAATTGTTATTCTGAATAACCAAGTTAGACCTCGCACTTTAAAAAAAAAAAAAAAAGTCCTAAATTCTAGAGATATGGTTGCAAAATCTTGCAATATTCTAGTGGATACATGACTCAGGTATGCAATATTCTATTTTTTTTTTCCTTCTTTATTTTACAATTTAGAATTTAACTTCATAGGGAATGGAGCTATGCATTTCTGAAAATATCATTGCTTTTCTTGGGAACACATTTCTCAATATCTTGGAGCTACACTAGAAACTGAGTTTCCATTCTAACCATCCCTTGCTGACACTGATGTGAGAAGATATGTTTTGGTAATCTAGAAAAATAGAGAAAGAGCTGCAAGAAAATACAGATTTTTAGGTCCCCTTTGTGTAATGTGGGACACTCTAAACCACACAAAAGCATATCACATTTAACCACTTATAAATCTTCTGAAAAACTGTGTTTATGGGACAAATCTGGATCTTGTCTGAGTTTTTTTAATCTGATTTAATCTAATTCCTTTATTGCATAGGTATAATTCAACCATGTGAAAAATGAGATGTAGCTCCCTGTGGAAAAATAGAATCACAGAATTGTTTAGGTTAGAAAAGACCTTTAAGATCATCAAGTCCACCTGTAAACCCAGCACTGCCAAATCCACCACTAAACCATGTCCCTAAGTGCCACATCCACATGTCTTTTACATATCTTTAGGCATAGTAACTCAATTATTTCTCTGGGCAGACTGTTTCAATGCTTGTCTACCCTTCTTTTTGTGAAGGAATTTTTCCTAATGTCCATTTTAAACCTCTCCTAGCACAGCTTGAGGCCATTTCTTCTTGTCCCATTACTTGTTACTTGGGAGAAGAGACTGAACCCCACCTGGCTAGAGCCTCCTTTCAGGGAGTTGTACTGAGCCATGAGGTTGCCTCAGGGTCTACTTTTTTCCAGGCTAAACAATCTCAATTTCCTCAGGTGCTCCTCAAAAGACTGATGCCCCTAAAATGGACTGCAAATGCCTAAAGTTTTATTTTAAACCCATGTGAACCCATGGGGACATTGGTGCATCATTAATAGTAGCAAGAAGTGGAGGACAATCATCTGTTATTTCATGTTTGTCTAATGTGCTCCTTTGGAAATTTTTCCATGTTTGTCATTTTACTTTGTTCCCATAGCAATTTTATTCGCATCTTGGAAAAAATGCAGTAGGCTGCAAAGATGACCTTCCCAAACTTTGCTATCTTTTTTTTTTTTGAAAGGAGTTAGAAATAGCATTTCAAGATCCTGGTATGTTAAATTTTTTTTAATGCCTACCACCAAAGTAGTCACTTTAAAGGAATGATTCAACAACATTATTATTAGAAATTATAGAATGACTAATATGGTTCTTTTTTTATTTTATTTTTCTTCCCCTTAATATCCATTTCTACATTTGTCTTCTTTAATATTCACTGTGGAGGCCCAGTAATACCCATGAGTGGAAGCAAGGCTGGGAAGCTTATGCTTGCTGAGGAAACATCAGCATCTTTGTCAAAGTGTGTGATGGGATATTATGTGGGTTCGGGGTAATTTTTTCCTTAAATATTCTATTTGTGTTTTCCTGTGGGTGGTGTTTTTTTTGAGAGGAAACCATTTGTGTCTTAGAGCAATATAAATGAGTTTTTTCTGGAACGGCACAGAACCCGAAACCCATTATTCATTTATTTAAAGAATGTGGAAGCTGAAGAGGTGACACTGTGAACTTAATTTAAGACCATTTCATGCTTGCCTTGGACATTTATATCTACTGCTTGGTTGTGCCCCAGCTGTGCTTCCTGCTGGGGGATGTGATCACACAGGAGCGTGCTCTGGAGTGACTGGAGATGTCCTGCTGTACAAGTGCTTTGTACTGTCCTGAGCCTATGCAAGCTGTGATGTATTTGTGGGGTCTGCAGCTACTAGAAGTAGTGGTAGTTGCCATTTGTTATGAAATGAGAGCTAAAAATACAAGAGTTTTACTGAATAGAATATAAGATGCGGAAAAGTTAGAAGCCTTCCAGCTGCTGAGCCATTGCTTAATTTCTCCCCCTGCCCTCTCCTCCCTTCTCCTTTGAGTCCATTCAGGAATGGTTCTGAGTTATGTAAGTAATAAACTCTACTAAAAAATAAGGGAATAAAATAATAATAATTTAAAAAGTAGATGGAAAAGAAGAGAATGAGTCCAGGGATGGGAAAAATTAATATAATACTAGAAGAAAGGAGGCAGGAGTAGGAAAGTAAATTGTGGCTTTAACTATTAGAGAATGGAGGGTCCTTTTCCAATTCTAGAAGAAGAAAAAGAAGCAAAGCTGCCAAAAGACTTTTTCTTTAACTACTCAACCTGATCCAATTTTAAAAGTGATTTTTTAAAGTGTGTGTATGTTTTAAATAAAACATATTGAGGAAGCTGTGTATGTTGCATTTTATTTACTTTCTTTTAAAATTTTTGTTTTCAAAATACTGCAACTAAGGCCAAGAATATAATAAAACTCTTCTTTTATAGGATCATACAATGGTTTGAATTGGAAGGGACTTTAAAGATCATCCAGTTACAATCCCCTTGCCCTGGGCAGGAATACCACCCACTAGACCAGTTTGCTCAATGCCCCATCCAACCTGGCCTTGAACACCTCCAGGGATGGGGCATCCACAACTTCTCTGGGCAACCTGTTCCAGTGTCTCACCACCCTCACAGGAAAGAAATTCTTCCATACATCTAATAGAATTTCTCTTTCAGTTTGAACCCATTACTCCTTGTCCTACCACTACAGTTCCTGATAAACCAATAATGTAATTTTTAGCAGTTAGATTTACATAAAATATATTAGCAGTTTGGATTACTACTTAAGCATTTTCACGTTTTCAAAGTTCAAGTTAATTGTTAATTATTTGTATGCTATACTTAAACAGTTTCTTTTACATGAGGTCCATGGATAACAGAAATTGTACTGCAAATTTATCTTACAATAGAGATAAACGGATCTGAGTAGTTTAATTGCTTGAAATTATTCTCTAATTTGTTTTGAATGTAGCAAATATTTCCATATAGTGATGCTCCCCTTTCCGCCCAGTAGATTAGGGGTTTGAATCCTCCTTGCAATTAGAATTTTTCAAACATAGTGCTACAGACTACGCGTGACTGAAAAGGTAGGTGCATTTACGTTTGATTGGTGCTCTTTGGCTTCATATTTAAATATTCATGCAGCTAATGAGTTATGCTCTAGTTGGATCACATTATAGAGAACTGAGCTGCATCATTTTGAATTCATCTTTGCAGAATCTGCTCCAGACTGCATCCTAGGCACTGTCTTGTAGAGCACTGATGGATGGGCAGCTCTCAGTACTGCCTGTTGATGTTGTCATGCTTCATGATGTACTTCATATTCATGGAGCAAGGACTAGGAATGGGAACGTACTGCATTGCTGCAGCCATTAGATTATAATGTAATTTCTTTCTGTGGCTCGATAAGCACGTAAGTACGTTGTACAAAGGTGGAACATACTCCACAGAAGACATAGAAACCTTCTCCTCCCCTATGCTTGATGATATGGATTCAATCATTTCAGGGAAGGTAAAAAAAAACCAGACTGGGTTTTCAGCAGAACAAAGTGGGTGCCCAAATAAAGTGCTCTGTTGTGCATCACAGGCTCATGCCCACATCCTTCCCATTTCTGTTGCATTGTTTTTTTGTAGATCTCTCAGTCAGTAAATAGTCTGCTCTACATTTTTGCTGCCCACTTCCCATTTAGGATCTAAATTTTAAAAAATGAAGCATTTGCTAAGGTGTAGTCTTGGCCAAGTACTTGCTACTGATAGTATAGTTATTACAATTATTTCTTATTGTTATTATTGTTTGGGGAAAAATTACAAATGGCCTAAACCTCCAATGTACAGGTTTTCTACAAGTACATAAATGTGCTCAGGAATGCTGTAATGGGGAAGCTAATTTGAAAGGAAGTGGGAAGAGAATTTAGGTGTAGTTAAGTAGCAAAGAGAGGTCAGCTGAACTGGAGGTTGTGAATAAAATGAAATGAAGGGAGTAAGCAAGAAATGGTTATTTCTTTATGCAAATTTTCGTCCTTCTCTTTGGTACAGTACCTGCATCTGCTTATTATTTCCTATGGCAAAGACTAACATTGGCTTTTTCCCTTCTGTTCTCCACCCCATCATATCCTCTTGTCTTTGTTTTTTCCTTATAAAGTTTTATATCCTCTTAGGCTTTCATATAGTTCTGTTTACCTCTTGTGAAACAGGTTTCTGTGGGCTTATTTGAAAAGGCAGTTCTTTCGTACCCACAATTGCAAAGCAATAATCTCCTTTAGGCAGAATTTAGGGTATTCAAATACTCTTGTAATTTTATTAATCAACATTTATAGCCAGATTATAGCAGAATTTCTACTAATACCTTTGTATTAGCTGTTGAACTTGTTTCAGTTGGCTGTACTTTATCCCTGTAATTGCAACCTTTCTTTAATAACCTCATTATGTTGTAGCTTTGTCCTTGTGATAGTCTTCTCTTGAATTTCTGAAATATTAACTCCTGCTGTATGTCTGAAGCATCTGTGCAGGATGTCATGTTGTCATCCTTGTCACTAAGGCATTACTAAAATTTTAAATCCTTTCATCCCACTGCTTTTATAGATGATCTGCAGAATAAACATAGGTTTTGCTTCTGCTAGTTTGTTGGTACGTATGCTTGTGCGTGGTCATTTAAAGTTATCTCCAGTAGCGAGCCCTCAAGAACAGGGTAGTTGAAGCCTTTCCCTTCATTTTTGATGTTTTTTATTTTTGCCTGATTTGTAGGAAGTGGCTGAATACTCTCCTCTGATAGCAAGTCTGTCTTGTCATTATGTGCCAAATATCTAACACACATTTTGTTCATGAAGGTGTTTCTAGAGATTTTCATCTACTGTAGAAACAACAAAAAAAAGAGAAGACCATGCAAATGACCATGAAGGGTTCAAGAATGAATTTGAAGAGCCTTAAAAAAATCATTATTCAACTTACTAACAGAATTGGTATTTAGTATCTGATGATTTTCAAATTTGTGTCACCTGGTCCCATTGTGTTCCCTCCCAGGACCTTGCCCATTCCCAGACCCTTGCTGGTGGGGGTGGGGAATGTTGAGAGATACTACTGATGGTGTGCCTGCCCTGCCCAGCAGTAGCCAGAACACTGGTGTGTTTTCAGCACTTTTCTGGGTACCGATGCAAAGCACAGCACTGTGAGGGCTGCTGAGGGAAAGGGAACTCCATCTCAGCCAGACCCAACACACAACTTTTTGAAATAGAGCTATTGTCCCCTCAAAGCTCTATAGCATTAGGAGAAGGAAGACAGAAAAACTCTAAAAAGAGACTAAGACGGAACTTCTTGTTTTCTATCAAATTGTTCTGTTCTAAATATCATCTTTACATTTTAATTTCCTTCAGTACTGAAAACTGAAATTCAAGCTGCTTATCCCCTAAAATACACTCAGCAATGAGGACTATGCATGAATCAGAGCTTTGGGAATTTTAGCAGTGCTGTTCAAAGGTCACCCCTGCCTCCTTGTTTTTAAAGTGTTGCATCAGTTATTAGGATGGAGACAGTACTGATGTAACTGTTTAGACTGAGTCATCACATTTATTGTCCTTCGTTACTTCAAAGTCTTTGAGATACTTAGGTGGTTGAGATCTTAAACCTTACAGAGGATGCTGCAAAATGGTTCTCAGTGCTGGTGAGGGAAGGTGTGGGTCAAATGCTTGGCTCAGACCTCTGTTCTTCTGTTTTAGGACTTCAGTGTAAATAAGAGGAAAAAAACCAGCTACTGTGCAACAGGTGGTTGATTTTTTTGCATACTGTTGTCAGTCCTAAAGTGTGGTTTTTCCCAGAAAAATCTTGTGTTGGTTAAAATATTTGTATCTGCTGCTATTGGATACCTTCAGGAGGATGTGATTCAGCTAGCATGTAGTCAAGGAAGGGTTGCTCTGAGCTGGTCAGCAATGAATATGAACATGAGGCTTCTGAATGGACAGCTGTCAACAGGAGCAGTACTAAATAAGTCCGATTCCCTTTGTTCAGGTCTTTCTTCTCTCTGGGCCATGCCTGACCATCAGGGTGCTATTTATCACTCTCAGATTCATTGGCCATGGCAGATAAAGCAGCTGCAGCAGCAGCTGGCAAAGACTTAGATTTCAAACTGGGAAAAATGACAGGTGACTAGGGATAGCAGGGCAGTAATCAAACACATGGCAACAAGTGTGCCAGGTACTTGAAGCTGCTGCTGCATGACAGCATCTCTTTCGGACAAGCAAGAAGTTATCAAAGTTGCAGCAGTAGCAGTCTTCATGCTTTCTCATGCAGAAGTACACTTTTCCGTCACTTAACGGCTGTTTTAACACACTTAAATGAGAAGTAAGAGGGCAACCAGCAAGAGTCTGTCTGTATAACAGATTTCAATTAGATCCCAGTATCAGGTTAAGTCTGTAAGTCTGTGGAGGCTATAACTAGGATTTATAAAAAAGATTTATTTTGTGGTTTTGCTTTCGTTGGGATGTTTTGGACTGACATTTTGGCTCCATTTCTTCCACTATATTTTATAAAGGTTTACACATTCTGAGATGATGATACAGATAGCCACTCTGAAACTCTGCAATGTGTATATTGGTGATCTATGTTACCATGGTAAATCATTGGTTCTTACAATAGATTGCAATTTTCTGCACTGGGAATTAAGAATTAAACAATGTCATTGCTCTTCTGAGAATAAGACTGGGTTATCAGTTCCAATTGCTGAATCAAGCCAACTAGCCAAGTGTTAGCAAATTATCCTTGGAAGTTATTTATACTACCACTTTGTCAAGTCTGACAGAGAACTCATTTATTTAGCCATGAGTATGTGATAGCAACTTCCATTTAATTTCTTTCCTGTGCAATGCGGACCTATTACAACCTAAATTCTCTGGCGATATTCTCTAAAATGTGCAAAAGTAGCAGAGACTCTTGATTAGATTCCACTGGCCTAAGGACAAAAAGAACCTATTGCTTTTCCCTGTAGCATGTTTCCCTCCTTATTCATGCATGGCTTTTCCTAGTCCAGCAACCTTTGGGACATTAAATACACGACCATCTTGGCATTTCTTATTTCAAATGCTGTAGATATAGAACATTTTTAATTTCTGGTTATTTCCTTTGAATCATTTTTTGAGGTGATTAGACACATTTTCATTGCCTAAATATGTAGTCAAATGAGTATGGCATGCTTGAAAAACCAGCAAGAAATTGATGAAATGACTGTGGGGATTGGTATCTAGTATTTCAATAATGGTATTGATTGACAGGTGGTGTATAGTTCTGCAGATGGTACTGCTCTAGCACAGGTTGTTCAAGTACAACGTGTAGTAGTGGAGCAGGGAATGGGGACTTCCTCCCAGGAAGTAACACAGGTAACAAAGCCCACATTACTAGACAGACATTATTTGGTAATTTGTTTCATTAGTACCTAATTAAGTGTGAGGGTATGCCTAAAGTAATTTTAAAAGCCATCTGCAAGAGTTTTTGTTTTCAGTTTGCAAGACTTTCAGGTAAGCCTATTCCTTGTTAGCAAATTCCTTGGATACTTGTCTTTTAAGAAGCCATGTCAGAATTATCCCTTCCAAGAAATTGTGGCCTCTTTGTGATGTGAAATTTATTAATTTTTTTTGTGGAATGCTGATAATGTACATATCACACAGCAATATACATCTGTATTAAAAGTGGTTCATAAACTTAGCTTTTCATCCTTTCTTCCTTGCTTATTGTTCTCTAGTGGATTAGGGAGACAAGCCATGTTCTTTTTCACTGCAGTTTCAGTAAGTTTTTATTATAGGATCTGAGCAATAAATGAGCTTTATTTGTTGAATATTTTCTAGAATAGTTTCATTGAAATTGATAGAACAATTGCTTTATGTGCTGTATATTAAAAAGTCTAAGAAATATAACTAAGCTGTTTTGCACCAGGGGCATTGTCTTTTGCTTAGCTTTTAAAAGACTTTCAGAGGCTTTTCCCTCCTAAAGCTATCTGTCTGTAAATGGATGCTTGGATAGCTGAATTCATTATGATAAAAAAGAGTATTTGGTTCTGCTTGCTTAGCTATTGTGAAATGAAAAATAAACACTCAGTATCTGTTCATTAAGAGGAAAAATCTCAGTAAAATATAATCTTTCTTTTGTTTGCTGCCAAATATTTGCTAGTTTCTAGTGGGATGCTTGCTTACGTTCTCTTATTTGTTAGCAAATGCACATTCAGATTTTAAGAGCCAGCCCCTCAAAGATGTTAAGTATAGGCTTGCCATTTGTTTTCACAGGAAATGGAGAATCTAAATAAATGTGAGGGTCTAGTACTCTATAACTGGAGGAACACTAGGGATGAATTAAACAAAGCAGAATGGGTGGGAGGGAGAAATGCTGACAGGGAAGCTTAAGAGTAGTGGTACTGATTGATTCCCTCCTGATTAAATGAGACAATTGATAATGTAGTCCTTTGCTACCAGGTTAATTCACCAATTCTGCCTTTTTAGATCCTGTTCTTATAATACAAAAAAGTTGAAATGCAATTCTGGTTGCTAACATTTTCATAACTCCGAAGAAATTCAGTTATCTGAACTTCCTTCTGTTGCCTGTAGAAAGGTTTTATACCTGCAGTTGTATGCAGACCTATGCACATGAGAAGCTTAGTTTTGTGGAAAATTTTAGTTTAATTTTATCACTTTTTTAGTTCTGTGTATACTCTGATATTTTATTAGGCATAAGTTTTGTGGTCAAAGAAGGGGAGGGTGGTAGCAGAGGATAGCATTTTGTAAGTCTGTGAGAGGCTGTAAAATTCACCTGATGATTTTCCTGGTCACCTGTCTTGATGCTGTATTTCCAGGGAGTTGTATCTGAGCTGCAGAAACAGAGAGCTGTCAGCAGAATGGCAATGAAGGATTTATGCCAAAAGAAAACACAGTCAGCTGATTACTGTGTTTTCTAAGACATACATGTGTCACCAGATCATTTGTAGAAGTGGCAGAGCAGAAGGAATAATAAGTATCCTCCAAAAGTATACACATAACTCAGTTTCAAGTTCCCATGGAAAGAAATTTAAGTGTGACCCTAGATGGGAATCCCAGCTAAAATTTGTGCTTCGTTTAGAAGAAGCCCTAGACAACCTGATAGACCCATCCCTTGCTACTTGTTCTAGTTGCCAGTACTCTAGTACAGCCAAAAGTGTATGCTGACTAGAACTCTTCATTACAGGAACTTACTGTGAAAGCAGATTTTCCCTGAACTCCAGGATGGACACAAACACAGTGTACCTTATGCTGAACAGTGAACAGTTGCTAAGAAGTGGCACTTTTGGCCCTGTATTTAGTCTCAAGTTCTTTGGTGACTAACTTCCGGAGTGCTTACTTGCCTCCCTTCCTTTCAGATGTAAAAACAGGTGTCTGACTTATTTGGAATGTAAGTTTCTGTTTCTTTGTCATATTTTTAACTCAGCAGTAACTAAGCAGAGCCTTGGTCACACGACTCAGCGTTGCCTAATAGGCTCCCACAAAGAACGCAATGCTATCATATAAGTATCCAATTAAGACTCTCTGGCTAAAGGCTATTTCTACTGGATCCATACTTGCACTGCAAGCAGGACAGAGTTTCCTGGGGAAGAACAAGCCGTGCATTAGTATATGTGGTGTGGCAGCCAGCAGGAAATCGTCCTGGAAGAAGAGGACCTAGGGGTCCAGGCAGGGCCCTTGGGGATCTGCGTGCCATGTCTTCAGAAGAGCCGGCCTTTGTGTGCCGTCGTATTTTCTGTTCAGACTGCAAGTGTGACCCCAGAAGCCTCTCTGTTCCAGTTCATATCAAATGTGTCAAATAGCTACTTTTGGTCATCAACTCAGCTACTGCCTAGAGATTGCAGCTGCTAAAATTGTACTGAGGTGTTAATTTTGTGTCAAGATTTTGTCAGAGACCGCTATTATTTTATAAGGTTTTGTATGGATTTATTAGCAAGAAACAGGTCACCAATGATATTTTAATTTTTTGAAAAATGCAAGCTAATTTGCCAAACTTCATAGAATATGCATTAGGATAATATTTTCTTTAATTTTTTAATTTTTTTTTAATTTATTGGTAAGTTAAGATTTAAATAAATAAACAGCTGTATCAGCCAATGGTAAAACAGAAGTCCAGGATGCATGAATGTTTAGTTTGATACTGGGTCAGAAATGTGCCTTAAGATGTGCCAGAATTTGAGGAGGTTCTGATAAGTGAAATAAAACAATGAAGATTTTTCTTGTTTGTGTGAAAAAGTGCTTATTTTAATTCAATCTTTCTATCTACTCTGTTGGTAAAATTCTCAAAATATTTTTCTACTGGATATAAACACATGGCTTGATATTTTGAACAAGTGGTGGTTTACAATTCAGGTAAAACTCAACATGTGCCAATGTCTTGTTCTTTCCTATTGATTTTGCCAGGAATGAGAATTTTTTGTAGAAACCTACTGACAGTTGGGCCAATTTTGAAATATTCTCTTTCCATCCTAACATTAGCTCAATATGTTGCTCTTACTGGGACTGCCAGCTGATGACTTGTCCAGTTTTCCTTGTTAATTTTTATTGCAGTATCCTTTCACTCTTCCATAGATTAAAATTTTATATAAATGCATAGCATACTGTTAGAAATTTTGACTCAAGGCTCATCAGCTTCGCTGGCAAAATAAAGCGGTGGGGAAGCATGAAATCAATAGATTTGAAGTTTTTTGCTAGGGAGGAAAAGGGCGGCCAAGTAAAATACAAAACCTTTCCTATTCCTACTCCCTTTACACCAGACCATTGCCAATTTACAGGACTCTGTTGCAAAGAACGGGTTCATACAGGGTCAACTACCTCCTATGACTCTGTCCTACATTTCTGCTAGTTCAACACATAGACAAGACAACACCTAGGCAAAGATTACAGCAAAGTCTATTGTTTTCAGTACAAGGCAACTATCTATTTCACTTTGACCTAAAGCTGTTGGTGCTTGTCAGCAGTTGTTTCTCTAGGTGGCTGGTGATGGCAATGTAGGCGGAAAGCAGTAGGATGCCTAGGGATTGCTCCCTTAAGCATAACCAAGTCACAAAGCTGCAAACACACTGAGCACTTGCAGCTAATATTGATAGCTTCAGCTGAAAAGGGAGAGGGTAGCATTAGCATTGGCAGCTGAAAGTGCTTGAGAGCTGTCAAAATCATGGCAATTCGTGAAGCCATTACCTTTTTTTTGTTTAAACAAAAAGTCTTTTATAAGTAGGAGCCTGTAAAATTTACTTTATGAGCCTTTTCTGTGACTCTGGGAGCTAAAAATAATAGCTCTTGATCTAGGTTTTAAGTAAGACACATAAAATATTGAGACACTTTTATAAAGCTGAACCAATCAGTTTGACAGAGTTTGACAGGGACAACACCACCCTCTTTTCATGGTTAGGAAAGCAGCCTGGAATCTGTTGCCCTTTAAATTACAGTTTTACTGCCAGAGGGTGTTGGGAAATACTGTTCTGGGTTAGAGTGTGAAGTTTCCCATTGTGACAGGGAGTGACCTGGCGTCTCCTGTCAGTCATGCCTTAAATGAAAATCTATGTCGTAATGTGATTTTTCTGTGTACAAGCCTGTTTGTTGACTCTTGTTTATGTTTAAACCCATGACTGACATGAGACTTTTCCTTCATCCATCATCAGTTTAGCCTACCAAAGCAGTCATGCAGCTCCTCTCATTGAGGTTTTACAGTCAGAGGGGCTTTAGCAAACATTGCTCAATGGAAACAATAAGATAAATATGAAACCCTTCCCTGTTATTGTTCTGTGAAGCTTTGGTTTTACTTTAAAAGGAGAGTGGGCACAAAACTTGAGATAAGGTGATAAAACAACCCCCTCCCCTCAAAACCATGCAGCTTTACCTTGGCCCCTCCTTCCCCTTGGTTTATTGGTCTTTTCTGTCTCCTGATTGCAGAAGCATTAATGACCCACAGAGAGTTTGATTCCCCTTTGCACCATGCCCATGCTGTGCTAGCATACACAGCAGACTTTGCTTCCCTCCATTATAGAGGGAGAAGTACATAAGCCTTCACAAGGTCACACCTCCAGAAAGGCAAGGCAAATGAAGGACTGGAAATACTAGAAAGTACATTCATTAGATCTGGACTGTATCAACAGTAGGAATAGGATGCAAACTCTGTTTTGGAAAAAGAGGGGCTGTCAGAGAGAGCAAGAGAATTACTAGTAAAGGGAGAGGGATATCTAAGTCTGAGTTGAGGGAAGGAAGAGGCTGAAGGTCTGTTGCAGTCATTATCTCTTTCTTCTTTGCAGTGAGATTGTATTTATTGTTTTAATGTAAAGCTTTCAATGCTTTCAATGCTGTTGAAGGCTTACTGCTCTGCAGGCCTGGAAGGAATTGTTCTTCAATGACCCCACGTACCCTCCTGGTGTCCTTACAGCAGATTGCTGTAGGGTGTATCTGCTTCCCAGAGGTTTTGACAGCTCTATAAAGCTTAAGAGAAAGTTAGAATCACATGGCAAAGAAGCAGTACTGCAAGATAATTTTTGGTGTGCAACTTGAGAGTTATGGCATGAAAATCAAGATGAAATATAGGCAGGATCTGTGCAAAAGATGCAGAGGAACTTGAGATTGTCGTAGGGAGTGAGAAGTTGGCATGAAAGATAAGGAGTGACAACACTCTGGCAAGACCTGAGGGATGAAGATTGAGAATTGATCATGGAAAAATGATTAATAGCTGTAGAGGTAGATGACTTCACAGTTATATTTTCTTAATAGGAAAATGGAAAAGTTAGTGGAAAAACTGAAGCAGAGAAGTGGGTGGCTTGACTAATATGCCAGCACAATCTAGCTTTAGAAGCAAAATTATTTTCACACCATGAAGATCCAGGAGATTAAACAGAGGTTTCATTTCAATCTGCAGATGTTTGGGTTTAGGTCAATGGCTTAAAATTATGCTTGGAACATGAGAGTTTAGTCCGGTGCTTGGGATGTGTCTTGTCTTGAAAATTTGTCAGTGCTCAGAGCTTGCCAATTGAAATTGGTCCCTTTCTGTTATTTTGTTTGGCTGGAAAGCAGAAGAAAGATTGGGTCAGAGAAACGGATTTTTTAACACGTACAGGCAAAATTCCACTTGCTCATCCACCCAAAACAAGTAACTGTTTTGATAAGTTACAAATTTAAATATTTTCCTCAGTTATAACAGGAAGCATAGTTAAAGAACTTTTATACTGAATATTTATGACGATTTTATGCCAACCTAATTCTTGTGCTTGAATGCAGTTATTTTGTTGCCCTCAAAATAATTAGGGATTTTATCCATCCTCTTGGATAAGAGGCCAAGTGAATTTCTTAGAACTGGAAAGGTAGAAATTTTTCTTATTTTGTTTTAAGCCTGAGCGAGATGATTTCAGCATCTGTCTTAAGTAAGTAAAAAACCACGTAACTCTTTAGCCTGACAGTTAGTCTAATGACTGCTCTGTGAGTTGAAATCCACTCAATTTTCTAGAGTCTTTGACTGACAATCCCTAGTTATCTTTTCACTTTTCTTTCTGAGTCAAAGGCTTACAAAGATCTGTTGCTGTGAAGCTCATGGAAGAGTGTTTTGGCAAACAGGCTTTAAAATCTGCCTTTTTTGTTCAGCAGAAGACATGATACTTGTGCTGACAAACGAGATATCAGTAGGGAACAAATGTATAATGGTGCCAGTGTGTGTTACATGTTGATTTTTGTTAAAGCTTTTTCTGCATGCGATTACATATAGTATTACATTTCCCTACGTAACATTAGTTCTCTTACTGTCCTGATTTTATAGGAAAGCTTGCAATTCTATAGCCAGGACCAGATTAAAGATCTGAATTTTGGGTGTTAGAATGAGGGATGATAGGTCACTACTGCAGGTTGCAAGTGTATCTCTTTTGCTTTCTGCTAGACATAGCCAGAAGACTGGGAGATTAATTTTAATTTCCACAAAATAATTTTTTAAAGAAAGACAATTTAGGAAAGATTTTTTTTTTCCATTTTTTCCAGTGATACCACAGTTAAGTTGGTTACAACTAATTTCTTAGTTGACAGGAAGTTTAAAACAAAATATGTTGTCACAATTTATATTGAATTTTATGGTTTATCATGCAGGAATACATAGATACCTACATTATTGTGACTGTTGTTACTGTTTATTATTATTACCAGTACTACAGGTTTTTTTCCAGCCAAACTTGAACTGATTGGCCATGCGGTCAGACAATCCTCAGTGAAAAATCTTAAGAAGGAGGTGGACATTTTCGTCAGGGAGTGAAAAGTTCAGGCAAAACATAATTTGACTTGGAGGAGCTTTAAACCTGCAATTTAAGGCAGTGGAAAAAGTTCTGTAATTGTTATTTCCAAATATGTAAAAAGGAGATCAGGTTTTTATTCAAGCTGTTTTCACCAATAAAGTACTGGCTTCTTCTTCACACACGTTTCTGAACCATTAAAGTCTGGGCCAGATTTCATAGTTCAGTAATAGACATAAAGGACAGAAAGCATGCAAGGAGAGACAATGAAAATTGAATAAGTTAATCATGAGTGTCACACAAACGTGGAGAAAACAGTTTCTTTAACTTTTGCTTCTGCAGTTATAGTAAGTTGCTTTTACATTGAAAATGCCAATGAATAAAAATATACATTGCTCAATAGTAAATGTTGTCTGTTTACTAGAGATAATTGGCTGGAAAAAGGTGTGTAAAAAATTTGGTTGATTATCAAGAGCTGATGTTCTATCTTTTACAAAAGTACTTGACTAGAATATGATTGTGTATCTCTGCTGAGAAATATAACTGAACTGAGCTTCTTCAGAGTTCTGTGATGCACAGCGATAATTCCTTGCTGTCCTCTCTTAGGCATTATGTAGTCTTATGTATTATATCAAGTCCCCAACATAATGCAAGTGAACAGATTTGAAGAATATAACATGATTTTATTTTAGTACCTTTCATTTCTCCATTGCATAAAAGCACTTTGGAAAGCAAGGAACTAAACTCTGGTCGTTGAGTCACTATGCGCCTTGAAATGAAACATCATTTTGCACTCAGCAATAAACTGCAGGGAAACTTGAGTACAAGAATAGAATTAGGGACAGAGAATCAACTGGGAATTTAAACAGCTCTGTTCACTCCATCTTCTTCAGAGGTGTTTTTTGCAAGAATGGCCCCATTTCCAGATGTGATATAGACTTTATTGAGGTTCTGAAAGATTTCTAGGCATTTTTTCCATTTTCATTTTTTTTAGCCCTTGAGTTTTGGGGAGCTGACCAGCACTGGAAGTGTCAAGATATCATGAGAGGTGTTGCTGTTAGAGAAATTCCCAGCTGTGTTTAGAAGTGTTGGGAGTCTTGAAAGATAAGCAGTTCTTGTATTGAATCTACTCCCATTTGCAGACCACAGAGGTCTGAAACTCACTTATTCCAACTTAAGTCAGAAGTAATCGTACTGAATTCAGTAGGTATGACTCAAAGTCAGATCAGCGTAAGTAAGATCTAAATCCAGCCTTCAAAGGGTTGGATAATTTCTTGGAAAGATTTTTTGAAATTCAGCGGGCTTATCTAAACTGAAAATAAATGTAAAACTTTTTGAAGTTTTCCTGTTAGCTAGAGAGCTGTGTTTTGCATGAGAGAAAAAAGCTAAAAGAATTACAAATTTTATACGCAATTATTTTAAAATAGCTTTGGGAAATCACAATTCTCTTTCTATTTTTGTGTTGTCATTTCCTTTTGGAGAACTACGAAATTGCTGAATCAAATGAATCTAATTTGTTCTTGGTTATGTGAATAGGCTTTACAGTAATTTTCCAGAGGTAAATATGGACTCTTACCGCTCTTAGGAAATATCTTTTGTGTTTTCTCATTAGCCAATCATCACAAAAGTTACGGCAGCTACAGCGTATCTATGAATTTGTAGGTATTGTTACCCCCTCTACAGGCAGTGGATGTTGAGTAGTCTAGACATTACGGATGCTGTGTGTTTCACCTAATCTTAGCTGCCGGTCAAAACTCACCCAGTGAAAAGAGTGACACTTTTACATGGGGCCTCATCTCAGCCTTTGTTCAGATGGGGCAGATCACATTTGGATGTTTCTGTCTTTCTAGCTGGATGACAGAGGGAGCCCTCACACTTGCTATAAACAAAAGCAAAGAGTAACAAAACTCCTTTTCAGGAAACTAACCATTCTTGCCCTCAAAAAGAAAGAAGAGAAATAGATGTAATGGAAATTCTTAGGGTCTTTATAAGGCTACTGAATTTCAATTGGAGGGTCCTCAGCCCAAACACTCTGTAAATTTATCCTGCAAAAGCATATCTGACATTTTTAGGATGGGTACACAAAAGAATCTGAAACTTAACAAATGAAGTAACAGGCGATTTGGGGAACTTAAGCTGTGTTGCCTTTCAGTTTGACTTCTAATCTATATTGTCCCTAGGTATTAAACAGACCTTTCCTGGAGTGTTCTTCCTTCAGAGGGTAGTCTTCTGTACACTACTGTGGCTATTTGGGTTAGTAAGGAGATATTCAGTGTTAGCAGCAGTAGCATCAGTCTGACTGTAGAGAACAAGACACCGAAGGTTCTGTTTCTGGAAATGTTCTGTCACTGACATAATAGACTCCAGTGGGTACTCATTTGATTACACAAGGTCACTTTAGAAAGATATTTTCCTGTGCAAGTTTTTTTGAGTTAATAGCACATAATCTTTGTCACCAACAGGGTCTGAACACCATGGTCTATATGATACACTATTTTATGTAGATAGCTACCCTGCTTGCCCATCTCCATTAAGAAATTGTCATGGGCCATAGAAGACTATGAGAGAGTAACACTATTGAAAATGTAAGAGATCCATTGGGAAACTAAAAAAAAATGGTAAAAGCTATTGTTATGCTATATTGTTACATTATTTACTTTCTATATATTTATTACCAAACAAGAGAACATATACCTATAGATGTATAGATATGGAACCTTACTTTCATCCAATCGAAAAGTGAAGAAAAAGGGAAGGGCAATATTTGCTTCAATCCATACTTCTTTCCACAAGACTTTTGATCAGCCACCTTTCATGACCAACTTATCCTATTTCTCTATTGCCAAAATTATGTAGGAATTTCATTAAGATGCAAGAATGATCAAAACAACCTAGTTTTCCATTCTCCCCATTCAAGGTCAGGACTGTTTGAGGTGCCCTAGAGTATTTCCTTATGGGGATCTCAGGCAGATATAGGTGTCATTTCAAGTGGATGGACCTGTTTTGGGTAGTTCTAGATTATCTAGGCTCTACTCAAAAAGCAAGCTAGGACACTGATTTGTTCAAGTGATGTTGCACTGGTATAAATATTCCATTGTTACCAGCCAACATTGTTACCATTGCATCTCCCTTTGATGGTTTGAATATTTCTATCTTTCAGTCTAACATGCTGATATAATCTTATCTATGTGAGCACTGAGGCTGAGCTATCACAAACTGATATATTCCTTCCCCCCCCACATTTGTCATGGTCCTTTAGCTATTTTTAATTCAGATGATCTTATCACTAAGTCCATATGAATAAACTTTTCAAGATATTGAAATAGATCAAGCTTTCACTTGCTTCAAATCATACTGTTTCCTGTATGATTTCTCCAGTAACTGCTCTTGCACATCCTAAGGCATTCATGTTCATCTGCAAAAGCGATTATCTGAGCCTCTGCTCCTTATTTTTTTAACCTATCTAAATTTAACAAATCTTTTCAATGAAGTGTCACTATATGATTTCGGGATGGATAAAATTTTCACTTATGCCCTTTTGTAGGTGAGGATTGTAAATGGGTGCCTGAGTGCAGCAGTCGAAACACTGAGCGAATGAATAGTGTTCGTTGCCTGCTCACTGAACCCCGTTTAGTTTGTCAGTGCTCCACATCCCTGAAACAAGTTCAGATATACTGTACTGCCATTTAGCAATTCCTCAGTCAATGATTATATTTCTAAACACTGTTTTGGCATTCTGCATGGGATCTTGTGTTCTACTTCTTCCAAGGTCTTTCCGAATGCCTCACCTGAATACTGAATTTGATGCTAAGGTGGTGTTAAAAAAAGAGAAGAAAGATTTTCCAAGATATTTCTTGCTTTTAACTTTATTTCACTATTCTTTTTTTTTTTCCTACTGTCTGCAGGTGGATCATGAGGATGTTGCAAATTCCTCTTAATGAATTGCAATATTTGCATTTACATACTACTTCCCTGGCAGATGCTTAAAAGTACTTATTGCAGGTAAATATGCCCTTTGTCCAGAGTCTTTTTATTTTATCCTTCTCAGGGTTGTTCAATTTCTGAAAGTGCAATGAAGAAGCAATGCACTTTCAGCATTCTTATGGTTAGCAGAGGACTGATGTGAACCTTCTATGCTAAAACTCTAGCTTGCCAAATGCCTATGTCTTGTAATGCCTTTTGTAGGGAATTCTATTCACAGGCCTATCTGCTGTAATTCCTTCTGCATGACACAGGTGCACTGTTCTAAATGAGTAAAATTAATTCATTCCAATAACTACTGCTCCAGCTTTGCTTCTGTTTCTGTCACCACTAATGGTGTCTCAATCCATGCAGGTTTCTTTCCCCCTCCGCTCAATTTGTTGAGCCTGGAGGAAGTGATCCTTGAATATCAACCAGCTCTCTTGGATCCCTCTTCCCACAGGACCTGTTCCTATAGGATTCATCCAAGAAGATCCCTAAAGAGGCTGAAGTTAGCTGTACCGAAATCCATAGTTGCAATCTAACTCCCTGCCCTGCTTCCTCCTTGCCCAATGCTGGACTCCACAATCTCATGGTCACTGCAGCCAAGGCAGCCCCCCAACCTTCACATCTCTAACAAGGCCTTCCCTGTTTGTCACGGTTATGAGGTAACCAGCACACCATTCCTTGTGGGATCCTCCACTACCTCTGTCAGGAAGTTGTCATCAATGCTTTACAGGAGCTTCCTGGACGATTTGTGATTTGCTGTGTTACTTCAATCACCTGAAAGAGGAGTGATCTGATGTGCTGACTGAAAAAGAATATAAAGTCATAACAGTTAAGATTGTTTGCTCAAGTTGCTTTTTGGTAATAATGAAGTAGAATATTGAAGTGTAATAATAATGCAAGAAGTAATATAGAAAGTGCTGATATAAAGATGACAAAATAGCTAAGAAAAAGCATATCTTAATTGATATGGATAAGAGATGACTATGATATTTTATGACAAGATGAGCAAATACAGGTGGGAAAGATGTTTCTTTATCTCTCAGATAACATCTGTTTCAACTAGAACCAATTTGCACAGACCACACTTTTAATATAAGAAAAAACCACTTAATTTAAAGAAACGATGAGAATTTACCATGCACAGCAGGTTTGTCCTAGTGATGTTCAGATCTCACTGTACATGTAGCCCAATGTTCATTGATCCCTCTGAGCTGTGCAATGAAGGAGAGTTTATCCATACACATCCCATCACTCTGGGAGACATTAGATGGGCAAAATCAGACTTGATACCCAATCTGGGCTGTGCTCCTCTTTTGCTTGCTCTTTTGCCTCCATAAATATCTCCCTGCTTTGCATTGGATCTCTACACACAATTTGATTTTTTTGGGATGTTCAGGTTTTTGATTATTGTAGGTGGAAGACCACATTTGAGTTGTTGCACGTGAAAATACACTTGCTGTGAGCAATTTTACTTCATGTAAGTAGCAACAAGCTGCTTGCCTTGGAGAAGATCAGCTGGCTGCAGGTTCAGAGGTACATTCTGATGCAAAACTAAGGACTCAGGCAATTCTGCTTCTGCCAGCCTGACCTAATGGCCAACAAGAAAACAATAACTTCAACCAAGCTGAGTTCTACCAGTGCATTTAACTTCTCAATATCTGTAAGCCCACAATTTTCTACAATTTACTAATAGTAGTGCAAGTTAATTGAATTTAATTTGATCAAAACTGAAAGATGGTAAGCATATGATTGATGAGAAGCCTCTAAAAATGATGTTCCAGACTAGAAACTAGAATTTTTCTGATCTCTTAATAACAGTTTATATCTCAATACATGATTTCTGTATTCAAAATTAAAGCATTCTTTTTCCTTATTTATTTACCCCAGACATACAGATAATAAATTCCTCCTGGTCTTCATTTTACTTGACTGAAAACAAATCAGTTTCATCTCAACTCACCTCATATGATGGGCTGGTCATTGCTCAGAGCATACCTGTACTTATTCTTTACATCTGTTTTACAACTCATTTTCTTGTACCTAAATATGTGTTGTGAAAGCTGTATTTTAAATTTGGCATCACATGACATTCACATTTGGCTAATTCAACTAGAAACAGCTTGACTGAAATACCTTATAATCTTATTATTTGTGCAGCTTCTCTTTGCTGGTTAACAGCCTTGTTATGGTTAGCTAAGGTATCTGTATTTCTCTCTTTTTCCTTCAGTTATAGCTGATGCTAAAAATTCCTGTTATTTCTTCAATTCAATATCTGTATTTCTCTCTTTTTCCTTCAGTTATAGCTGATGCTAAAAATTCCTGTTATTTCTTCAATTCAATATCTGTATTTCTCTCTTTTTCCTTCAGTTATAGCTGATGCTAAAAATTCCTGATATTTCTTCAATTCAGGATATTGTATTTTATTTTACCATTACATTTCTGTTTCTGTGTGTTTCAAGGTCACTTGCTTCTTCCTAGGTGTTATTCTATTTATCTCTTGAATGGATTAACTTCATGGCTTTGTGTAATTGGCTAGTTTCATAATTCTTTTTTGTTAAAGAAATGAATTATAACAATGAAATAATGAAAATTCTAAAATATGGAGCAAAATTAGACAAAGAGCAAATTTCTTGAAGGCTGTTTTTCAAGGCAATGTCACATAGTGTTCCCTCCATACCTTTTAAATCTTTTTCCTTTGTTCCCACTGTCTGTTTTGTCTGTGGTCCTGACTCCTGTATCTCTGTAATTTCTGAAAACGGGAAAACCGATCTGCTCTGTAGCACAGTGGTTGAACTTCCTTCTGGTTGATGTTTTTGAGAAATACAGTATCTCTGACAGGAAATTTAGACTTGTATTTGAGTTTTGTAAATTTAGCCTCCATTTCAATAAATAAGAACAATATTTTCTGAGAGAATATAACTTCGGTAATTTCTTTGCTTGGGGTACAACAGCAACCAGATCTTCCATTTTTATTTAATGCAGAAAAATTAATTTAGTTAGTAAATCTTAATGTCTTTCCACTTTCATTCCATGAACAAATTCTATCCTGAACTTAGCTGTTTCTGAAGTTTTCATGTTGAACAATCCTTTTCCTTTCTGCCTAATGTTTTGTTAAATGATATATCTCAGCAGGCAGTTCCTGAGTTGAAGTAGTTATGTTCAGCAGTCTTCTGGGTAATACAGAGCCTGTCAGTCAGAATGAAATCAGTGTAGTTCTCTGTGGTGCCATGCGAATTCTAAATCCACTTATCTGGATTTTCTCTTCTCTGGTCTTTAAAGACCAGACAAAATTTATTAAAGGCATAATGTGTTACAGGCCCTTCAACAGGCCAGTTCAGCTAGCAGGTATACATTTAGAAGGCAATTCTGCTCTTTCCTGGGTGTAGAGATTATAGTTTAGCTTGAAGATGAAAAATTAATCTAACATCTGAGCTAGATATTATGCTTGTATTTCATCATGTTGTGGAGATGATTTTAAATTTCTTAGAGAACTTTGTTTCATGATAATGACAAATCATGTATATGTATTTTGAGTTATTTCTATGCCTTGCAATAGCATCTGTTCTTTAAAAGTAGTGATATGTTTCTTCATATCAACAATAACAAGGTAACAGAGCACTTGTAATTTTCTTGCTTTAAGCCATATGGTATCTGGTATGTGGGTAGCTGCTCAACGTAGGAAGGTCAGAAGAAGCCTCAGTTACCAATGCTGCACCTCTGTAGTACAGCCAGTTAAGACTTAGCTTCCTAAAGAAAGCTGGCATTGTCTTACACGTGTTGTCTTATCTCTTCTACCTTTTGGTGCTGAATGTTGAGCAAGACAGCAAAGCTCTGCTCTGCCTTCAGTGTAAGCAGGCAACAGAACTGGCTGTCTTCAGAGGCAGAAGTTTAAAAGCAGCTTACTAGATGAGATATGGTTGGAGACAAATAAGATACTGCATGTTCTTAATTGATCTTGGAATTACTGGATTGGATTTGTTTATTTTTAATTGATAGTTCAAAACATACTAATAGATACAAGCAGCCTCATGTTTTAATTATTTTAGAGCTGGATCATTACTAATCGTCTCAATTATTTCATTTTTGGGTTTCATGAAAAGCATATTGCTCAATGATATTCATATTTAATTAATTTTGTGTTGAAAACCATTTTCACTGACTCATTTTCCTGTAAAAATATTTGAGTCTTGTAAGCTGACAATGAGTAACAAAACCACGCTAAGCCTTATGGTGTGAGCAAAAAATATAAAAGATATGAGTAAGAGTCTGCTTCCTACTTCCTCTTGATAGAAATCGGAGGCTGCTTCCATAGTTTAAAGGTTAAATATTAGGTTTTTGTAAGACACCATGAATCCTACAGGGCAGAAAAAACACTAATTGCATAGTCAAACTTTGATACATCTGGTATGTTTGAATGATAAACAAAAAAATCTATTCTTTGGGGGCAGTCAATTCTGTCATAAGCTTATGGGTTATTTCAAGTGTGCAGGAAAGAGAAACCTTATTTCATGCAAAACCACTATTAATACTCTGAAAAATGAATAATTCAGAGATGTTAATTTTTTCAGGTTATTTTCTTCTTTTTCTCTGCCTTCTCCTAGGGGATAATTGTCTGAAGACGAAAAAAGCAAAAATATTTCTTACATTTGCATATGTTCTACTAGGTGTTTATTAGAAGAGTGAAGGTCAAGAAACTTGGTTGTGAAGTCAGTGGATAAGGTTAGCAGGGCTTGTATTGGTTCTCAAGGCTTCTGAGAATGCTTTCAGAAGTATTGGACCAGGTCCAACTAATGTTTTGTCCAACCAAGAACCTTAATTCACCTGCCAACAAGCAGCATTTTAGCTGTTAATCATAGCGTTTTTTAAGAAAAAGCAGTTTTTTTGGTTGATTGGGTTTTTTTTTAAGGGAAATCTGACCTAAAAACCTTGATTGTGGAGACAGAGTTTTTGCAAGAAAATAGACACATGGTGCACCAGCCATAAGGACAAGTGAACAGAGCACGTAGAAAACGTACACAGTGAGAGAATGATGATGCTTCAAGAACATGGACAGCAGCCGAAGAAATACATAAACAAAAGATAGAAAACTGTCTGATGATTTGTGTGAAGAGGTGCATGGTAGCCGGGCGAACAGAGCGGGAGATCCAACTAAATCATTACATGTTTTATGTGTGTATATTGCTTTGACAATAAGGTAATGTGTGGAAGACTGGATAGGGGGAGCATAGTGTATAATAAGGGTGCTTGGGGGGAAATAAAGGGGCTTCTGCTGGATTCATATTGGATCGTGCCTAGTCCGTTTACTCCCACACTTGATCATTATGGAAATTTCTACAGGGAGACTAGAAGGCAAGGCTGAGTTTCAGACTTGACTGTAGTTTCTGGAGTTCTGTTTTATGTCCAAGACTATGCTATAATCTTTCTAAGCACATCCAGGAGACATAGGGTCAGGTTATTTAAGGCAAATGATTACCAAGTATTCTAGTCAAAATTAATTACTCCTCCCTGGATATTACTATATCATGAAAATTTCCTGTCAGTGAAGAAAAGGAATTCTCAAGTAACTTGTGTTAAAAATGGACTAATCATGATTACACTTTATCAAACAGATGAGAACATGCCTATTTGCAAGGTGTGTTTTCCCTACCTCACAATGTAATCTTAATTTTGGTCTGATTAATTTTCGAACAGTTGTTCTTCATCCATGAACTCATCTTTATCTAAAAGTAGATTAATTTAGTGAGGGTAATAAACCTGTATGATGTGAAGGGCAAACAGGACTGTGTTTGAACATATTCAAATTTGAGTCTGTAATGTCTAATCAGTTTTCTAAATAGTGAAAGATGAATGACCTTTGTGAAACTTTGTGTGTGAGTTGTCTAAAATTTTAATTTCTTGCTTTCTCTCAAGAGCTGTGATTGCTTTGGAAGAGTTAGGTGTCACCTCAAGAGAATATATCCTTATCCAAGCAGCCACACGCAAAATAGAAGTATATGGT
The DNA here is from genome assembly GCA_013398955.1 of Callaeas wilsoni. Lineage (NCBI taxonomy): Eukaryota > Metazoa > Chordata > Aves > Passeriformes > Callaeidae > Callaeas > Callaeas wilsoni. The sequence goes on along the minus strand of VWPU01010096.1, from coordinate 267,193 downwards.
TGCTCAGGCTATGAAAGTTAAAGGAGTAGAATGCTGTACAAAATGTGAAGTACTTCCTTAGATGGCACACTTCTGTCTCATGATGGAAACACTGAACAATGCAGAGAGATCCCAACAATATAAGAATGAGCATTATCCTTCTATCTATGAGATAGTCATAGCACAGATAATGTTTTTTAGCTGGGTGAGGTGCATCAGAATTACTGGTAATGGGTACATGAGGTTTAAAGACACTTCTCTGAAATTACTAATGAACAGAAACGGTAGTAACTAGCCATTCAGATGAATTTTGACAAAGATTCAGCAGTCAGAAATTCATTTTGTCATAATTTCTGTTGAAAGTGGAAACAAAAATTTCTCCAATGTGTGAGAAGGGTCCGTGAAAAGACTTAAATGACTAACACTTTCTGCAACTTTCTTATATGCTATTTTTAGTATATTTTTGTTAAAAGTAAAATTACTTGGTTTGAAACTACCTAGTTATTTGTCAGAATTGATCTAATAAGCACTATGAAACCTTTTTTCTCAGTGTTTGGTAGAAGAACTGAACAGGACTGGGACTTTGAATCCCTTGGTAGGAATAGTAGTTTAAGAAAATAGAGAATATGCAGAATTTAAGTAAACAAGGGAGTTTTATAGAGCTTTAATACTTTCCCTTTCTTGCCACAGTTGATTTGCCTGAAGCATCATTGTAAGAAAAATTAGATTACTGCTAGATTTATTGACTGTCTGCATGGTACAAATTTTTTAGCATGCTTACTTGAAATATTGAAAGAGGGAAATGAGAAATGTTTTCATGTTCTTCCATTCCTTAGAACTCTGATGTGCTGGATGCTACCAGAAAGGGTATAATCAAGTATTTCAATGGACAGGGCACTCAGTGGAGAAAGGGTCCGAAACTAACATGGAACTGTTCCTAGCCCAATTTGTCTCTGAGGTTGCAAAAATATATAAGCCCATCTTGCTCCTGGGAATAATTCTCAACAAACAAGATGGGTTTCTGTAAACAAGAATTCTTAGTTTTGACAAATTATGGTGAAAACCTATTTTATTGAAAAAATCTCACCCAGGCTGATGGCTACAGCACACAGACTGAAGAGGTTTGCTGTAGGAAGTGCAGTTTGAGTGCAGTTTGAGACTGTCTGTTTCATTCAATAGACTCTGGGACTGATTTTTTTTGCTAGGAGCCTGAGGAATAAACAGTCTGTTATTGTAAGAATGCCTCATTAAGATATAATAAGCCAAGAACACTTATTTTATTAGCTGTCCTGTAGTCACCCAGCTGACAAAATGAAGCTGAGTGCTTGTGCGCGGCCTTAACTGGGATATGATCAAGACTGGACACAAATCAGCTGAGCCAAGGGACAGAAGGTGATAAACTACCTTTTTAATTGTTTTCTAATTGTAAGAATATAAATTATTATAGGGGTCTCAAAATTATCATAGACCAAGACTATTATTTTGCAAACCATACACACAATATGTGAACCTGATTATCATACTGCATTTTGTTTAAAAAATAGGTAATATGAAGGTGACAAAGACAAATTTCCAAGTTTCTACCTTACCTGTGTACGTCTCCCTAAATGTCATGGGATGGACAATCATAAACTAAAGAGCGCCACTGGTATGTGAAGAATTTGTAGATGTAATAGCAGGGATGACAAGCTTGGTGAGAATGGTTGTTTAACCCAGAATGTGATTAATAAATATTCCGGAACCAAGTAAGCAATTTGTTTCATTATTTTGGACATTGGTACATCAGAGAGCCCACTGTAGAAAATAGCCATGACTTGTGTGCTGCATTGTGAAATTTTGTTTTAAAAAGTGCTTTCAAAGCATGCTTATTTCCAGATGCATCCTCTACTGTCAAAGTAGGGAGGAGTTTGAGTGTTCTGCTTAGATTGGTTTTCCATCATGTTCACAGGATTTCATCTTTGATAAGGGAGGAAAAACTGAGAGAAATCCTCAGATATGTATTTGGCAATATATCTAGAAGCGGTTTGGGAAGGAGAGAGAAATAATTCACCAGCACAATGTGGAAAGCTATTATGAACAGAAACAGACAGACCTAGACATTGTTTTTAAGTCAATGGAAAGAAAAATCCCTCAATGTAAAACTAATAGTAAAACTGTCAACAAGGAAAAATATATTGAAAGTAGATGTAGTAATCTAAAAAATAACCAAAAAGAGAATAAAAGAAAGCTTTTCTAAACCAGAAAGCCTCTGCTTAATTTCTTTTTTCAGCTGCAGTATTATCAATAAAACATAAATACAGAATTTCATTTCTTCTTCTTTCCCCACAACCACATAAGCAAATGGAGGCATAGGTAATTTTCAATGTGTTTTAAGAGACGTCCATTTAATATAAAAGAGTCTTTGGAGGAAAGAACTCAACCCAGATGTCCACAAGCAAGCATACAAGCTAAAACTGAAGGATAATATAAAATAACAGCAGAAAACTTTAATTCACTGTTGAGTGCTGGAGAATGAATCTTCTCCAGAATCATGGGAACTATAACTCCAAATTACTCCTGACATGTGCCTGAGTGACTAACTGGTCTGGAAATGTTCTGGTCTCAGATTCGAAGCACTAAAGAAGCCAATAAATGAGGCTGTACACAGAAAGTGTCTATTTCTTTAAAGCACACTCATTTGAAAGAACTTTTCATCATTCTGTTCATGCTTGCATCTGCAGCATAAAGCAAAGGTCACTTGCTATTAGCTGGGCCAGTTCAGAGTTAAAAAGTGTCCTTTAAAACAAATTCTCCTGATCCCATTTTGCAAAATGGATAGAATGCACAATGCTATTGACCTCAGACTGAGATTATCTTAATTTCACCACATTTATTCTTGCATTGTTCAATTTGTGCATAAAAGAAAAGGAAAAAAAGAGATGAATGGCAGCTGTCACTCGTCCTAAGCCTGATAGGCTATTTGAAATTCTTTTGTGGCATGAATAAAGTATTTCTTTGCCAGACAACAGAAATATGTTTATGTCCCTTTAAAATAAACCAGGCCATTTAGAAGCATTATTAACAAACAAAGGATGTCAAGGATGGATTATTTGTGTTGGTCTCACTAGATTTTTATGAATATGAATGACACTTGCTTCCTGAATGTGCTGACGTGTGAAACACAACAACAAACTTTCTAATCAGAGCTACTAAACAAGTAGGTCTCAAAACAATATGTATGTTTTGGCATAACATGCCAAAACCAAATGTTATGACAATCAGTGTGAAAACTCTTAGTCCTAAAAGAGATTCTCTGAGAGCTGTTGATGAGCTTCCTGATCGGGACAGCCTTGTTTATATCTGTACAATACTGCTGTTCTGAGGATGTAGGGCAAGCACTCTTCATAGATAGGGTTCACATTAGCATTATACAAAAGGCAAGTTCAGCTGATGGAGGTTCAGCAGTAAAAGGCAAAAGGAAACTAGAAAACACAGGTAATTTCTGTGGGGACTCTGTGGTGTGACAGTAGCTAAGGGATTGTGTAAAGCTTTGGACACAGGTTTCCAGAAGGAATTGGTCCCTTCCTGGTTTGTAGAGCATACACACCTTACACAAATAACAGTCCTAGTAGAAGCTATGTGTCAAAGATTTTCTTTGCTTTCCACGTGTACAGTTCTGGCAGCTCAAATGCACAAAAAATGCAAGTGGACACAGGGACTTGAAAGTAGCTCTCAAGCTGAAATGTAAAGTTCGGCAGAGCAGTCTTAGTCCTAATGCTGTTCTATGGTGTTCCTGTTGTTTCCTTGTCTCTCCCTGGACCAAAGGGGCACCTTGTTGGTTTATGCTGATGGAAACTGGTGTAAGTCAGGGCTAGATCAGCATGGTGACAGGCTGCTGTGCCTGCTGCTCCTGGCTGCTACCTGTTTTGCATCATCATGCTGAGTGATAGGCAGGGTCAGTTCAGTAGGATGGGGCTATATCTGGGAGAAAAGGAAAGCTCTGAGCATGAATCCCATGACACACTAGCAGCATTTCAGCGCTCTGGCAGCCCTGACAGGGAGCTGAGTGACTGAAAGGCCAGACATGGGTTTAATTGCATTATTGCTAAGCTGACTTAAAAAACAAGATGTGAGAGAGGGAGAAATGGAGAAATCTACACGGCACAGACCTGTTTGTATTCCTGTGAGCCTATTTTCTGAATCCTTTTTAATCTTTCAGCTTTTAAAGAAAATGTAAACCCAGATAAATAAATGATTAATGAATCCTTCTTCTGATTTTACTTTTGTGTTCCTTTCTTTCACCCTTCCTTTCACAGACTGTAATCTGTTCTTTAACTTATAAAACTTTTAAATTTAAGACTTCTTACCAAGTTAACTTTCTGCAAGATCCCAAAGAAGATAAAATCATGGGTTCTAGCTAATTAGATTTTGCTTTGAATAGTAGTGTATTTGAATGTTGTATACTTTGTGTTACAGGCATGTGTGTTTTCAATCTTTAAATAACCTTGAACTTTACAAAAAGCTTTAAACTTTGTAACAAATACATTAATACATTGATAGTTAGTTAAATACATTCCAGTTATTATCATAACCACTTGAACTGAAGGCTATAGATTATTGCATCTAAAATTACCCTTTCATGGCCTGACTTAATCAGAAGTCACTTCAGTAAATGTTAAGTGAATATATTTATATATGCATATATATGCATATATATATATATGCACATTTTAGTTTTGAGCGGTCAAGAGCAGGATTAAAATATCCAAGTTAATGTACACAGGACAAGGTTCTGTGCTCTTTTTGTGTGGATTTATGCATCTGTGGCATGTAAAAAGGGACAGAATTGTGCAAGGAAATGTGCCAATCTCTCAGGCTCATAAGTAAGCCAGATTTTTTATTTCCCTATCATCCATCATTGTATGCATGTATGTATGTATGTGTCTATCTATCTATTGCTCTAAATATAAAATAACTCAGAAAACTTACATACTATTATGCAATAACATTTCTGTTCTTCATAAAACATTCCATTAGCAGTGTCATGTTTGTTCCACATAATATCTGATACAATACATTAAAGGGAATTAATTTTAAGTATTTCACAGAAGTGTGATGACTTACTCCCACTCATCATAGGAATGTATAGGGGAATCTTGAAACCTTTGTACATAGAGCGTAAAAATATTTAGTCTTTATTTCTTTTCTAACCCTTTAGAATGTATCATGTCAAAGGACTGCAAGCACATCAAAGATATTAATTTACACTGTGTGACATTCTGATATTTGTGACAGTGCAATTCAGGGCAAAGGTGTCTTCGGGGTTATTAGCTATGCTGTTTCCATTTTTTTGCAAGGAGGCTGGTAATCAAATTCATGCACACTAAGTTGATAATGTGGTCCCTGTCTGGTTGGTATATTGAAATGCCCTGGGATAGATGAGACATCCACACAGGACTGGCAGATATAATCCAGGTTCTGTGCCTTTTTTCAAGAGAAGCCAAATGCCAGACGCGGCCAGGCAACTTGGGATTAGGTGACACCTGATATTACATGTCTATGAGGTAGAATTCAGTTAAAGGTTCAAATTACTAAAGAGAGGTGTCTTTGCGTAAGCAAAGTGCCCAGACTCCTACTACAGCCAGTGGAGCACTTGTCTGTAGAATAATGGACACCAACCATATTCAAAAGCTGCATAAAAAGAAGTGAGTAGGTTGAATTATGTGGTTTTCACCTCTACTCTGCTCTTGTGGGACTCCACCTGAAGTACTGCATCCAGCTCTGGGGTACCCAGCATAAAAAAGGACTTGGACCTGTTGGTGCGCGTCCAGAGAAGGCCACAAAGATGATCAAAGGGCTGGAGCAGCTCTCCTATGTAGACAGGCTGAGAGAATTGGGGTTTTTCAGCCTGTAGAAGAGAAGGCTCTGAGGAGACTATTTTTAGGCCTTTCATAATATAAAGGGAGCTTCTATGAAAGATTTGGAAAGAGTTTTTACCAGGGCCTGTAGTGACAAGAGACAATGCTTTTAAACTGAAAAATGGTGTATTTAGACTGAATACAAGGAAGAAATTTTTTATGCTATTGGAACACTGGAAGAAGTCTCCTAGAGAAGTTGTGGATGCTCCTTCATTGGGAGAGTTCAAAGTGAGATTGCACAAGGGTTTGAGCATTGAAAAATGTTGCTGCGCAGGGCAGGGGTTTGCACCGGATTATCTTTCATGTTCTCTTCCAACCCAAACCATTATATAATTCTATGATTCAAGGTAGACAGAAGCTGTCTGGTGAGATAAAGTTTATAGGTTTATTGACTATTGATCAAATCTCCATTGACTGCAAAGGGCACTTGGGCCTACATATGATCATGTCCACATATATATATATATGTAGGTATCTTCTTTTTGAGTTGAATTCTACATGATTGAGTTTGGATTGGTGCAAAGAACTGACTTCAAAAATGTCATTGAAGCCTGATCTGTCTGACAGATCATAAGGCAAGTCTGTGAAATGGGGCAGATGTGTCCAGTGGGTTGTACCTTAGTATAGGTGTCTCCATTATTCAGACCAATAGAAAGTACCCGGGTTGCCACTGCTCCAGTTTTCCAGCAAACAGGAGCAAAGAGAGTGCAGAAATTCATTTTAATTATGGAAAACACCTCCATGCTGAAGGGGAATGTGGTGAGACTAATGCACTTTCCTAAGAATAATCTCTTCTTTGCATTGACCTTGAGTCAGAGAGCATTTTTTACAGTTATGTAAACAAAATTTATCTGAAAGCTGTCCTAAAAAAACCAATTGTATTTCAGCAGTATGATACTGCCAGAGGCCTTCTTCAGTAACATCAGATTGGAACAAGTGTGTAAATCTGAAGAAATTTAATTTTTTTCAGCATAAACCCATCAAGCTCTGCATAGGCTTGAACACCAGAGAAGTCTTTCTTTTCTGCTTGCCTCAGGCCTTGATGTTGCACTCTTTTTCCCACAGCATACAACAGGGTGGGGTGTAACAAATGACAGAGAAAGTCATATTTCAGTGTAATCTGAGAGAAGTCAATAAGATGAGATTTGTTATCAGTGTGCATTTATTAATGCTCTTTTCATTTTTCACTGCGGGAATCTAGCTGAAGTGTAGATACAAAACTCCCATTAAGACAGGCACCAGTTTGACGCATCTTGCGGCACCTAGTTTTTCGATAGGCAAGCTGCTGTTATTTATAAAACAAGACTTTTAAAACTGAGGCATGAAGATATGTAAACTGATAAAATATTTTTCACACATATTAGTGAAACTGCTTTTCCTATATGTATATCCTTAATCTTTCCCTTTCTTTTCCACTTGATATTGATGGGGAAAATCGTAAAAGTTATGATGGTGCATGGCTCATGAAATTTTTATAAACAAGCTTTAAAAACTGAAATCAAGTTTTTAGCTGTTGGACCAAAGAGAAAAAAAATTGATCAAGCACTCTTATCAGTGCAGAAAAGTGGTGCTGAAAGGTAATGAGAGGGGAAAACATAGAGGATATTTTCTAATCCTTGTCATATGCTGTTTAAACTCCAGTTACCCTAAAGCAAAATTGTTCTTGTGATTTCATCAAGAAACAGCCAGATCCAACTCTATCTAACAAAAAATATGGTGAACTGTCTTTGTGTGCGTATGTGTGTCTGTGAGAGAGAGACTGTGCATTTAATTTAGATTCTTTGCATTAGAATAAGCCTACAAAATACTTCATAAGATGAGTTAAACTTTCCAGAATCACTTTGAGGAATCAGTATCTTCATTTTGCACAAGGAAAAATGGAAAGACAATAAGTGAGAATCTGTTTTCCAGAGTCTGCAGAAAACTGTAGCAAGCCATGAGAATGATTTCTTGTGCAGAGTCTTTAATTTCCTAGACCTGTGTGTTTTTAAACCCTGACTTTTTCTTTCATATGTTTTTAAATGTTAATAAAATCTTTCTTTAATATATTGTTTTGGAGAGGATTGTTAAAATGGTATTTCAATGTCTTCTTAAAAATGTATTTATGCCAACAGAAATATGTACTCCAAAAACATACCAGAAATGGATTCTTGGAAGGTGCCATCAACTGCAAATTTGCTTTTGCAGAGAAATGTTGTATAGTAGGATCTTGACAGGACAAAAATAATAGATTAAAATATTTTTCTGTTTATGATGGGGAAAACAATGAATAATTGTATGTAGCTTTTGTCCAGTCAATTGGTCATACTATGGCACAGTAAAGAGCTGAAAAGGTACTACAAAACAAAGAACAAAAAGCTTCTCTTATTTTATTAGAACAATATTTTTTGTCTGTCATTTAGTTTTGCTGTCTACTTTTAACTTCCTAAATTGATCTCTGAAATGGCATTCACTGAAACAGAGAAATTCCTTTTGTTTTTATTTAAGTTTTAGATTAGTAATGATAATTAAAATTGTTCGTCGTGTCAGTGACTCACAAGCAGTAGCAACTGAAAGCCACTGCTGATTATCAAATTAATTTTCAGTTGTTTTTTTAATAGGTCAGGTGTTGCCATCCGATGAATCTTACTAGAAGCTATAAAAATTATTCATTTATCTTTAAAATTAAATAATTTTGCCATGGTCCTTACTTTAAATAAGTGACTAGTTAAGTCGCTGTAACACATCTTATATTACAGGGGAACTCTTTGAGTTGTGTATAGCTTGAGTACAAAATTATAATTAGCTGTTTGGGATGAGATGGGGAAAAAGTTCCTAATGACTGCACTTTAGTTTTTAAATATGTAAAAAAATGGTATATCTGAAATGCTATAATTTTCCTGAGATGCCTAATGTGATATTTAGTTATGTTTAGCCATTATTTTACAATGTTCAAAACCATAAAATATTTTGTCCATCTCTGCTGACCTCTGTCTGTCTTGGTCCTAGCAGAAAGGCCTGCAAAACCAGGATAATTTTTATTGTCTGTTGAAAAATTATTTTTGCCCTGCAACCTTAATTACCTTTTACATCTTTTTCTCTCTTTCTTTGTCTCAGTAGTTAGGCTCAGTGAAGTATGAATAAGTATTGGTAAAGTGGCTATGAGATTTCTGATACCACTAGCAACCTATCTATGAAATCAAGCAAATTTATAATTTTGGACATTGCTCTTCAAAAATTATGACAACGTTTCAATGACTATTGTCTTTTCTTAGAAATTTTACAATTAAAATATTCTTTAAAATATTTGGTAAAACTGTTCCCATTTCTAATTTTTATCTGATTATTCTTGACAAAGAAATGAATGAATCTTACTGAAAACATTCACATTTGTAATTTCTTTCATACAGTTGTTGTGTCTTTAATATGTAGGGTTATGCGATCATGTTGTCAACTTAAATATGTTCTCTGAGATGAGATATAATAGTGAATACAGATGGTATCTCACTCTTAACAGTCAGATGTTCTTGAGTCTGTTATAAAGGCTCTTATTGTCAAATATTCCAGCACGACTCTACTTTTAAAATCAGTTTATCAGTCTTCAAGCAGCAGTTTCAAAAATAATTTTCTTTTTGTTTTTCAAAATATGTGACCCATTGAAACCAATGATGTATGAATTGTGAACAAGTTGTAATCTGGAGAGTTTCTGAAGTCAAGAGAGGGAAGCAAAATCAAGGAAAATTTTCTTAACTTTCAAAGATATAGCAGGCACGTGTGACACTAGATTGCAGGTTGTGTTTCTGCAAGTGTGTCTGTGGCAATATCTATGTAAGCTGGTAAGGCAGAACTGTGGGAGGGCAACTGAAGGTCCAAGCTATTGGCATTGTAGATATGACGCCCAACCTACGTGTAGGTCAAGAGCTTGTGCTTCACACCCAGAGATCTATTAGAAGGTAAGACTTGTTAGAAAGGCTCTGGACCTCCTATATATGTATTTTGGTTTCCTCCAGAAGGCAACCAGTGTGTGCAGTGCAAGACTAATTTCAGTATGAGATGAAACACAGTGGAAGAAGAAGTAGTTTGCTTTGAAAGTATCACCACAGTCTGAAATAAGAATGCACTCTAATAAAGATGCACTCTGCTTTGCTTCTCTTGAAGTGGAACCCAGGAACATGGCAAGCTCTGTGCTTGTGTTACTTGCCATTTGCTCCTGCTGCAATGGAAGGGTTTGCAATGCAGTTCTGCTGCCTGGAAATAAAGAATTTAATCTCATATTTCTTATCCCATTTCTCAATATTGGTGTCCATGTCAAAAGTGCATACTGAAGAATTCTGTATGTTTTTCAAGTTCTGTTTTCAGAACTGTAACAACAGAAATCTGCTGAGGAGCAAATGCATATATGATCTCCACCCACTGCCACTTTGTCCTTCTACTCCTTATTTCAGTACTTCCTATCTTTTCACTGTCTTTGCTTCCCCAGTATCTATGTACTCTTCATCTGATCACTTATTTTATTGTTGGTCTGTTTCTACTTAGTCCCCTACTGTTTCTTTCAAATGAATTCCTGTTGAGAATTGTATTATTCTTGCTGCTTTTCCTGTAGTCCTGTTCCTTATTACAGCTTTCTAAAATATCATGTAGCATTCTCACTTAGTGGTGCTTGCCTTTTACTAGACGGAAGATAAATTTAGCAATTGATAGTTACCAGAAACAGGGTCTTTTGCTTTAAAGTATGGAAAGTGTACTGAGCATTTAATAAAACCTCTGGAACTTCTAAAGTAATTGCCAGTTATTTTGTAGAGCCCTCAACCGAGACTGCTTCAGTCAAAGCAGTGACAAAACGCACACTTTGAAATCTTGGGCATATGCATTTTCTGGCCTCCTTGTCTGTACTTCCTGAAGTTTTCACCTTAGCTAAGGTGCTTGCATAAATTTTTTTTACCAGGCTTTAAAACTCTCTTCTGAAACATTTCATTTTATATCGTTTGCATTGTGGGAACTTTTAATACATATCCCATTCCTATAAATTAGTAACTGCTGGAGTTTAGATTAATGAACTCTCATTAGTTATTTCCTTTGCATTTTGTTTCCTGTATAAATTTTGAGATGATTGCTAAAATAAATTACTTGTACAAGCTTTTAAGTGCTTTTCTGTTTCCTGCTGTGGTGACAAGTGCCTCATTCAATTGTTTCACAATGAATGCCTTAAGTGACTTTTCTCCTTTTGAGCATCCTCCTCAGTTACAAACTTCACTGAAGCTAAAACTTTGATGTGTAGAATCATTTCTGTACATTAGTATTTACTGCAGGAAGTTTTTTTCTGAAGAAGTTATTTCTCAATAAGTAGCTGCTTTAATTATATGGTCCTGGTACAAATTACACATGCATCTTCTAATACCCTTATTGAATTAAGTGAGTCAGATCTACAAAATGGCCTTAAAAAATCTTTTTATCACTTATTTTTGGGATAAAATGTGGACTACTCTCTATTAAAAGCAGTGCTAGCTCCTCTGTAATAAGAAGAGTAATTTTGCTCTCTCAAACACAGGGCTATATTGCAAAAGAATTGTTGTCATTCCGTAGTAAAAAAAATCCTGTCATTTTAGACTGTATTGCAGATCACAAGAAACAATAAAGCAGAACAAAGAAGATCATATTGAGAATTTTTTCTCTCTGGACTCATCATGTTTACACAACACGTTGCCAAATGCAGCATATTGCATTTTCAAGTATGTATATTTTAAATATTTATGGATAGTGAATAATTCCTTTTAGTAAGAGATAAAAATGATTTCTCATCCTTTAGCACACTGTGGTTATAAAACCATTATTCGAATTAATTAGATATTCCAGCTGTTAAATGAAAAACTCTGCAATGGCTTTTTAAAGCTTATTGAAATATATCCAATGTAGATGATCGATTGTGACAGGTTTATTTGAGTGGTGGCAGATGAAAAATCTAAAAGTAAATTTCTATTTCTATGATCATGAGTCTTACCTCTGGAGATCATGAAAGGAAATATTCAAGGTCAGGTTGGAGAGGGCTCTGAGCAACCTGATAGTATTAAAGATGTCCCTGCTCATTGCAGGGAGGCTGGATTATGTGACCTTTAAAATTCCCTTCCAACGCAAACTGTACTATGACACTGTGAACAGAACTTTGCTGCTCAGTGTTTTCTAAACAAATGCAGTCATGAGAATGCTTAATAGCTGCCTTCGATAAAGTAAGAACACATTGTTCTTTTCACATAGTTTTCAGATTTCTCTTTGTTGTTTTATTAAAATGGTTGCATATTGTGCTAGGAATTTGATTCTCTTTCTGGCTCATCATTTAATCCCTAAATTATGTTGTAATCATGATTTAGGTGAATTTCTTACATGAAAAGGAATTCAAGAAGAAGAGATTTTGACATTGCTACAGTATAATTAAGAAAAGGCTGGTAATACTGAGTGGGTCTACAATTGATTTTCATTTTAAAAAAAAAGAAGAAAATTTTGCCTGACTTTTGATGCTTTGTGTATGAGCAGTTAGGTGTGAGGACAAAACAAATATGATGATCAGTAGCAATGTAATAACAGAAAGAAAAAAAGGCCAGTTAACATTTTATATTCAATTCCTCCATAATGTAGCTTAGGCACACCTTCACATAAATGCCTTATTCTGTTTTGGTTTGGATTGGTTTTGTTTTGTTGCTCTTGTTAGTTTTGCTCTTCTTTATGTTGTTTAGATTGAGTTTAAACCAAATTTACTTTTGGCTAAACACTGCTATATTCACTTCAACATAATTTTACTATTCCATTACAGTGTTGTTTTGGAGCCCATTTCTTCATGTTGCTCATTCTGAGATGTTCTGTGAGGGACTCCATTGATTTTATACACACATAAGAGGATAACCAATAGACTAGGCTGCAATACCTGTCTTCTTTTAAGTTCTATTAAAACTCATATTTGGGGTGTTTGTCAGCTACTTTAGCAAAAGAAGAAAAAGGAAAAAATGATAATAGTTATATAGAAAACAAGAAAATGAAGCAATTTTGTGGCCAAAAAAAGCTCCCTAATGACCAATTGCTACAGTAAAACTATTTTTCTACAACTTCTGGTCTTTTCATCATGGTTATTTTATATCTTTTCTTAATACCACAATAAAACATCACCCCATTAAGAATTCAAATGTAAACATTCAGGTCTAGTAATTAGTAATTAGCTCTCATGACAATGGAAACTAAAAATTACAGGCAGCATAAATTACTTTAAACGCAACTAGCCTATTTTTTTTTAAGTTTGCACTGGTATTAAAATTTCTTATTACTATTGAAATTATTTTAATGTGACATATTGAATTATAATTAGTGTAATTAGAAATAATAAAATATTATTCAAAGACTGTTTATTCAATAGAACTTGTTCCCATAGAAACAAGGAGCAAAAGATTCAATTTATTCAGGTTTCATGGCAAATAAATATTCTTCTGCTCTGAATATTTAATGCTCTCACATCTATGTTTACGAGAATTTAACAAAAAATCAATAGGCTACTGAATATGGAATATTTCCTTTGCTCTTTACATGAAGTTTTAGTTGCATTTCTTGTAAAAAAACAAAACAAACTAAAACAAACCCTGTGTAAATCTGTTTGTGCTCCAAGAAGAGCCGCAGATGTTTTCTTGGTATTGATCTCCAGCAATAATGATTTTTAAGCACTGAAGAAGTGCATATGGGGATTTTGTGTGATGGCCAAGGGGAAAAAAACCAAACCACCAAAAACCAGCAAAACAAAACATGGAAGAAATAGAGGCTAAAGAGCTGCATCAAGACTGCCAGCAGTCAGCACAGCTTTCATCTTATGCAAGTACTGTCGGGTTGTGTTTGCAAAACCTCATGATTTATTTAGAATTTTAATTAAAGAAAAGGAGTGATTGGAACAGCATCCTAGCAGTACCTAGCATCTGCCGACCGTGGCTAATGATTTTTACAACCTCATCTGCAAACACTCCATTAAAGAAGCTAACCATGACGTGTGACACAACTGAACCAAATGAGTGAGGGGAAAAAAATCTTGCCTGCAGCTATCACTAATAAAAGAGACAGAATAAGATTAAAAAAAAAGAAAAAAAGACACTGTGCAAAGTGTTGTAGCTTCAGGGCTCAGTCTCAAGTCCTTGGAAAGAAGGATCGTTACATACTCATGAGCATGTGAAGCATTTTGGCCTCTGGATGCTCTCTTGACAGCTTTTTCAGAATTTGCATTATTTTTCTGTTTTCCAAAGAAAAGAAAAAAATCCAAAACTTCAGTTTTAAAAGCAAAAGGCCCCTGAATTTTTCTTCAATCATACTTGTCATTTGGTCTCTCGTTTTGTAGGTCTTTAAAAAATAATGCTTTGCATTTGGTTGAGAATTCACTGTGCAAGGTATAACATAAAGTATCGCAGCTCCTGGGTACAGGGGGATATTATGGTCAGAAGTGGTTATGGATGGGGAATACAGAGGGACAATGTGGCTATAACGTCCCTGGTCAACGGCTGCAGCTTTTTTTCTGTGATTAAGTACTCCATCCTCATCTTCTTGGTTTCAAATAAGTTAAATATTGCAACAAACTGGATCCAATCAAGATTCTCTGCAAAGTACACCTTTTGGCATTTAGCCTGACAACCAGCAAATTCTAATGTTTTCCTGGGGGGCGGGGTGGAGGGGGGGAGAAGGTAGCCACTAAGTATTACAGTATTCCCTAAGCTATTTCAGATTTTTTTGTGTTCCTCTGACATAGATGTTGGAGATGGAAAAGAACTGTTAATGGTTTCAGCCCTTTCTCTGCCATTGCAGGGCACTTTACTGCATTATAATACAGTAATACTGCCACCATAGTAATAGAGTGCATTTTTCTCCGGATATCGGCTGGAGGAGTCTTGAATCTTAGGTTTGGTTCCTCTCCAGATCAATCTGTGCTTAGAGACAAGCACCACATGTGAGCATACAGACACACCAAAATGACAGTAAGTGCCTCCAATGACCACTGAGCTCTTCCTGAGAGTCCAGCAGATGGCAAACAAAGAGAAATTCCCAAAGGTCAGATATTGTGTATGTCAGACTTTAGGAAGCCTTGAAAAAGTTGAGTAGAATAATAGAGATCTTCATTTCACACAGAACATTTTAAGAGGAAGGCTCTTGTGCCAACTAAATCGTTGTAAAGCTTGAGATGCATTTTGTGTGGTGTATCACAAGTTAAAAAATATCCCCCTGCTGCTACATTAAGTTATTCTATNCGCTGAAAGCCGAAGAGACTAGCGAGCAAAAGTCCTCCAACCAACCAAATGTTGTCAGAATCAGGAGAGAAAAGAATGCAAAACATTCTAGTTGCAAGGTCAAGCTGGCCGCTTTGAAGAGTTCTCTCGGCTTCTCTCTCTCCCCTTTGCAATTTAAAGGTACGCTAGAAATCAAGCAGGCGATGGGGAATACAGTATGGTCATAGAATCACCCCAAGACACCCCTGCTGCTACATTAAGTTATTCTATAGCTTGCCATATTTCACTAATGTATTCGATAGCTTGTGGGTTTTAAGAGATTGTGCATAGAGTATTGATAGAAAGAAAAGAAACATGCAGAGTTTTCCATCCTCTGTTCCTTTCCAGCAGTAGGAAAGTTTCTGTTCATTGAAAACAACCTTATAGAAAAACAACTTGCTTTCTTTTGGAAAACGAACAGTCTCCTTAGGGAATTTGGGCATTTTTCCTGGCAGATTTGGGTTTTATTCCAATCCAAAGAACAGTGTAACACTGGTTTGTTATTGTTCTGGAAGAATATATACCTGTATAATATGTGTTCTTGCAGGTCATACAATCCCTTCACGCCAGGCATATTTGAATTTGCTTGCAACTGAGTTTCACTCCATTGTTTGGCTGGCAGGCTTCAGCTGCTTTTTGTAATACTGAAGGCACATATCAGTATTTCTACAGCTGAAATGAAAATCCTTAAGGTTTCTTTTGACTGCTAACCATGGTCTATGCATTAAACTTCATCTAAATACTGTAATTAAGCATATTTTTTCTTGTCCCACATCTTCTCAGTATGTTACCTTTAAATCATATGGGTATTATGGAATTAATTTTGTGGGAACTAGTGGGATTTGAGAAATGTCCTCTAAGGAGATGCTTCATAAAATGCTGTACACAGAAGCATTTGGAAAATTCAGCTGAATTTGTAGGAGATCTAAAAGAGCCTTAAAATATTCTGTATGGATTTACAGAAAAGCCATAGGACTTATGTGGCAACACTGCTGAAAAATTTCAGACAGACAGTGGAAAAAGTAGTTTGGACTCAGCTCTGAACAAGCTATATCTGTTCATATTCCCCACCTTGCAATTTGCTAATGTTTCAGTTGGGAATCTGACCTCAAACAAATTCAGACTAAGTACTTTTATGAGCCACTGAATTGGAAGAAGCAGTCAGAGGTTCAAGTGCATAGGTAAGCTCAAGCCAAAAATCTCAGATTTAAATGTTTTAAATTAGTCATTTTACTCCATAATTAGAAGCTGAAGATATTTGATTTGAGTTTTAAGTGTCTGCACTCAACACAAAATTGAATGTGGGTTACAGATACCCCTAGTTACACTGAGCTTATAACTGCAGCAGCTCTGAAAAGGGCAACTGTCAAAACATGTACTTCAATATTTAACTTTAGACAGTTAAATATAATTTTTGTGGTTCATTGGTTTATTTCTGGGGAATGTGATATGAACCATATCCCCATCAGAAGATGTGCAGCATTCAAATCTGTTCTTACCTGCCTGGATTCTGCACAACCTGATCACTCTCAGTTCAAGTGTTTTGGGTGGCCAGAGTTATTCATGGTAGCCTTGTGAAAAGAGTGCAGACACAGAAAACATGCCTGATTCCTTTCAATTTGTTGCATTACCTTTGTTTGATTTGTTTTGCAGGCATGGATTGATGTGCTAGAAACAATTCATTTTTCATATTCTTAGATAAATTGAAGGGGGCAAAGTATTTCTCTTGGTTGCAAGAACATATTTGAAATTGAATTATTGTGAGACAATCTATCTGGAAATCTGTTTTCAGAGCAATTTTTCAAACTATCTCATCACTCTTTAAACTTAGAAGTACCGGTGCCTTATTGCCTCTAATTAGATAGATAGATATATAACCTCATATTTATGGATTTCAGTATTTATATAGCTCAAACTACGCGTTGAAAGTCCATGCCAGGTTCTTTTACTTGTATTCTGTTTTGTAAGTGAAGATATAATCTATTGTCCTTGAAAAAATGAGTTCACTGACAAAGCAGTTCTCAAACTGTGTTTCTAAAGAGGCACCTCTTGCTGTTCTGTGAAGAACTAGCAGACATTAAAGTCAGGCCTTTGTCAACTCTTGATGCTTTAGATTATTATAGAATATGCAAAATGCTTCCCCAGCATATATTTAATATATAAATTTTTTAATAATTGCTAGCCAGGTGATAGACAATGGCAATACAGAAAAAAAAAAAACAAAAAAGTAGGATAATTCTAGGACCTATGAACTAAGGGTAGGCTAAGATTAGCCAGTTTATGGGAAAGGTAATCAGAGTGATTTTTGTGAATTTTTTTTTTTTTAAAGAATGCCATGGAAAATGGCATGTGGTGAGACTGTTTGGTCATTGCAGTACAGTCAATAGGTCCAGTTTTACTGGGCTCATGGGATCAAACATGGCAAGGCTGTGTGTGAGTTAGCACAAAACATCATTCTGGAAAAATGAATACACTGCACAAGTGTACTGCACAGTGCTGGCACAAGTGACTTTTTTTTTTTTGCCCTGTATCCTTTTTGAAATTCAAATCTATATCCTGTCAACATTCTGTTATTCACAGGTGAGTTATTTGGCTTGATGATTAAATGTACTCAGTGTCTCAGCAAGTAGGAACTTTCATTAGCTGTAGCATGGTGCTATTACCTCTCTCCCTACCATATGACTTGATGTGGTTGATTGGAAGTCGGGCTCTTTATTTCAAGTCCAAATATAGGGCAGTACGTTTACCAAATGAACTGAAGGTTTAAGTTTATGCTTTTAACTGATTTATGGCACTCCATACATGCCCTCTACTATCTCATTGTTCCCTAATATAAAGCAAACGCAGAGAATCCATTTGGATTTTTGTATTTCTCATAACAATTTTCATTGTTTGACAGATATGTAGGCAGTGGGCAGCTCCAAAGACATCTTCTAAAAATTATGAAACTGTGCCCTGGTGGACTCCTTCTTGAATTCTAATATTTTTTTCTGCTATTCATTCTGCTGATGTGAATTTCATAGGTGAATTTGATGTATTAACTTGGTGAGAGGGAACTATTATTGGTGTTGAGGCTGCCTGCAGTGTTTTTTTCACAAAGAACTGGTGGATTACCTTGTTTGGTTTTTTTGATCTGCTGGCATATATTTCAGGGAAGGCAGAACTGCGCTGTAGATGGTTGATTTGTCATTAACAGCCATTACTTTTACTTAGAACCATCCTTCTATCCATGTCTTTAAAGTGGCAGTATATTTTAAACCTCATAAAGCAAAACGTGAAAGTATTAGACTAGTAAGAAAATCCTGTGTTCAGTTTTGTGTTTATCACTACAAGAAAGACATTGAGGTGCTGCAATATGTCCAGAGAAGGGCAACGGAGCTGGTGAAGGGTCTAGAGAGTAAGTCATATGAGGAGCAGCTGGGGTAGCTGGGATCACTTAGGCTGGAGCAGAAGAAGATCAGGGGAGACTTTTTCACTTTTTACAACTGCCTGAAAGGAGGTTATGGCCAGGTGGGGGTTGGCCTCTTTTCCCAGGCAACCAGTGACAGGACAAGAGGACATAGTACCAGAGAAGGCTCAGACAGGACAGCAGGAAGAATATCTTCATGGGAGGAGTTGTTATGCATGGAAATGGACTGGCTAGGAACTCACCATGCCTGGAAGTGTTCAAGAAACTACTGGAGGTGGCACTTAGTTCTTTGGTCTAGTTTACAGTGTGGCGATCAGTCTAAGGCTGAACTCAATGATCTTAGAGGTCTTTTCCAATCCACATGATTCTGTGATTCTGCAACTGTTGTATTCATAAATTGTTTTAACAGGGATGATAATAGCCACACAAAGTGGCACTATGTCCCAGATACTCTGGACAGGTTTACAGCAACCCTGGAGCAAACCTAAACTAGGAGATTTAAAGTTAGGTGAGTCTTTAATATTGTTTCCTATATTTATTTGAAATCCCACACTAGGCTACCCTAAGCAATGTAGAACTACTTTGAGGTTGCTCTTACATTTTTTTCATAGTATACAAACATGCATGGTAAACTATCCTGAGATTTCAAAGATTCATATGTGGCTATGACCCAATGTTGCCCAATCACACCAAACACTGTCATGCACAACAATTACATATCTGTAATCTGAGCAAGTGTTTCTCCAGTTTTGCAGCTGAAAGATGTTTTGTTCAGATTTCTTTCCTGAAGTTTCCTGCTTCCATTTGCCATTGTCTTTGAAAGGCCATCTACTGTAAGAAACTTCCCATTGGATCCATATTTTCCCCATATAATTTGTTTGAAAATTTGAAGTGCTAGGATCCCTTTTTTTTTTTCTTCAATCCACTTTGTTGCAGCTTGTACTATGTTTCTGCCATGACCACACTGTGCTTTTAGGCACATTAAAAAATCTCTTTTTCTCTTTTAAAAATGATTAGCTATTCTTTATTTTTAGAAAGCATCCAAAGGAGGGCCATGAAGATGGTGAAGGGCCTTGAGGGGAAGCCATATAAGGAGTGGTTGAGGTCCCTTGGTCTGTTCAGCCTGGAGAGGAGGTGACTGACAGGAGACCCCATCACAGTTACAACTTCCTTGTGAGGAGAAGCAGAGGGGCAGTCACTGATTTCTTCTCTGTGGAGCCAGTGACAGGACCCAAGGGAATGGCCTGAAGTTGTGTCAAGGGAGGTTTAGGTTGGATATCAGGAAAAGGTTCTTCACCCACAGGGTGGTTGGACACTGGAAGGCTCCCCAGGGAAGTGTCACAGCACCAAGCCTGTCTGAGTTCAAGAAGCATTTGGACAGTGCTTTCAGACACATGATGTGACTCTTGGGGACTCCTATGCAGGGCCAGGAGTTGGACTCCATGATCCTTGTGGCTCCCTTCCACCTCAGCTTATTCTGTGATTTATATGGATGATTTATTTGGTTTAGGGCTTATTATATTAAACACTGTTTTGCTTTGTGGAATTCTTACCTCTAATTATCATTGATGGAGACATTCAAGCTATATTAAATCTTTCTGCAGGCTTTTTTAGGAAAGATGTATGAAGCATTGTAACTGATTCAGAACAGTTGGGTATTTCTTGGTTTAGGTCAGTGGTTGCATTTGTATCACCTTATACTGGTGTGTCTGAACCTTTAAAACATTCTCTGCTGACGCCTAGGGCTTTCAATTTCTGTAGCAAGTTTGTCAACAAGATGCCTTGATTCCTGATGGTTAGGGAGTTGAAACTAAGCAAAAGGCTAATAATATACATTGATAAATGATGTAGAGGTAAACAAAAACACAGGCAAAATATAATTTCTAGTGTCCCATGCTTGGCAGAAGCATGAATAAATCTTTATCACTGCTTTCCTTGCAGCCCTCCAATTCACTGCATTGCTGGTATCCATTCCCTCTAACCTTCCCCCTTCCATTCCAGTGTGGGTTCTCACCTGCACTTTTCTGCAAATGTAACATGGCAGAAGTGTGCAGGGACTAAGGAGATCAAGACAGAAATAGAAATCTGAAATAGAATAAGAAGAATACTGGAATGTTCCCTTTTCTTTTTTTTTTTTTTTTTCCCTCTTTTGAGTCATGTACTAAAATCTCCAGAAGACACAAAGAAGGCACAGGTCAGGTCTAAAATCCCCAGTGTGTCTTGTGTGCCGGAAAAAGGCAGGGTAGTAACACATTAAGTATTGGTAGATGCCCAGTGTGTTCTGAAGTGAGGAGAAACAGATACAGAAGCCCAAACTGTGCATCTCCTCCTCCTGTCATGCGAATAGATTATCTATTTCCTTCATTCAGTGACACTGAATAGAATAAAATGACAGTGTCAGTGTGCAGGGTATTTTCTCCAATTTGAAGCTCATCATTTTAGTAATGTATGTGTTAAATAATCTCTCTAAATGTCTGAAAACACAGTTTAATGAATACTCACTCATATGCTTGAAAATAAATGATCACAAAGTTTCCATATTACTATAGGCAATTAATTCATACTTATTTAAGATTTATTTTTTCATGGCCAGTGGGGATATATCCCTCCTGGGTTGTGACCAGATGTTTAAACATTAAGACTGTAATTTTAGCTTTTATTGCACATATATGCCTCAGTAGTAATGGATTTGACTCTTTTTAGCAGGCATCTCAAATCCAGCAATTTGCTGGTCAGCTTAAGGAAAAAGAAGTGCTCTGCAAATAAGTAAAAACCAGTCTGCATCTCTTATTGGTGAATCCCCTGGAGCCAGCTGTATAGAATCATCTGCTGCTCTTTTCACCTGTGGGGAGCACATTCTCTCTTAATAAAATAATGGCAATCCCACAGTTTGATGTAGTTTGGGAAGAAGCAAATTTTGGACTCACTGAAGCACAAGCCTTTCAAGCAGCATTTTTGGTTAGGAGTGAATGAGTCCAGCTTTAGAGCTGGTAATGGAGAGGAGAGATGCCTGGAATCTCTTTGCAGCTCTGTCATTGATTTCCAGTAGGAGCACAGATGCTTTCAAGTACTTGAATCTCATTCTTCTTTTTTCAGAATCCACCTCCAGCAAGCTCTGTTTAATAAACATTTGTTTCTCAATGCCCCTGCCCCTAGTTTTATGTGCTTGTGAATTTGAGGCACTTAAAGATACAGTTTCCAGAGTTGCTGCTTCTTTCCCTGCCAAAACTTAATATCAGTTAACAAACAACATATGATCTTAAGTACTTACAACAAATCTGTTATCCAGATTTAGCAAGTATGTGTTTTGTATTTTTTTTTCTTTTTAAATCCATGCAGGATTCTGCATAATTTCTTGGACTTTTTCAAATATCAGTCTCACTCATTATTTCTGCAATGACTAGCTGCAAAAGCTGTGTCACAGTTTTGGAGCCTCAACTATCATATTAAGATGGCAGTTTGTACATATTTTGATGGGAAAGGAAGGTCATGAATACCTGGCATTTCAGCTATGTTTAGGAAACTAGGGCCTTGAAGAAAGGACTTAAAGCCCAAAGTACATGCCTCAGTCAGAGACCACCTGGTAGAGATTTCCCTTATCATTTCTTGACCTAGGATTTTCCTCCTCTTAGTTTCCACCAAAAGTCTGATTTTTACTTATAATTATGTGTTTGGGATTTTTAAAATTTATTTTGGGCTTTTTCTTTGTGTGTGTGTGGTATTGTTTTTTTTTTTTTTTTTATTTTTTTTTTTGGGATTTTTAAAATTTTTTTTGGGTTTTTTTTTTGTGTGTTTTGTTTTTATTTTTTTTTGTTTGGTTTGGTTTTGTTAGGTTATTTTTTTTTTTCTGAAAAGAAAGTCTTGTGGTTCACATTTAATAATTTCCCAGGACTTGGTTAGCTTAATTAAAACTTAGTAATGCAAAAATGTGTCTTCAGTTGAAACAATACGTTCAGTACCCCTTGTGCCTCCCTTCTGGAAGCCAAGATCTGTTCTTGAAGCATGTCTGTTTGGGGAAAAATCTGATAAGTTTCTGGGGTAATGCCTGCAATACAGACACTGCAGCTGGGTTCCTATGCACACCTGTATTACTACAGATTGAAGACAAGAAAAAAAACCCAACTGTTCTCAGTTCTGTCTCTTTTTTTCCTGGGTAAGGTGAAATATATAAAAAGAAACATACAGCCCCAAATATTTAGAGCGATAAGCTGGCGGAGTCTAAAACTACTGGTTTTACATCATTATTTCAGCCTCTTCATACTGATACGAATCTCTAGTCTCTCTGAATGTGTCTAATATTGGGGCACATTATTCTGGTTCTCAGCTATTTACGTGAAAAATCACATTTTATTGAAACCATGTTTCATCAGGGTCATCCTGTAATTTAAAAGACCAGCTGACAGAAATCCTTGACAGGCTGGGGATGCAGCATTTATGCTTCCTGCAAGGAAGAAAGACACAGAAGTGATTTGGGGAGTCAGCAGTTCTAGGAACGCCATTTGGTTGCTGGCAGCCCAAGCCCTGTGTTATTGCTCTGCTCTGCTTGGACCAGGCTACCTTTCTGAACAGATACTGAGCTCTGGCAGCTCAGAACTCTCATGCTGCAGACATAGGCATGGAAATGTAATTTTTAAACGATAGCAGTATGTTTATTGAAACCCATTTTCTTTTAACCCTCTAAAGGACATTTTTATACATTTTCAAGCAGCAAGCAGGTGTTTCACAATTCCCTCACATGATGGTATACATGGAAACAGGCCATTTTGGTCAACTTGTAATCATTCTTTTTCAATGTCATTCAAAGCAATGAGCAGCCAAAGGTCATGCCTGGGAATGGACAGGCTTGCTAGACAGTGCTTTTGTGAAGGCTTTTGTTCTGTGGGTAGGAAGTATTGAGTGGTGGTAATGGGGAAGTACCTTGTTTTGACTCAGATTTAAGCTGATTCTGAAGTTTGTTCCACTAGTTTGTTGGGATACTGCATTAGCGTCTACCAAACTCTTCACAGATTTTATTTGGCCACAGAGTCAAGAAAGATTGAGTGCTTGTTGTGGTGCTTCCTCAAGCTCTGGTTTCCTAAATGCAGAAGCAAAAATGTAGTGCCCAGTCATCTGCCAAATCCCTATCTGAGCTGGCTGAGTAAAGGCTGACACCATAAGCAGCCAGGGTGGGTGAAGCTGCCTGCCTTTGCCTGGGACAGGTGGCTGACATTATCCGCCTGTGGAGCAAGGCCCTGCGATAGCCACAGGCTCTGGCAAGGCCTGGCCCAGGGGAGCCCAGCCTCCCGGCCCGCTCATGCAGCACACCTGTGGGTGCCGGCCAAAGCAACACTGACAGTGACATCCTGAATGGGAGAGTCCCCTTGGCACCTGGCAGGCAGCTCAGCTGGTGTGGGAGTGCAGTGACTGCTCGGATGGAAGGTGAAGCCTGCAGGGAGTCCGTCGGGAGGCTGCTCTTTCTGCATTGACTTGTGCAACATGTTGTGCTATCAGCAGCAAGTCTTACGCGCTCTCTTTCTCTGTCTCTCTTTCGAAGCAAATCACTGTCAGATTAACTGCTACAAAAGAAATAGCTATGTTAGAAATAGTAGGTGAGGCAGCTAGATAAATCATATTGTGTTCTTTAAGGGGTAATATCTTATGTTTATAGTGCCTTTTCATAAGAGCAGAAAGCCCTTGTAAGTGAACAAAGATGGGAAGCTAGTTTGAAAGCCTGAAGTAACCCCAGGTAAAATAAGCATTAGAAGCAGCAAGTCATCCAGGTCCCTGCACAGCAGGCAGCGTTATCTTCTGTATGCACAGCCAGCTAAGCTGCTCAGAGTGTGAGCAGAACTAAACCTAGCACCTAGTTGCTATTTAGTTAAGTAGCCACAGCCATTTGGTTCTCTCGCAAGGTTTGGAAGTGGTATAGTTGTTATTCAAGGGGACTGCTTTCCACTGGTCTCTGAACAACTTCCCTCCTATTCAGCCCTTGCAGAACTGTGGTCCTGTCTGCAAGCCCTGGGGCTCTTCATGGCCGATCTGGAAACGGGCTATGGCTTCTCTCTGCAAGAAACTTTCTCCTGACCTGGTCTTTCTGCTGCCAGAAGCAGCAGGATACTCTGATATGACTCTGTTGATGTAGTTTATCTATGCAGTTGGTAGGGAAGGCCATTACTAGGGTTTGGAGAGTTAATTTATCTTAAAGGACTGACTTTTGTGTGCCCAGTCCTGTTCTGAAGTTTTTCTGATTGAGTAGGTCAAAGGCTGAGAGTTGTATACATGTTGATGGGGTGTTATTTTAGGAGAAACCATCCTCTTTTTTGCCATCTCCCAAATCTTCTTTCTCCCCAAGGAAAACAAAGGTGCCTGAAGACCAAGTAAGTTCCAAAGATATTCTCAGCACTTGCAAAAACTGTTTTGTTCGAAGAAAAATATAAGCCAAATGAGACCTGGGGTAAGAGTGGGAGAACAAAGCAAACCCAGCCACAGATCAGGTCATGCTCCCCTCCACTTTGTATCTTGCTGGCTGAGGAAGTGCATTTAGGTTGGCTTTCATCTCCTTGAGATTGCTGCTCCCTCCTTATGGGCAGCTGGGGATTTGGATTATGAAAGAAAAGTTTGCAGCTTTGTGCTCTGTGCGTGGAAATGTCTACTTCTGACCTAGTATTTATCAAAGAAGCAAAGCAATAATGGCCATGAAAGAGCTGTTGGAGTTGCTCTGCTCAGTAATGAGGAGATGCAGTGATGCTGGATGGAATAGCTAAGGCCAATTAAAGTAGCTGAGAGAGGAGAAGTCAGTCATGTCATTTTCCCCTCCTCTGTAGCATTAACTATTCTAGAGGTCACAAATATAACTGTTTGCTAGAGACATCCCTAGACATGCATAAACATAAACACTCTAGACAACATGTAAAACAAAGGACTTGATCTCTCAAAAAATTTTCTGTATTGAGCAAATTTTCTTGCAGAGAGTAAATTATACTCTTCATAACACCTTAATGACCTCAGACTCGATTAAACATTAATAAATTAACTCAGTTATAGTTTATTTTTTTCTTTCCTCTAGGGCAACTAGTAGCCAGAACATAAAAGCATTATATATGTTTGAAAGTGATTTTGAAGCTGTTGTGCAGATGAGGACTGATATTTTTCTTGTGACTTAAATCTTTGAATATATGACTACCTATGTTTTAAGACAGAAGGACAATTTTCTATTTATTTATTTATTTTTAATGAGGCTGTGGCATACTCTGCTAGGGAGGGCTGCTTTCTGCTGAGCCAAAACCCAGGCAAAGCAAATAAATGTAGTGGATCCGGCTTGCTAAAAATAAATATTTCCTTTATGAGACATAGCATGAAGAACCTAGTGAAACCAAAAATTAAATCCGTATCTTTGGTACATAACAAAGGGTTGTGAGCCTTAGCAGTAAGTGTATCCCAATTGAAAATATCATCATTTAGGATTCAGTTTTTTTATTTTTTATAATCTACTGGGCGTTTGAAGATTTGTCCATGGCAGATTGTCCTGTACCCTATATAAAATAGAAGCACCTCAAGCATCTTTTGGAAGATTCTGATCATTAGGGTATTGAAACTGATGGACTCAGGTCACATCTAGTTTTATTTTTACCCCTTCAGTAGCAAATAAGGAAATTAAAACTGACTTAATGAGCACACCCAAAAAGAAGGAGCTTTTGTGAAAGGAGCGAGAGGGAAATAATGCTGGGGTGAGGAGGAATGAGCAGGTAAAATATGAAGAAGCCCATTAAAGCTGAGGCATCCAGGCAGAGCAGATATTAACAAAGGAGGTATCTGCATGCTAGGTCCACTCTCAGTTACCTGTGCAAAAGATATAGATGGTAAGCACATGTCTGAAAGCCTTTAAATATGTGCCTTTTCGGATGCTGAATTGGGTCTATGATCAGTCCATGACGACAACAGAACTGAACAAAAATCCAGTTGCAAGCTTTCTTAAGCTCAAAGGAAAAGAATCTGCATTTAACCACAGTGGCTTGGTACCGCTATAAATTTAGAAGTGGTCAGCAGCTTAATCACACCATGAAAACCATCAAACCATGGGCAGTGCTGGGACTTGCTTGTAGATGAAAGATATTCTGCTTTATAAAGTAGAATACCTAAGATTGCTGAGATAATTGAAAATTATGACTTAGTTTTATCTGACATTCAGAAGCTTCAACTGCCTAGTAAAATTAAATAGCTGTGAACTTACATGGTAGTTTCTTTTCACTAAATCTTTGACAATTAAACATGATATTTTTATGACATTATGCTATCTCTGATGCATATAGTTTGGTTATCCCTTAACATTGCTGGCAACAATATTCACAAATACAATTAATATTTACAACAAATACCTAGCCCTCTTTTTATAGGCAATCCAGGTTTGTCTCAATGACTGTTTGTACCGATAGACTAGATATGTACATGTGACCTGTAAAGAAATAATTCCTTTGCATGGCTCTAGATTTACATCCCTTTAGCTGCAGTTTGATGGCTTTTCTTTGTGTTTTAAAACAGAGGAGAAATTATAAGTTTCCCCACGATTTTCTTGAAAAGGTTTATATTGGTTTATTACATGATAAGTATCTTCTTATGCCAATTTTTGTTTTGTTTTTGTTTTTTTTTTTTTTTTTTTTTTTTTTTTTTTTTTTTTTTTTTTTTATTTTTTTTTTTTTTTTTTTTTTTTTTTTTTTTTTTTTTTTGTTTTTTTTTTTTTTTTTAAATCTAGAAAATGTGGCAATAAATTTGGTGACATTTAGAAACCATTTCCTTTGTATGTCTGTTTCAATTTCCAATTGGGGTAAAAGCGTACCTTGCTCTTTATAGCAGAGTAAAGCATAGTGTCATTACAATGTTTTTATTTGTAGTATCTTTCATTCCCTTTAATCCACTGAAATGGCTTGTTGCTTGTTTAAACACTCAGGAGTGATGGCTTCATTGAACTATCCCATTCATCAACAGCTCAATTCACGTCTGGCACTGCCTGGCATTGATAATCTGTTGCCAAAATCTGTCAGGCAAAAAGAAGTTCTTCTTGCCTCAGTGACAGATGGCTCTCCTGAACAAAGATCTTTCTGCCTATAAAATACTGTCTTTTTTCTTTTTGTCACAGATTTATTTAAAGTAGCCACAGCAACATCAATACAGAGTTGTTCCACCAGTCTGGGACAGCAGGCAAGAATACAGATTTGTGCCACTGTTTTTTGAGTCGGGGCCCGAAGATGAAAGCTTGGTCCAGACACTGCATTGTCACATAATTAGGGTGATGTATCATGATGTTCAGCTCTACTTAGGCTGTACTAGCTCAGGTCTCAGGCCATGCTAATGCTCCTGTGGGGCTCTCAGCTCTGGTGCTTCACGGTCTGCTCTGTTCCTTTGGGTGCAGCAGCACTTGAGCCTGTTCTGAGCTCTGAACTGCTGAGGAAATTAAAACTGGGCAAAGTTTTTTGCCTGTCTAGTTTTTCTGTGTCATGTTTAATAACCTTTGAATCCTCTGGACCATTTTCATATGAGACACACCAAGAATATTCTCAAAGATATGAAGATCCTTGGCATTTTTGGGAAGAAAAAAAACAAACTCATTGCTGCCTCTTAAAGAATATCAGTGAAAGCTTAAATTACAATGGATATCTGAAGTTTTGCACAGACGGAGAGGAAGATGGTTAAACTTTCATTATTGTTCACTTTGTATCAGGAAGGACTACTTTCTTCTAAATATATTTCTTTAAAGCAAGGAACTATTCACCTTCTCCAGAATCCCTTTAGAATTTTAACTTTTTAGGGAGAGAATTACAAAGTACATTTTCTCCTCTTAAAGCATATAAAAAGTGGGGTAGTACTATGCTAAAGCAGAGCTGTCAACTTTACTGTTCTAATGCATTCAGCTAGTTCAGCAGAGCTTATTGCAGCCAGATTTTGTTGGGAAATGGGTTAACATTATGCACTATTGTATCCTATAGCCATCAGATCCACGCAAATTCGGTAATCATGTTATATGAAGCTTCCTGTTTGCCTGGGCAGCCAGAATGTATAAATTAAATATTTATCCACGCCCAAACATTGTTTTAAATGATACTGAGCAGTGTGAAAACCTACCAACCAAGTTAAGTAATGAACCATGAAATAAAAGAAGGGTTGCTGGAACCATCTTAGATAAATTCTTGTGCATTTTTTCTATTATGCATCCTTATTTCCTTAGTGCTTATTATTTTTTCTTCCGTATCCCTACTATTTTAAAATGCTACCCTGATAAACCAGTGGCGTCCAGCCACCCAGAATAAAAATAAGTCTATTTTTTTAATAAGTATTTTTTCCTGAAACCACTTCTATGATGTTTTGTATTATCCCACTGAAAGAAAAACTGAAATATACCTCAGGATTGCACTTGACTATAGTAGATCAAGTGAGCTAAAATTCCCAACCTGATGGTGACTTCTTCAGCTCTGTTTGTGAGGCAGCAGCTGAGGAGTTGATGCTAAGTGTTTATATGTGACTATAAAGCAGAAAGCTCAAAGCCTGCTTTGCAAAAATTTTTTCAAGATGGGATACTTTGAAAGTTAATACCTCTCCTCATGTTTGGTACTAGCAATGCTAGTGGCAGAGTTCAAATGGTAGTGTTTTTATGCATAAAACTGAAAAGAAAAAATTTCCCTTTATGTAAGATCTATGGAGGAATGTGAAATAGTTGATAATAGGTCTTTTGTCTGCCTCTTTTGAGTTCCCTCAAACCCATCCTGCTTGTGTTGTTGCAATGCACCAAATCTAAAATTCAGGTTCTTCATGTGCAGACCATGTACATGACACCCCTCACATATCTCCTTTATTGAGAGGGAAATGTAGCTTAATATTGCTTATTAGTAGATGAAGTACAAATAGAACTATAAAATTCTAGTTTGAACACATCTAGTTTACTGTACAGAATGTAAGACTGACACTAGAAAGGATATAGAAGAAATAACATATAGTGAAGAAAAGAGAAATGTAAAACAGAGAAGACTGAAGAGACAAAATTTATGTATTCTTTAAAAGAATACAAGAGACATGAGAACTGTAGAGTACCTTCAAAATAACACCCCTAAATGAAGTCACTAGCATTGAACACAAACTAATGCACTTAAGAAAGAATTTCAAACCAGACAAAAATGAATAAAATCCTGTTGTTGCATGGATTCCTAAAGGAATTACTCAAAACCAGAGCTATCCACAAGTAGTGTAATGCTGGGGGAAAGATTAATTCATGCAGTTGATATTTAACTGTTATTTATTCACAACAAAATAAAAGCCCAGACTTCACTAGGACAATTATTTTATATTAAATAATAATTGATTACTAGCACATAGCAATTGGAAAATAATTACCATGGTGTGGTATGTAGTATTTTATTTTCCAATCTCAGCAGATGGCTTTTTAATATTTTTATTATTAACTGATATAGATAAATGTCTTATTGAATCGAAATTAAATTGATATTGGAGGACTATCACTTAATCATTTACTTTCATTATTTCCAATAAGATTCTTTTAGAGTCCTACCTGGTTTTTTTCTCCCTTCTTTCCATCTTTATATCTGAGGATACTAATAACGATGAAGTGAGAGTAGAAAGTCATAAGAATCATTTAATTATTTGGCAGGTAGTAAAATATTTTCTCCTTCCTAAACTGCACAAAGTGTGCTTGTGATTAGAGAACAAATTTAATAAAACAGAGCATATTGATTGCCAAAGGGGGGATTTTTTTTCCCAAACTAATGGTGCTAAGTACTGCAGGAGGCTGTACAAAGTAAAGTTACTTCTTCAGACAGCTGTCATCTGCAAGAGTGATCCAGATGTAGGGAATAACACAGCTGTAGAAAAATATGATGATATTAACACAGATAATGCCTGCAGAGAAATTCTGATGGAAGGCAACTGTTCTAGATGTTATTGTAATTCAGGTATTTATTAAAATACATGGGTAATTGGTCAGCTTTATCATTTCACTGCATTTTGCATCTGAGGATCTCCAAGCACTGTGTCAGTAGCAAATATTTAAACGAAGCACCTTATTTTTGAATCCATCTGATGCAAAACCTATATAGAAAATGACTGTCATGCTTTGTGAAATTTATCTTTCAAAACTCACTTGTGTTTATTTGTAGATGAGTGTTAAAATTCTGCAACAAAATAAAATTTTAAAAGAATTTAACAACTGCTAAAACATCAAAAATGTGAACATTTTCTCCATAAAGTGGAAATTATAAATCTAGTATATGTATATTGTCATAATGATATTATATTACGGAAGTTATAGCATTTCCACTATATTGAAACAAAATACTTCAGTGTTTTCCATGTTACTGAAACAAGCATGTAGAAATTATTTGTTTTGACAGTTCTCCTCCAAAATATAGTCAAATTGGACACATTCTTTTGAAAGGTTTTCATTTCCAAGTGCATGTAGTTTTTCTGACAGATCTGCCTGTCCCACCAGCTATTTTGCGCAGCTTAGAGCTGCTTTCTATTTTAACTGAGGCCCAAAGGACATGCTTTCTAGATCACACAGGAGTTGGTGACTTGCCTTGCACTAGAGCTCCCGGCTTGCAAGATTTGTTCTCAATCCGGGAGAAGGAATTTGGATATGCCCATCTTTGACAGCTGCATTAGCCTGGCACATGCTGCAAGAACAAGTGTCAGCATTCCTTATTGTTCAAAATGTGAAGATATGCCTGGCCATACCCTTTTAAAATCTGGGAACAGGCTTGAGGTTCTGTGAACTTCCTTCTGATTTCCCAGCACAGGAAGGACATCAGCCTGTTGCAGCAAGGCCAGAGGAGGCCAGCCAAGCTGATTAGAAGGATGAAACACCTCTCCTACGAGGATATGCTGAGAGAAGAGGTTTGTTCAGCCTGGAGAAGAGATGGCTTTGGTGTGACCTAATTGCAGCCTTCCAGTACCTGAAGGGAGTCTCCAAGAAAGATGGGAGACACTACTTACAACAGGACATACTGACAGAACAAGTGGGAGTGGCTTCAAGCTGAGAGTAGGTTTAGATTATATATTAGGAAGAATTCTTCACTGTGAGAATGGTAAGACACTGGAATAGGTTGCCCGGAGAAGTTGTGGATGCCCCATATCTGGAAGTTCCAGGACAGGTTGGATGGGGCTCTGAGCAACTTGGTCTAGTGAAAGGTGTCTCTGTCTACAGCAGGGGTATTGGAACAGGATGATCTTTAAGCTCCCTTCAAACCCTGGCCATTCTATGGTTCTGTATTCAGGTAATGGCTTGGCATCTAGAAATTTGTGAAACAACGTGCTATTTCATAGCAGATGAATCTGTCCATGTATTTTCATTTGGACTTTGAAGAAACATTTTTCCTAATGTTATTGCTCCTATAGGAATGATTTATTTGGTCATTGCTGTTTTTCTTGCTAGGGAAAAGGAAACTAACCCATGAAAATATGGCGTCTGGTATATTTCTTCTCCTTACAAATTAAACAAAGAGTGTAGCTAAAAGAGTTTTACACTGGCTTAGGAGTTTAGTATGGAAATTCCAGTTCTCAAATATAACTCATCCCAGTGTGAGAATATAAAGATTGATCCTTTAAAAAAAAATATCCTAGCCAGTAGTTTAGCTAGAATTAGGGTTGATGCTGGTATTGATTTTTAATAGTTGCTAAAATAATGGCTATTCTGTCATCTGTATTCAACCAGCTTGATATATCCAACCAGTTCTCAGAATAAGCACTAAAAAATAGCAGTAAAATAATTCTCTCTGTCTATGTTCATAAACTCACAATCTTGTGATGTTACATGGTGATTCTCAAGAGTTCATGGTCATGTGAAAGCTCTGTGTTTTGAAGGCTGGAATAATATTTGGTACCACAAGAAAGTACGGCTTACTGAATCCATCAGAAATTGGTCAAGAACCAGAATGAACATGGTCATGTACTCATTTTAAAAACAACAGGAAGCTGGTGAGCACTATTCTTACATGGTATTAAAGCAATAGAAAGAAATAGGACTTGATGTAGCAGGGAGGACAGATTCACAGAATACTTTGCCAGCACCTTGCCTTATAGCACTTAAGTGAAGGAAATGTCTCTGTCTCTTTTTAAACACAGAACTGTCCATGTGCACAGAATTGTTTCATGTCAAGGTTAATGAGAAAAAAAATCACATTTAAATTTTGCAGACGATAAATCTGTCAGGATCCAAAAAGTCTCAGGTTCTCTGGGTCTACCAGTGAAAAGTAAGTGATGCAAAAGGTTTTCTTCAGAGTCACTAATCAAATTAATCTTTTAACCTTGACATAAACTGAGGAACCTCAAACTTAAACCCTTTCTCTGACTAAAGATGTAGTTTGAATAAAGCAGACGTTTGATTATAAGTTCAGAACAGAATAAATAGCTTCAATTCAGGTTAGGCTGAACTGCTGGAAAAACATTAAAACTTGATCTGCATATAACAGAAAATTTAAGAAAATCCCATGTGTGTTGTTATGATGGCTAGATGCACTCAAACTGTGACCTTGTCATCTACTGCAGCAGGTATAAAATGATAGTGCATTTGAAAGAAGTGGTTTTGTATTCCCATTTCTCCTTCCCATCCTCATGCTGTCTCCTTGTGCCTCCCACAAGCAGGTGTGACATCAGCGGGTAACCTGCATGAACAACTGAGTCAGAAAACATAGAAAAAAGAAAATTAAGTTTTGGGTACAGAGTTCTCTT
This sequence comes from Callaeas wilsoni, assembly GCA_013398955.1. Taxonomy (NCBI): domain Eukaryota; kingdom Metazoa; phylum Chordata; class Aves; order Passeriformes; family Callaeidae; genus Callaeas; species Callaeas wilsoni. The sequence goes on along the minus strand of VWPU01010096.1, from coordinate 233,945 downwards.
CACCATGCAGTCTGCACTGGGATTGGTTTCTATATGAGAGAGAAGATTCAAGAAGAGAAGTAAACTTTATAAACATGAATAAAAATTAATAGCATTTTTTCTTTCTTTCTTCACTGCTCTCATAAAGTTACGTCCCTAAGTTAATTTTAGATGTCTCTGTGGGTTTGATCAGTTCATGCAGGAACACCAGGAGAATTAGTTACTTTTGAACTAGAGTTTGAAGATATTTCAGTCCAGCTTACAGGTGTCTGCTTTCCTTGTGATTCTTAGTAATCCTTCTAGGGGACATACAAGTGTTTTACATGCTTATGGTTGGAAATACACTTCTGAACTCCCTGTTGACAGAGAACTCCATGTGTCAGAGCCATTGGGTCTGTCCCACTTGCAACTTCCTCAGCAAATTCCAGCTCAGCTTTCAAAGAACAGGTTAGGACGTGAAAGCAAACACTCTCTGAGGAATGAAGGGCATTGTTTAGCCTCCTGTGACAGTCTGCGTAGAAATATTTTCCTAATAATAATGAAAAGGAAAAAAAAAAAGGGGAAAAAAAAAAGGCATTAGGGATCTTTCCTGGCTTGGAGGGGTTTTGTATTGCAAAATGAGGGAGTGCTTCAGGTCCTCTGACAAGCTCCTGGTCAGAACTCACACAGTGATAGGACTTGAAGGGGTATTGTGACATTTCTTAGGAAGAAATTCATAACTTATTAAATTTATGGAATGTTACTACACATGATACCTGGTTACTACCTAGAAATTACATTGTCACCTTAGTCTATCTGGGAACTTTTGACACTAGGCAAAAGGATAAAAATTGCAAAATATACCCACCAAACCCAGAGCAATTTTTTTACTAACACTTTATTTTTTGTATCTTCAATCTTTGCAGTGTCAAGGTTATTCTTTCCACTTGACACTTCCTTCAGCAGATATAGCAGCTATGTAGGTCATCTTATGGATCTGTCAGCAGTGACAAGCAGTGTGCATCTACTGAAGGTTTGTCTGCCGGCTGTTCTGATGTATGGGTGTGCTTACCTGTTCCTTGGAGGCGTTCTACTTCAGAGAAAAATTGAATTTTGTTATTCGGGTTGTCCTGTGTGTAGCAAATATCTGTCTCAAGTTGAAAACAGTAATGAAATATTTTCTCCCTTAAAACTAAAGCTTTGGATTATATCAGTAGTTGGTTACTAAAGGGAGAGCCTCACTTCCTTATGCATCTTTCCAGTATTCTTTCAGTCTACCATTATTTAGCTTTTTTCATTTTGGAGCACTATGACCATATGCTACTGATAAAGAAAGTTTAATTGCCACTTTGTGTTTCAGCACTCTTGTAGTTACCAAGTGATTACAAATCTTGCATTTTTAGTCCATAATAACCACACAAGATAAACTCTGAGTAACTTCAGAGATTCAGAATTTAAATAATCTTTCATCATTTTTAGCAAGATTATTGTAATGATTGTTTATCGCTTTGATCGACATTTGCATTCGCCCAACAATTCTCTTATCCTGGTAGGGTGATTTTGAAGCATGCTCTTGGGGCCCTGCATGGTGATGAATGAACCTATGACAGCAAAGTTTTATTTCATTCATGCCCTTAGTTGCATTTCACTTATCCCTAAGTTATTTAAACACCTATATATTAAGGCGAGTTTTTTTTAAAGATGCAGTAAAAAGGCCTATGACCTTGAAGAGTCACAAATATGAAAAAGTGCATGCTGTTTCTTGGCTGTGCTCTGTTGAGCTGGTACAAACAGCCTTAGCTATTTCTACCATAGAGAATTGTCTCTGTGTGCTTTTCCATGCAAATAGAAGGTAAAAAAAAAAATTGCAAAATGTCAGCCACTCTAAAAATGTCCAGTACTGCATCAGTTTTATAAGACAATGTAAAAGGGGAGTTATTTTTAATAACTTTGAACATTAGATCATTGAATCATATCACAGATTCACAGAATGATTCCAGTTCCCCTGTCATGAACAGGGACACCTTCCACTAAACAAGCCCCATCCATCCTGGCCTTGAAGACTTCCAGGGATGGCGCATCCACAGCTTCTCTGGGCAACCTGTTCCAGGGTCTCACCACACTCACAGAAACGAATTTCTTTCTAATATCTATTCTAAATCTACTCTCTTTCAGTTTAAAGCCAAAACTATCCTATGCTGCATCAAAAGAATTGCAGCCAGCAGGTCTCCCTCTGCCCTTGTGAGACACAACATGAAGTGCTGTGTCCAGCTCTGTGGCCCCCAGCACAAGAAGGACATGGACCTGTTGGAGCAAGTCCAGAGGACAACCATGAATATGATTAGAGGGGCTGGAACTCCTCTGCTATGAAGACAGGCTGAGAGAGTTGGGATTGCTCAGCCTGGAGAAGAGAAAGCTCCAGGGAGACCTTATTATGGTGTTTCAATATTTAAAGAAGACTTATGATTATGAGGTGCACAGGCCTTTTAGCAGGGTCTAACAATTATGTTAAAGCAATAGTTAATGTTTTCAAACTAAAAGAGGATATATTCATACTAGATATAAGGAAGACTTTTTTTTACAGTGAGGGTTGTGAAACACTGATACAGGGTGCTCAGAGAGGCAGTAGCCCCATCTATGGAAACATTCAAGGCCAGGTTGGTCTGGGTTCTGAGTAAACTGATTTAGTTGAAGATGCTCCTGCTAGTTGCAGTGAGAGTTGGGTTTAGATGACCCTTAAAAGGCCCTTCCAACCCAAAGCCTTCTATAATTCTATGATTCTATGTACTCCCCCTGAATATCCCTCTTGCTGTTTTGAATTGGTTGGTGCCTATGCTATATAGCGTGTGAGAGCTGCTCTTTATCCTGCAATCACATACATGGGATTTATCCACTGGTGAATGTCATAGTTGCATGAATTATTGGACTACCTCTTCAACATGCAACTCTTCTACGGTGACAAGGAAATGGTGTCGTTTCCAAGATCCCTGTCCAGCCAGCAGAGGTTGGCATTCCTTTGTTGTTTCATATTGCCCTACGAGTCAGCTGTGCTTTGCTAACAACTTCCTGTCTGCCATCCGGCATAAATGGCAAAATTTGTATTCTCAGAGAAAGAGAACTACACACATATTTTCCCTGCACAGAAGTGGCAGGTAATGCTTATAAGCATCAAATAAGTGGAGCATTTTTTTACATAAAAGCCAAACTTAAGTGCTTTGTGGTAGGCACTGTGTAAGACCCATGAACGGTTCTGCTACAGATAATTGTTTCCAATAAAGATCTAGTTCCAGTGTCTGTGTTTTGTGGGGAGAAAGAAGCATGCAGCCTCTATGTGGCTGTTATAATTCACAGATGTTTGCTGGTGGGTAGTGCTAAAAAGAGAGTGAATCTGTATAACAGGATTGCACAGAAAAATATTCACAATGAAATTCCCTCTGCCTGGAAAGTTCAGTCCTGCAACAGTTGTAAAACACTCTAGTCTGCACGGTCCCAGCACTCAGCCTTCTGTCCTCAGTGGACACAGACAAAATCCATGCCCAAGCCAAAACCTGTAGGAATATTGTCAACCTGCCTTCAGTCACACCTGAGGAACACGGATTAAGTTTAATAGTGCAGTATAAAGAATCAAAGAACTAATATCAACATGGATTCCACAGAGGAGTAGAGAGAGGCCTTTGAAAATTCTGTGGCAACAGTATGACCATATTAAATCATATGCAACCACCTCTCAGCATCTTAATCCTCTGAAGATTAAAAATTCCATCTAGAGCATTGTATGCAAAATTAAGACTGAGTGATAGAAATCACCCCCCCAATCATTATGGAGTATTTCATCATGAATAAAGAGGACACTCACAATCAATCTCTCATTGTATACAGGAAGCTTTATGAGATAGTGCAGTTAGTACAAGAATAATCCTTTAAAAGTATGAGGAAACCTAGGTACTCTTTTGATACATAAGGATAGTCATTTGTGGCTCATTTTTATATGGTCTTTTTATTGCAACAGCAACATTAAGACCTACAGAACACCACAAAATTTACAAAGTTAATATTTGTCCAAAGTTGTTCCTGATATTGCAGTTGCATAATTCAGATGTTCGTATACTTGGTTTTTATCGCCAGCTTCTTACTATGAGGTGAATGTGAAATGAGGTTCTCAGGTGCATCATAAAGTGAAATACTTTTAGTCTGCAACTCTTTCCAGTAATTTGTAATACTGAGCTTCAGTTTCACTTGGTTGTACTTACATTCCAAAATTTGACTCTTAATACTCAACTGGCCTGTTAAATTCTACTTTCAAGCATAGATTCATAGAAAAAAAATTAAAAACAATCAAAATCATAGAAAAATAAATTGTAAGTGATTTTGTACGTCATCTAGTCCAACTTCCTGCTCAAACAAAGGCTAGTTTTAAAGTTTAGAGAAGGTTGTTCAGGGCTTTGTCCATCTGAATTTTTAAAATCTGCAGGAATGGAAACCTCTTCAAGGGCTCAATCATGTTCTTTGAGGAGAAATTTTTTTTCTTAGCAAGACCGAGTTAAACTTGCACTAACTTGTGTCATTTTCCTGTGCGCCTCTGAGATTGGTCTGTCTTCATCTTCTCTTTAGTGTCCTTCTATATTGTAGGAAAGAGGAAAGAGCAATTAAACTTTCCCAGAGTTTCCTCTTCTCTGTCAGCTTCCCCTCATACACTGTGGTCCCTGTTCCTTGAGCACTTTAGTGTCCTCATCTTCATTTTTTCCTACTCCTGAGTCATAGGTCTTAACCTATGTGTGTATAAAATGAATAAAAATGCTGATCTTGAAGAATGCTGATCTTGAAGACTCACAACTTGCAAAAAAAAATCTCTTTTGATGTCAAATAAGCTTGTTTTAAGTGACTTTTTTTGCTGCTTTTGTGTTCTGATGCTATGTATGAGACACCTTCCTTCTCCACTCTTACTGCATGAGGAGCTGAGCACACGAAAGCTACGAGCTGTAATGTACAGCACACTGCAGAGAAACAGAGCTAAATAGAAATTGCCTTTCTTTAATTCCTCGAAATACTTGTGAACAACTTAGGTTTTTCTTTAGAATACCTAAGGACTGTGTCATTGTTATGTAAATCTGAAACTAGTTCTCATATTCTTTCCTAAGTTGAATAATCCCATTTCATTTGCATGTCTCTGCTTCTTATGATGTTTTTTTGAACAGCTGGGTTGGACAGACAGTGCTCAAAGGTACTCCTGTCTTATAATATCAAGCAAGGAGTTTTACTTTTTGTCCACAAAGAGAACCTCATATGGCATTTTCATTGCATGGGATATATATTTTATTTATTGTTATCCAGAAAATAATTTTAGAACTATTCTGAACCTTTCCTTTTGTGCTCTTTTACTTCTCAAATATTTTTCTTCTGTTTCCTTCTGAATTCCTGCTGGGTTCTGTAAAATTAATCCAGCCAAGAGTTCATATCCTCAGGAAAAGAGGACCACTGTGAACAGTTTATCAGCCTGCTAGTTGCTCTCACTAATCTCAAAGAAACTGGCATTGCAGACTGAGCACTACAGTCCCTTGACATCATAAATGTGTCCTGTCTTTCAGTGAGATATGTGAAATACAGAACAAAAGGCAGAAGTGAAACCTTGTCTGGATCTAGCTGAGACATCTTTACTTGAGAAATCTGTTTGATTTCTTACGTGACAAGGAGTGAAAAATAAATTTTTTACACATTTATGTTAAATTTTTCCTAGGAGATGCAAAAGGAAAGATTTTTACCTCCAGCTGCAAGTAAGAGTAAAGATGCCTGCTTTACCAGCTGTTCTACTTAAACAACAATTATCCAAGCAATGAACTCTTCCTTTAACCTTTATTTTAGGGTAAAGAAAATTTTTTGTATATAAACAATAGTGATGATAGCTCTCTTTTATGGTCTTCTGATTATTTCTTCACCATTAGGAAGAAAACAGTCTCAGATTCTTCCTTATCTTTTTTAAGCCTCAGCCTTTCAGTGACTGCTTTTTTCTTGAGGGAGAGCAATGGCTGGATGAGCTTTCATCCCTATAATAGACACATTTCTCACTGTTTCTATTATAAATTTTGTCATTTACCGTTTATTATTTTGCTTTCATGGATTCAGCTCACACACTCTCCTACAGGGATAAGGTTACAATCATAAACCCTCTGGTTTTTCAAGTAACTTTCTGTTTTCTGTTGGTTCTGTTCTCTTTGTGCATATGCCTGTGAAACAGTGACTACATGGCTGCGTGTGCTCTGTTTTGGACTGAACATTGTTGAGCAATACAAGACTGAGGAACTACTCCTCTCAGTTACAACAGCAGCTATGGGGTCTTTAAACAAATCTATTTGGCTTAATATGTTGTCATTTTACTCATGTTTGTCCACTTTGCAGATCTTTGCATGGTTATGTAAAGTAACACTTCTCTCTCTTTTGTTTCTAAATGAGAGGAAGGTCCCTCTTTTCCCAATATTTTGGTTTCTCTGAAATGTGCAGATACTTTGTCCATAGTTCACACTCTGTATCTACTCAGGATCATGCAATTTCTTCTGGGTGGCACACTCTTTTAACCGTGTCCTAACTTAACTCTAGGTTGGCTTTTTTTGACCCACTTATAACTTAGCCTCTGTTACGGACTTATTTGCCACAAACAATACCACAATTTGCTGTTCAGTCTTTTATTATTTATGGGAATTAATTTTTTTCTTCTTAAAAGGAAACAAACAAATTTTTGTTTTTGAGTGGGCTTGACAAATGACTGCATTTGATGGATATAGATTACTAAAAGTTCAAATCACCATAGAATGGTCATTCATATAAAGTAAATATACCAGACATCTATGACCCTGATACTATCCTGTGAATTGCTGAGCAACTCCACTTTTCTTGCAGATGTCCTCTGATATTTCAGCAAGATGTTTCAGCAAGGTCTAGACGAATTCCATTCATCTATGTGTTGTTAAACACTGAATGCTCCGTCTGAATTCAGCGCTGGCTGAATAGTTGACATAAAGAACAATTATCCTGTGAAATCCACCTATTCTGATTGTGATTGCAATATCTCACCCATGATGCAGTTCTGAAAAATCTAGTTTGGTTTTAGAGGATAAGAACCAGACCTAAAACAGCAAGGGATATCCAAATTGCAAAATTCCCAGAGATTTCAAGGTATGTGTTTTTAGAAGGAAGGGAGAGTTTTCTGTCCATTCACTGATGTCATGAATAGTGTTAGTAAGCTCTTTTTACTTGTACAAAGGTGTCATTACAGTGACAGTAATAAAGGCTGCAGTATCACCTCCAGCCATTAAGTTGTTTCACCACTTTAACTGAATATTGTAAAACAGTCTTAGTGTGAAAGAGTCTGACCCTTGGAAAGCAACACGCGTGAAAAAGCAAAATATTTGCAATCACAGCTGGCTTGCATGTCCAGAAAGATAATTCTGTCCTGCAAGATGTACAATACACACCAGGCAAATGTTCAATAAGCACACAATTTCTTGGCAAATAAATGGTATTCAGTCCTCTCTGTGAGCTTGATAAATGTTTTATTTTTGTGGTAAGGTGTGAGAGAGGCAGGAGCTGACACATCAACATGTACATAAAACATTTTTCAGACATCTCCAGAGATTCTGAGTAGTACTGTTCAGTAAAGGAGCAGTCTGGGCCAACTTATCAATATTATTAGCACCATAATCCAGACTGGACCAATGACGCTGCTGTTTATATAATTCTAAACGATTTTTTACTGGTGTATGTGAGCCTTAATTTTGTTTATTGTGCTTTCCTGTCTTTAAAACCTGTGTTTGTTTTTCCACCTGACACTGTTAAACTGTTGCGAATTAGATTAGTGGTACAAGAGGGTAGTTTACTCTACCCACATGCATTTTGTCCTTGCAAGACATTTCTAGAAAGAAAATTTTCTGAAGTGGCTTAGAAAGTGCCTGAAAAAGCAGCTTTCAGTGGAACAGAATGATGTGTCTACAGGCTGTAGTCACAATCTGGTAATTTTTGGATCATGTGGGTTATAACAGAAAACATAAAATGCACAAATAAAATCACTGTTAACTTTAATTTTTCTTCTTAAACTTTCTTGCAAAGTTTTACTAACAGTAATTGTGTTTTGCAAAGTTGCTCTGTCCTGTCTCAAACAACACTTCTTAAAATCTGTGATGTACATCTATCTACATATATGTCTACATATACAGACAATCTGAGTAATTTGTCACTCTCCACTTTAAAGAGTAGATGAATACGTCAGGTCAAAAAGATATATGTAGTGTTAACCTTAGATATTTAGAATAAACTGCATTTCTTAAATGGTTAGAAAAGCTCAAAGTACTTGTGTTTTCCAGACCACGTCACAAACTTTCACAAGCAGATCCATCTGGGACAAATTAGAACCAAAAAAACTTCCTGCGAAACTTGTATCCTTACTAGACTTCCTAAATTAAAGTTATATAATTCTGTGAGTGTTGTTACTCTTTCTCTGGGCAACACATAAAACAAAGTGAGTTGCCACTATAAGCATTGCAATGTGGGCAGGTGTGCCAAGGTCCTCCAGCTCACTTCTGTGAGGAAACCTGTTTTGGACCATCTCTGTTTTGGGCTGGTCACATCTAGCTCTTACCTGTGTTATCCTGTGTTAATTTGATTGTTCACATGCAGGTATTGAGGAAACAGACCATAGACCTATGTTGATTTCCATGCAGCATAGGTATATGGAAAGTCTGGTCCAAGGTACGGAAAGGCTTCTCCAGCCAGGCAGGACAGTAGGGCATTGGTGAGGGTGTGTGAAGCCCACTTTTGGACTGTATCTCTAGGTTTGTAGGGAAGGGGTAGGGTGTGTGGGAGAGAAATACTGTCTTGCCAGAGAAAGCATCCACTGTGTGAAGGGGGGTAGCCCTGCCCCTGCTGCTGAGTGCTGCGACAGTCAGGAAATGTGATACTGCCCTGCTGAAAGCCAGCACAGATGGCAGAGGCTGTTTATGCACTTTACAGCAGCAGGGAAAAGCAGAAGGGAGGGCATTAGCAGTGGTAACTATTATGAAACTGGTAATTCAATGAACTGACTCTTGGGACTCTTTTAGATTTCTATAGCATAGTTCATGTAGTTTTAATTGAAGATATCCATATGTGGGGTTAGATTTGGGTAATAAGTGTTTGTATCATGTTTCTAGGGTGGAATAGGTAACTAAATTAAGACTCTACTTATCTGTCACTTACATAAAATACTACAAAATATCTCAGGCCAGCTCCTGTTAAAAACAGGTTATTCTTTTTATGCTGCATTTTATGTGCAAAGGTACACTGATTAAAGCTCTTATGTCTTTGGTACAGCATCACACCACTGTGCAGCCTTAAGACAAGGTGCCATTTTAGTGGCAGTTCCAGAGACACAGAAATTTTGTACCAAAGGTTTACCTATCTTCAGCCTGCTTGAGTTGTTTTTGGTAGAAAGACCAGAAAAATAATAGTTGCTACTGTTATGAAAAAACGTCTTTTGGGCAAGTTGCATAGCTGTGAACTAGTCAGTTTATTATATATTCTTGTACCTATGCACAGATCAAGAGACAGACCAAATAAATGTGATCTAGTTGGTTCTAAGGATGCATTGCAAGGATAGGTTTTTAAAATCCTGATGACAAATATTCATATATGCATATTGCTTTGTCATAACCTTTCCATCTTTGAAATGGCCAGAGTGCTAAGATACTGCTGTCTGAGAAAATACGTATTCTTGGATGTAGTAACAACTGAGATGTTAGCACCAGGCTGAGATTCTGTGATTATGATTAAGCAATCCCCATTTGTGCCTTTTTGTATTTGCATTATAATACTGCCAGTGATTATTTAATCATATGCTGTATTATCCACATAAGTCCTTGTCTTGTGGTAGTATAGCACGGACCTTTTTTGGAGATGAACCAAAGATTATGGTTAAAAAGCTTGATGATTCCAGGTTCTACCTAATTTGCTGCAGACACTAAAAAGGGGTGGACAAGTAAAACTTTGAATATGTACTTGACAATACTATTTATTTCCCATATTGTTTCAGGGGATAAGCAGAAGAGTTTTGGATAACATTATTATTATTATTATTATTATTATTATTATTATTATTATTAATTATCATCAGGCAAAAATAAAAACAAACCAGAAAAAGTATTTAATATCATCTTACCAAATATATTTAGGTTTTTCTTCCCCATATAAGAGAATTTCAAAAGAAGACAGCTATTTGAAATCAATGGTTAAAGTGCTTATACTCAAAGGCTGTTTTACTTTCATGTGATGCAGTCTACACTAATATTCTGTGGAGGTGCATTCTGTTTAATGTCCTCTTATGATCCTTCCTCTTAATCCCTTCCTTCTCTCTTTGCTCTAAGACTGTGTTTTCTGCCAAATTTTCTATTCTCTGAAGGATGACCCAGACCCCATAAAAGAATAGAATAAAGAAAAAGGATTTTTTTTAATGAAAAAAACATTAGATTGTCAAGGACTCTGTTCTTGTTGCTTCCATATAATTTCTATGTAATGGTAGACCTGTTACCTAAAGTTTTCAGAGATGATTGCTAATACTTAACTCTTCATCTTTTGGTTACTCAACAATCCACACCTGCTTTCTGACATCTAGTAGTTCTGACCAGCTGTCTCTGGTATTGGGAACTATCTTTTAAGTGTACAAAGTCACCTAAAATTCTAATTATTTAATTAAGTCAGTTTCCAGTCTTCTCTAACTGAGCATCCTCAGTTTACGACATCTTTGAGAGACTTTTGAGACTTTCAATTTTAAACTTTGAGTCTTGGTACAAAAAAGAACATATGTATCCTGTTCTGTGGGAAGAGAAATATATTTTAGAGGAATACTGTGGAAATTAATAAAGAATGGACATCCAAGTAATCAAAATTCTATATCTAAATCATAAGACCCCAAAATGTTTCCCAGCTTCAGGTTTGGCAAAAAAAGTCTGAACCAACCCCACTGTTCCCATAAACTTTCACTGAGAAGAAACCCCTGCATTTGTCCTCAAAGCAAATGTCCAGTTTGGTTAATCAGAAAGCTAGCACAGTGAGTCACAGAACAGAGTCTGGGCTTAGGCAGAAGGAAATGAATATTTGAATCCTGTGTTGGGCTTTGCAACCTTATCCTGGACTCTTAGAAGGAGGTGTGAGTGCGAGTGTTACTTTCCTGAAAATGTGCTGGAAAGGTTTGTTGTTGAGCAAAACAGTGAGAATTCCCCCAAGCATATCCGGAAGGGCTCTTGAGGACTTAAAACATAATTACCTCAGAGGCTGGGAACCCAAAGGGACTGAGATGCGTGAGGAGTGTTGCCACTCCTGCTTCACCATGATAGAGACATCTCAATCATGGAACGCCCAAGGCTTATGGAGCTAGTTGGTGGCACCAAGACTGCTCATAAAACCTCACTGCGTCAGTCAAGGTGTTTGCTGACCACCTGTGTGAGCTGAGTGCCTACATGCTACATAGTGAGGGGATTTATTTCAACTACAGGTGAAGAAATGCTGAAATCAATATTGGAGATAGCACTGTAGTCATTCATGCCTGTTATTCTGTGTGTGAGAAATGGGCGTGTTCTTCAAGTGTAAGTCCAGCTGGACTGTTTCTGACGCTTACATTACTTGTACTATGTTGACCTGAAGAAGGACAAACACATATTTTCTTATCTTGTTTTAATATTCGGATCAAAGATTACTCTTTGAGACCGTCACAGGAAAAACCAGAAAGAAATCACTAGTGTTCTCTATTTGCAGGGTGGACAGAAAGCAGTGAATGGAGCAATAAGACAAATAAATGAGGAAGAGGGAAACTGGACTGGTATTTACTTAACGAGAGTCCTCTGACTTTTCTCTTTCCTTTATGTAGTTAGTCCTAGTTGTAGCAAGATAAAGTGGTTTGGATGCCTGTAATTACTGCTATCTGTATTTTTCTCTATAAGATGTTCAACTATGTGTCTTTGTGTTCAACTATGATCTTTGCTTTCTCTTGTCAAGGACAATATTCATTTGAATAAGTCTGTAAAGATATAATTTCTGACATTTTATGGGAATCAAGTCAAAATAATATGTAGTAGCTCAGGGAGTTACTGTTAAATTCAACACAAATTGAAACTTCAGATTTTTATCAACAAAGAAAACAGTGAATTGGCACAAGACTGTATATTGATAGGTTCTCTCCAAAACCAGCATAGAAAAACAAAACTGACCATATTACTTGAAAAAGAAATTACTTAGATCTTTCCTTCCATTGCTAAATCCATGTTAGTAAATTGACTCTATAAATGTTCTATATGTGGTGCTGGCTCTGAGATTTGATGTTTGTTTCATATGTTGATATGTGGATATACATATACATACGTATATGAAACTAAGAAGTCATGGCACTACATCACTTGTAGATATGACAATGTCTTACAGCTAGAATTTTGAATCTCAGATGTAAAGAAAGTGGTTGTTTCTGGATGCCTTCATGCTTGTGAGATGAAGCAATCAAAAGGGTAGAGAGGAAAGAAAGAGTAAAGATTGTATGTAGGGGGTTCCGCTTTTACAATCTGATATCTTCTTCTTTCATGTGTTCTCCTCTCTCTTCAGATTTTTAAACATTAGCCACTAGCTGCAACTTATGCATAACAAGTCTCTAGACAGTGTGCAGTGCTGAAGACTACAGTGTTTGGGTATTCTGAAGGTGCAGTTTTCATTTCTGCATTCTGAGCTCAGTGACAGATGTCAGCTGTCTAACCAGTCAAGGCTCATATTTCTTGTGGTCTCCTTCTTTCCCAGTGTCAGTCACTCTTCCTGACCATTGCTTTGAGGTGAGAACTCTTTGAGCCCAGTGTGATGAAGTCAAGGACCAAGAAAAGAAGCATGTTGATTTTGATATAAATATATTTTATTCCTACTGTTTTGATTCCTTATTTTTGTCACTCAAAATCTTTAGATAGGAGCATAAATAAGAGAGCTATTAGAATCTTTCTATTTTAAAGTCCAGATGCACAAACATTAGAACTTATTGAATAGCTAAGTGGATCTTATCATGAGGATATTGCATGAAAGGTCACTAGTACAATTCTTCCAGTGTCTTTTCTTAAATTTAAGTAACAATAACACGTTGTACTTAACGAATCATTGCATGTTAATCTTGCCTTGAGTCTACCTGCTCAATCAGCATTGGGAGCAAAGATAATTGCATCTTCAGTGGTGGTGTAAGTGCCTATGTTGTGCATAAAAGCAAGTAATCTTGTGAAAACTTATGCAGTTATGGCTACTTGATCACCTAAGCAAGTTTTTTGGGTGTTGTAACAAAAAGTCCTTAAATTTCTTCTGAATTATACTACAGATGTCAAAGTACTATTTTGGATCTCACTGCATGATCAGAGAGGATTGTCAAATCAAGTTAGAGTGCCATGTGAAGGCCAGAAAATCTTATCATCATCTTGCATCCTTTTTTCATGAAACTTGGAATACAGTACTTACTGGCACTTATAACGTTTGTGTGAGCCAAATATTTAGTTTTTAATGAAGATATCAGGCGATATCCAGTCTGCAATATTAGTAAAGTGTTCTAAATGGTAATATCCGTATAGTCAATGATCATTTATTTTTAGTTTATATTTTTCTCAATTTGTCTTCTTTCATGATAGCTTATGTTATCTTTTGTCTTCCCCCTTAGCACAAGCATTTTAAATTGCAAAAATATGTGATAATATGTGCAAACTCTTGCCAGGATGGACCTTAACTTTATAAATAAGCCAAAGAGTTTTCATTAACTACTCATGGTAAAAACTAAAAGGATCCATTTTGTTAATTTTTAAACTCTCCCAGGCGTCCAGCAAGAGGATGAGATGACACAGTCTTAAGCTGTGACAGAGGAGGTTTGGGAAGAAGTTCTTCACAGAAAGGATTGGGAACTGCCCAGGGAGGTGGTGAAGTCACTGTCCCTGGAGGTGTTTAAGATAAGACTGGTCTAGTTGACAAGGGGTTGTTAGGTCTTAGGCTGGACTCGATGATCTCAAAGGTCTTTTCCAACCTAAATGATTCTGTGACTGTATGAGTTGTAATCTTTTTTGCTCAGAGGTACTGTTTTATACTGATATGCTCAGTATAATGGTCTGAGGTTTACTTTGTTGATAATCTAGGATAGACATCTTGCAAAAGTGCACTATCAACCTTCATACAGGATTATTCCCGGGACGGTTAGTTTCAAAATATTCAAAACTTGCTGTCTTGCTGTTACTAGTAGTAGAGATACTAAGAGTACTTTAAATGTACCTACTTTCATATATTCCACTCTGTGGAAAAAAGCCCTTAAATTTCTGGGTCAGCGAACAAATCCTCCCTTAAGAAAAAAATTAAAATTGCCAAATGATGTGGCAAAAATATGAGAAATTCAGAAATGTCAGGTGTTTAGAAGCAAGAGAGATGGGCTGCTGTTTAAAAGTCTTACTCAGGATAGTATGGTAAATTAAATGTAGGCATATTGCATCCCAAAAGAGACTGATGACTCTGATTTAATGCTAAGCCTTAATCCACTCATATCAGTCTGACCTTGATCAAGATTTTTGAGGTGGGGGAGAGGGACAGGGGGTACGAAAACAGAGCGATTTTACAGGATAATGCAATGGGTAAAGAATAAAAAGGCAGTACTTGTCAGTGCTGCATTCTGTAATATGCTCACGTTCTTCTGGACTCTGAATCCTTTGCTGCAAAAAAAAATATGAAACATGGTAAACCTCTGCATTTAGCCATCTCATTTTCATGCAATGTAAGTTTAAAGCAAGCAAAACAAATGGATCTTAGCAGTCATAGCCTTTGAGGATAGTTTTCATGCTGAAAGCTCCCCTTGCTTTAGAGAAGAAAAATGTCTTAGAAAGAAGAAAACTTTTTGCTTTAAGAGAGAGACTTCTTTAACTGAGAAATAGATATTAGAATAGTCAGCTGCAAGAACTCAATATCCTGAATCTAATGTTCTGTTTCTTGTAAATTCAGGCATGTGTCATTCATTTTGTATCAAGGTTAATTCACATATAGAACTTCTGAGAAATAATTATCTTTCCATTTGTTCAGACAGGTCAGCTCCATGGCTGTTAGCTCACAGCTATCATTTGCAATCTGAAGTATATTTTTCTCACCATTCCAGACTTTTTTTGTACTGACCTTTAAGGCAACAAATAATAAAGCACACCAGTGTTGTTCTGTAACTTTCAATTCACTACATTAACAAGCTCACAGTATTAGAAGGCCACCAACCCATCCATTAAGTCTGACCATGCCTTTGGAATCAATAGCAAAAATCATAATAGTCTCCACTGATTGTGCTCAGACACTGGAAATTACTTTTATTTGCAGAATCACAAAGTAGCAGAGGTTGAAAGGGAGCTGTCGAGATCATCTATCCCGCTGTCCCTGCTCAGAACACAGGATGCCCAGAATCATGTTCAATTGGGTTTTGACTGTCACCAAGGATAGAAAATTCACTGCATCCCTGGATAACCCATTCTATTGTTCAACCACACTCACAATCAAAAGGTTTTTTCTTGTGCTCAGATGTAATTTTCTATCTTTTGACTTGTGTCCATTAGCTCTTAGTGGAAGAAAAGCTGGACATGAGCCAGCAAGTGTTCGCTCACATCTCAGAAATTCACCTGTATCCTGAGTTACAACAAAGGAACGCCTAGTAGGTTGAGGAAGGAGATTCTCCCTCACTACTTCACTTTTGTGAGACCCCACCTGGAGGACTTCATTCAGCTCTGGAATCCCCAGCACAAGAAAGACATGGACCTGTTGGAGTGGGTCCAGAGAACAAACACAAAAATGATCAGAGGGATGGAACACCCTTCTGTGTAGAAAAGTTGACATAGCTGGAGATGTTCAGATTAGATATAAGGAAAAAAATTTACTATGAGGGTGGTAGAACAATGGAACAGGTTTTCCAGAGATGTTGTAGATGCCCTGTCCCTGTAAACACTCAAGGTCAGGTTGGACAGGACTCCGAGCAACCTGACCTAGTCAAAGACGTTCCTGTTCATTGCAGGAGGGTTGGACTAGACGACGGACCCTTCATGGATCCCTTTCATGGGTCCTTCCAACCCAAACTGTTCTATGATTCTATCATATTATTATTAATTCTATGATTCTCTTTTACTGGTCACCACTGAGGAAAGTCTGTCTCTGTCTCCTATACACCCACCATCTTGCATTTGTGCACATCAGTAAGATCCCCCTAAACTTTCCTTTCTTCAGGGTTGTCCTGGGTTGCAGTGTATTCTATTACCATCTTCAGGAGCTGTTAAAACTAGGTGGGGCTGTGTCCCTTGCCTCCTTTGTCTGGACTATCTTCTGTTAATAGGCCAGCTGTCGAAACCAGGTGGGGCAGGGTTCCTTATCTCTCCCATGCCCCATCCTCCCTCTAGGGGGGATATCTCCTGTTAATGGGCCATCTAGGCTCACCACATGACTGATAAAATTACCTCCTCCCATTGTGAGATGCTCTGCCCAGAGGGAGGAACCAAGCATCCCATCCTGGATATAAGCTAAGATTTTGAACACCAGAGTCAGCCCTTACCTACTGGATTCCCAGAGGACAAGAGCTACCACTGGACCTTCAGGTGAAGACCAGATCTTTTCTACAGGATCACTGCTTCAACAGAACCATCTTCAGCAGAACTCTGGAGGACTGCAGCCACCATTTTATTGGACTGCTACCAACACCCTGACTGACAGGGTGTCAGGTTGTATGCTGACTCGGTCAGTGGTTTCTTTTTTGTACTATTGCATTTATTTTAGTTTTTCCTCTTAAATTGTACTTCTGACTTGGAGTTTCTCACTGGTTTAGCTTTCAAACCAGCACAAGGGTTAACAGACTCATCTCTTAACCTCTCCCCATATGAGAGGTGTTACAGTCCCTTAAACATCCTTCTGGCCCAGTGTTGGGCTCACTCATTCACTCCACTATGTATTTGTCTTTTGTACTGGGGAGCTCAGCATTTAGTCAGTGCGTCACTAATATTGAACAGAGGAGAAGGGGCTTTGCCAGGAGGGTACACTGCTCTCTCATGATTACCTTGTTAACCTTCAGGACCTCAGGGTCTTTTCTGCCATAATCAACAATCAATTTTGGCAACCGTTTTTAAAAAGAATCACTTGGAATTAGGAAAATATAAGATGCTACAAATATACTGGTTAACAACATATTTTCTCCAGTTCAAAACATAAAATAAACTGGAAATAAGAAATTAATGAAATTTTTAAGTTTAATGTTTAGCTTGGACTGTTATTTCAATGTAAACACAAATTCCTTGTTATTTTTTTCAGAACTTGTGTCTACCTATTCTGTTTTATGCATCTATTTCCAACCTGGAATTTAGTTTGACAGAATTTTTATTGGAAGAAATTATACAACCAAAAGCATGCTTTCATAAATAAAAGACAAGATATGTAATTGGTTTAAAACTATGTAGATATAAACCATTGCCTGTCAAACTCAGACAATATAGATTGCTGCTTGTTAAGAGAGGGAGGGAATGCCTTTGTGGCTCCTCTACCTGATTAAGTTTCATAACATAATCAGGAAAGCTCTTCCACTGGAAATGAAAGTTACTTTTTGAACTTAATTACATGTCAATACTAAATGACATAAATTAATTGCTAACAACCTGTAATGACTTTTAACAGAAATCCCAACCCCTTGTAATTTGCTAAAAAAGTTAATTTGATTCCTTAATTGAATTTTAATTCACCTCTTTGATATACAGCTAATAATTCCATTGCATAGGACTTGATGTTTTTTCTGAAATAAATTTTGTTTTAATTTCCCCAAATATCTCTTTTTCCTGTAAATATTTAAAAGATTTCTTTGGTGTCCTTGGCAGACAGCTATGGTTATTGACTCTGGCTTTTGCCTTAGTAGCACAGAAAACAATGGGTTCACTTCAGCAGACATTCAAAATTCATCACATATGAAATTGCTCTGGGGACCCTTTTGACCAGATCAGTATGTTGTGATACCAGAAAGCCTTGAAGCAGGTATAAGATTCTTGTTGGCAAGGTGTGCATGTGGTTGACTGTGTTTCCTAGCAAGCTTTTTATCACTGCAATATTTTCTATTGGCTCTCTTAGAAGACAGCCCTGTGTGTTGAAGCTACATAGTAAGTTAATGAAGAAGAGAAGTAAAAACAATGAAAAATAGGAAGGGCAGCTGTACAAAGTATCAATCTAATATACTCCAGACTTGTCTACCATAATTTTGAATACTGGCTTTGATATCATCATAACTGAGGCCTTAGAAAGCAAGGAGAAATATGTTCTCAAAACTTTCTTAGGCTGTGGACTGAGAACTTTCTAAGTAGACAAAAGCAAGGAATAAGGTCCCACAAAGCCTTCCTCTGTTAACATCAGTCCATCTGTATAAAGCAGAGGGAGAACCATTTCAAAAGAGCTGGTGCAAAAAGGTTGCTATGATTTCAGGATGAAAGGTCCATTTTGTTCCAGGTATTCTGAAAATTATAAATGCTTTTACTTAAAATTTAAATAGACTTGGGTTATTTAGCTCAGTTGGTGTCTTGGGGTGATTCTATGACACTACTGTATTCCCCATTGCCTGCTTGATCTGTAGAAATGTAGTTTGTACCTTTAAACTGCAAAGGGAGAGAGAAGCTGAGGGAGCTCTCCAAAGCAGCTTGCTTGACCTTGCAGTTCGATGTTTACAGACTTTCTCTCTGGGCTGGGAGAGGAGAGTTTTTTCTTTTCTCTAGCTCTTCGGCTTTCAGCTGAAAGGGACTGTGATCTGCTTCAGCAGCTTCTGTTCCTTTTTGGGCTGTTTTTGGATTGCTTCTTAATCCAAGACCAGCTCATCATCGCTGGGATGCTTGGCAGGACTCTCTGGGGACAAGGGGGGCCCAGACCCGGCCCAGTGTAGGACTGCAGGAGCAGCTAAGTTTTACAGACAGATGAGACTATATAAAATCCACCAGCCTCTTTAGGGGACGGGAAGAGGTTTCAATATCCTTTTCTGCCCTGTGCCTGTTGGGGACTCTGTTTGTTAAATAAATAGGTTTTTTTTCACTTTCATTTGCGAAATTATTTTCCCGAACCTGTGGGGGAGGGGCCGCTGGGGCCTGCTTGCCTGGCAGGCAGGAGAGAGAGAGACACCCTTTTCATGTTGTTTCCTCCTCAATTTGTGTCCAAACTGGCACAGTTGATTAGAGCATGCTAGTAATGCCAGAGTCATGAGTTCGATCTTCGTGAAGGCAATTCACTTGAGCGTAGGACTCAATGACCCTTGTGGACCTCTTGCAACTCAAAATATTCTTTGATTCTGTGATTTATTAGCCAGACTCTTTACACATTTCTCTATTTTCTTCAGGCTCTGATTTACTTCTCAAACCAAGTGACTTGACTTCTGGTTGTATTGCAGTGGATTCCTTATTTCCTTTATTTGTCACAGTCAATAAAACCTTTCTAATATTTAAAACCACTCAGAATTCCCAAGGACATATCTAAGCAAGGAGAGAGTTTGAGGGGTAGCTAAATTTTAAAACTCACTCTAAGTTGTGCAACTTCATATAATTTTTTTGAAATTACTTTCTCTGATAAAATGCCAACCATTATGTACTTTTAACATTCAGTCCTTGAATTCTTCGTTTTAGTAGCTCCTGTTTTATTTTATGAAACACTGCTTCATAGACTCTTATACGAATTGCCTACATTAGTAATCCACCAAGATTTTCCTATCACAGAAGCAGGCTCTGCATAAATGCAGAATACAACACACAGCTTGTGTTTTACTGTACATGTGAACAAGACCCTGTGGAGCCTGAAAGGCTTTAGGTGTAGAAGTGAAATCAGACCTTCTTTTTTTTTTTTGTAGAATGTGTGCTTTCAAATTAGTCAGGAGAAGAGCTCTGTCTTTGAAGACATGGAATGCATCTAGGCTGGGCCATCAGTCTGAGTTAGGAGAAAAAAAGATTTTGGTGAGAGTATTTCTTCCTGTTTGATAGAATTTACTATGTATTCTCATTACAAAGTCAAATGGAAGTAAACTATTATTAAATGTAAATGCTATTTCCTTATTTTAAAAAAAATTTTGGATAAAGTTTAATTCTTAAAAGAATATTTTAGTTTTATGGCAAAAACCCACAAATTTTTACAAGGACATTTGAGGATTTAACAGGCTTTAACAGTTAATTAATTTAACTGGATTTAACAGTTAATTAATTTAGCAATTAACTATTGTATTTAAATATTTGCAAGAGGGCCTCGGGTTTTTGTGGAATGCTGAATAAAGACCCTCTCCAAAAAAAATTTTAATTTTTTGAAGTGTGCAGACATCTGTAAAGAATGTGCATATTTAAAGCAGCTAGAAGAACTAGAGAAGATAATAAGAGTACTTCAGCTCTTCAGAAGACAAAAGCTTTGGAGAGCAAGAAAACACACAAAAGAAAAAAAGGCCAAGTCTTAGGTAGATTCAACATGCCAAGGAAATGACAACCTGAAGAAATGATGCTGAAAGAGAAGGAAGAAAGGAGTTTCTGCCGGTGTATTTTGTGTAATGAAAGTGAGAGAAGTCAGAAGACAAGGAAATGTGTGTATATCTCTTTCTTGAATAATTTCCTAGTGTGTCCTTAAAGGTGAGTTTCTAACAGTGACTTTAACAGCCAAACATAAAATTAGTATAGGAACTGATGATGAATGTAATCTAACTGGGTGTGAAAAATCAAGGTCAGTTAATATACATTAACTTGTTTGAAAAACGTTTAGGAGGAAAACTTAACTCTGCAGAAGTTTTCTAGAAAATAATTAAACTAAGGATATTTATTATAAGGGTTCAACCGGGACTACTGGTAAATGATTCAAAGTGTCTCAGTGAACACTTCTGCCAGCTCCCTCAGAACCTTATGGTGCATGCCATCCCACTCCACAGACTTGTGGCTGTCTAGGTGGTATAGCAGGTTGCTGATCATTTCCCTTTGGGTTACTGGGGCTTCATTTTGCTCCACATCTCCTCTTCCAACCCAGGGGCCCGAGTACCCAAAGAGCTACTGGTCTGACTATTAAAGACTGAGGCAATGAAGGTGATAAGTATCTCTCTTTTTTCATTATCCTTTGTTACTCTGTTTCTCCATGAATTCATCAAAGCACAGAGAACCTCCTTAGCCCTCCTTTTATTGCTAATGCATTTATAAAAACGGTTTAATTGCCCTTTGCAGCAGTAATCTGATTAAGTTCAAGTCGTCTTTGCTCTTTCTCCCTTTTTCCCTGCATAACCTCCTAACATCCTGAGTTGCCTGCCCCTCCTTCCAACGATCATAACTCTCCTTTTTACCTCTGAGATCCAGTCAAATCTTTCTGTTCAGCCAGGCCAGTTTTCTTCCTAACATCCCGAGTTGCCTGCCCCTCGTTCCAACGATTATAACTCTCCTTTTTACCTCTGAGATACAGTCAAATATATCTGTTCAGCACGGCCAGTTTTCTACCCAATGCCTCATCTTTTGCCACAGGAGGACAGACTCTCCTGCTCCTTCAGGATTTCTTTCTTGAAGAACATCCAGCCTTCCTGGATACCTTTAGGAGTCATTAGCATTTAGGCCTCAGCAGATAGTCCTGCTTTGCGTGGGTGTTGGGAAAGGACAATCAGTCCAGCTACTGTTTTTAGCAACTTCTGACTATTTACATTTTCAATATGAAAAATGATAAGATTTCAACATGTGTGACTGAGCACAGACCTGATTCTGAAGCCTCTGAGTGGGCCATACGTTTGACTGAGAGGAAGGTGACGCAAAAGCTTTGCTGAAATCCTTCACAGGACTCTACAAACCATGGACACAAACCAGGAATGTTTTCCTCTGAGAGTGTTTGAACTACTGAACTACTGGAGAATAGCTGGAAATACCACCAATTGCTACTTTTAACAAACCATCTTTGAACACATGCCTCTCACTTGAAAGGACTGGGTGAAAGTAAAGTAAAATTTGCAAACAGTTTGAGATGACAGAAGCCAAATTTCTGCTGAAATTTCCATTCTTTAAAATTCTTTGTCCAGCTTTAATGACAGCTGGAAGAGGTTAATTAACAATTGGCAGAAGAGATGCATATGCAATTTACAAAACCATTAAATCTCACAACATTGCGTATTGTCACAAATCAGGATATATAACATTTCAAATTATGGAAAAATTTGTTGTTTTTTGTTTAATTTCAGTAAGCATGGTTTTGAAGGATTGTCTGTGTTTCAAGGTCTGGTAGGTATTTTGCCAATCAAAATTTTGAAAGGCTGAGATTGACAGACAGATGGGTAGCTCAAAGAAAATGTTCACTTGGGAAGAAATGGTACCGTTAAATCAGGTTTATGTTATTTGGATTAATTTAGATTTATAGCTTTTAAAATAAAAATTTGTATAACTCCTGACACATCTTGCTTGTATTGAGCAAAATTCTTTCCAGATTAACAAGCTACTGTTTTGCTTGCTTGTGGGCTTTCATTTCCTCCCAGATTTCTCTACATTTAGGAAGTGTCAAGTTAGATAATTTTATTTAACAATTTAAATAGACTCATTCCCCTTGACATTATTCACACACTTCAATTCCTAAAGAGGAAAATAATAGCAACTTCAGCACCTGAAAGATGATTGCTTACAGGTGGTGTTGTATGACCTTTTTGAAAAAGAACGTAGTAAGTCTATTATAGTGAAACGAAGTGTGTGGGCCTAAAACTCAGGAGAAATAAGTGCTGCCTTTGTTACAGTCATTTGGGGCTCCTAGGAAACAATTAGCAAGCAGGTAACAGATCCAAGTAGAGAGAAGGCAGCAGCTAGTAGGATAGCACAAATTTCTGAATTCATTTTGGAAATGCAAGATTCCTACAGTGGTTCACTGCCTCTTCTAAACAGTTAGGATTTTTTTTGACAGACACTTTGCAGGAGATGGAGACTCTTGAAATGGAGGGTTTTCATACATATCTTAGCTGACAGGTAGGAAGAAAGACAGAAAGTAGACAAAAGCTAACCAGGACAGCCCGCTAGAGAGTTGTCACAGGTGAGGCAGACTGAACCACAATCTGTGGTGGCCCTGGACAATGGAGTTTGTTTGCGAACTGACAAGATGAGAGCTTTTACTATGCTGGTTGTTTCATACATTCTCTCAGTCAGTGACTGCCTCACCCTCTCCTCACGGTGCTGTGCTACCTCAGGTCCTGACTTCCCTTCCCCACAGCAAGGTCACTGCTGCTCCAGCCAGTCACGCAGAAAGAGAAGTGTTCCACTGTCTCAGGCACCAGACTTTGGCACCACTGGCCAAGCTTCCTGAGCATCTCTGCATTCATTTCCACACAACTCTGATCTCCAGGATTCAGGCTCCCCACCTCCAGGTCCTTTTCTTTAGCTAGGATTATCATCTTCTGCTTTGCAGTTTCCTTTCCTTTCCTGAGACCAATTCTTTTCGGCACCAGCTCTTCTTTCTTGGTACCCAGATCTTCCATTTTCCCAGTCTAAATACATTATTTGTGGAAGAACAACACATCCTTATCCTTCTAATTGGTGATTCTGCCTCATATATTCTTTTTAGCTGGAGGATTTAGGATATGTCACTTTGTTCAGTCTGAGTATCATCAAAGTGTGCAACTAGCCACATCAAATGCATCTACCAAGTAACAATCTTGTACTTGAAATTTGAGGAGTTTCAAAAATTCATTTTCCAACACCCCAGCAGACATAGACCCAAGTAGATACTGTCAATTAGCATTCAAAATTCAAGCTGTCTTTTTCACATACATATGAATACTTGGAAAGTTTGTTTTCTAGTTATACCTTAAAACACCTTGAATATTGCTCTTACCTATCCTTGGTGGTGATTTTCATCTCTAGGCTCTACCTGGATGATGGGAAAGCCTAAAACATCATTGAGTATATCAGGCTTGTTGGATACGAAATGAGAACAAATGCACAAAACCTTGAATCCCACTACAAAATAGAATTTTGATTGGTTTTTTTCTTTAACCTATGCAGAGATCTCTGAAAGACAATCTGTTTTTCTAAAACAAATTCTGAAAAATGAAAGCACTTGATATTGCAGCAAAATATAGAAAGTAAGCATCCATCACTTTGGATGACCTGGAAGGCATGCCAGTGTTTCCTTCTCTACTACTGGTGAGTACACTCAGATAGAAGTGAAGAGAGCTAAGTGTGAATCTACGGTCAGCCAAAGCAAACTGCACAAAGACTGAGAACACCGAAGGGATATTGCATTTTGTTATGCTCTGATTGAGATGGACTGACTGCGTATGTTGTGGCCATGAGAAGAAATTGCAAAATGATCCTATGGATTAGATTGCCATCAGCTTGTGACTGACAACAAACCTCTCACATGACCGAAAAATAAGTTCCAATGAGAAGTCAGATGATTTTTATGCAATTGGTAGGCAATGAATGATCATGGAAGAGCCTTGGCTCAGTAATTGCTTCTACCTTGTCCAGACACTCTCTGAATACTACTATTATTTCAGATTCACCTTACAGAAATGTCCAGAAACAATGACATTGTATAAATGTATAAATAAGCAGTCTGTTCCAGAGAGATTGAAATATAGAAGATACAGATGCAACACTTGAGTACAATGAGAGAGTAGAGAAGAAATGTGGGGGATAATGAAGATGAGTTCCTGCAGTGATATTAGAGACCTGTGTGCATTGGTTCAGCTGCACATGTGTACTTATGAAATAACTCTACTGGAGTCTTTGCAGCTACAGTAAAGTGAAATTGATGAGAGGCCGAAATTAGAATTCTATTGTTTCAGGTGTGACACATAGATCAGTGAGCCAGTCCTCTTAACTGTGCAGAGGGCACACATTTGTAATGTGACAGAGGATTTTACAAATTCTGAGAGACATTTCCAAATCTCAGTGGTGTACTGCTTAGCCTCCTGGGTCACTGACAGTTTATGACTTCCTGGGCAGTCACTGTTGACATTCCACACTGAAATTTATCTTTTTAAATGTATTTAAATATTTTATATTAATGGGAACAGAAGAAAAAAAGAGGATTAATTTTGCACAGGTGTTTTTTTTATTCACCTGGTAGAAAAATACAGATAAATGTAGCTTCGCGACAGTGTCAGCTAGACTAAGAATGTGCTCACGCACAGTACAGAACTATTTTCACATCTCATTTCCTTAACAGCTGAGATGGAAAATTAATTTAGAAACAAAATCAAATAAAAATGTGGGCTTTTTTCTGTATGGAAAAAAAAAGGAAAAGAAATAATGATATTGCTGGTAAAATAAAGGTTTCACAGCCTAGGCTGTAACACCAATCAACCTTCTTGGTTAGGTAAGTGCAGTATTCATCTTAGCCTATGTTACTATATTCTTTTAAGACTAATTAGAATGTGATGAGTAAAAGGTCTGTTTGTTATTCGTCATGAAGAAGAATACTATAAGTAACATAATTGTCCTGAGTGATTTACTTACAATTTCATTTCTTTTGTACTCGGAAGTATGACACAAAGTCTTACATCTAGATGAGCAAATGTTTGTAAAAACATTTAAAAACTGTTATCAATAAAACTGAGTTTTAACACAAGTAAAAGAACGACTATGCAGAGCTGAGGTTTCTGTTAATACACAGTTTTTGTCTCTTAGTTTAAAAAAATCTGTTTTTCACTGGATCATAGATTGCTAAACAGTAGCATATGTGCCACAGGTGGCATGTTAATCCCCCTGAAGTGATCAGACACACAGATGGGGGCTGCCTCCACCAGCAGTGTTACCTGCTGCTTACACTGTTCACATTCAAGGGCCTGTAGTACTTTATCTCTGGTAGATCCCTCTTTGTCATGGACTCCTGCATCCGATGATAAGACCCAATCTAGGTTTTAAAGAGTGTTAGAAGTTACTTTAATATAAACTGTAGTGGAACTATAGTCAAATGTATTTTTCACATTACATTTATCTTCTCTAAGAAATAACTGATGACAGACTGAGACTTCTTTCAGACCATCAGCCTCTGTTCTTCTCCTAGATTACTTTCTCCTCTCAGATATTCAAAAGGTCTCTTGCCTGCTTTCTGCTTCTAAGGTCCCTGCCCTCTCTCTGCAATGGCACCAACTCCTGAACTTAGAAAAGTCATATCTTGTACTGGCAGATGTCACACTTTCAACTCCATATAGAGAAGTTAATTAAACTGGAGAACAGGAAATCTTCAAAATAAATTATTTATATGAAAGCTTTAATTATCTATACAAGTTTATCAGCCAAGGAAGCTTTGGAAGAGCTCATGAAAAATCCACAAAACCCAGAAAACATGAAGAAATATTACGGATTAAATTTGGAAATAAAATATCCAATTTTGAAATAAAATCAGAAATTGCTCATGTGAATTTCAAGTATGCAAGTATTCAAGTATTTAAGTGGTACTGCATGATAGAATTTCTGTCACCTTGTCATAGGGAGAGACTGTTTCTCTTCAGCATGGGAGCCCAAAGCAGGCCAATGAATGAGAATTGAAACATCTTAGGCAGGTACTTGGATCATTCCAGAACTGAATTTTCTGGATCCAACCCATTGCATCTACTGGAGCTGGTGTGACCCAATGCAGCTTGTGCATAGCTGGTCTCAGAAACTGGAAGACAGGAAGGTTGTGCTCCCCTCTTGGCCAAAGATCTCAATTTAAAACTAAACCTAAAGAAAATGCAAAATGCAAAGCTGGAAATGGCTGGAAGCAAGAAGATGAAGCTATTAAAATCAATGCATCTGGTTGCAATCTG
Organism: Callaeas wilsoni; assembly: GCA_013398955.1. Taxonomy (NCBI): domain Eukaryota; kingdom Metazoa; phylum Chordata; class Aves; order Passeriformes; family Callaeidae; genus Callaeas; species Callaeas wilsoni. The sequence goes on along the minus strand of VWPU01010096.1, from coordinate 207,217 downwards.
TGACGCATTAAATCGCCTAGGTCTTTTGATGTGGAAGGCAACAGGACACACCAAGGAATATATCACTCTGTAGCTTTCCTGATTTTTAAATGCTTTCCCTAAACATTTTCTATTTGTCATTGCCATAGACAAGCTATTGGACTAGCTTAATTCAATGGTTACATTTACCAAGTTTAAAAACAGCAACAAAAACCCAATCCAGGATAGTTCTTTGTGTCCAGCTGACACGATATGGCCTATGTCCCTACCATTAATGCTTTTCCCCACCTAAAGAGGATGGCTTTATTCAGAAAGCCTGTTGGAAATTATTCCAGGCCCATACAAACCCTTGATGCATGTCCAGAATTTGTTTGAGAGGTTTCTATTTGAAACAGGGTTCCTAGTAACAGTTTAATTGTTAGCATGGCAATTCTCAGGCAGGAGACTGTGTGCTCTTTATTGTGCTGCTGTAGAGGTAGCCAATGTATCACTATAAATGGAGAGGGGTGGGAGAGGAAGCTTCTCTCCTTCTCTATCGGCTTTTAAAGCTCTCCAGTTGTCTGTTTATATTTTTTGACAACCCTTGAAAATCATTCAAAAGGATTCTTACCAGTGTGTTAGATGGGAAATACCCCAAGAGCCTTTCACCTTTGCATCATGAAGTTTGGGACATTTATTGCAGGATTGGACTGTCTTTATGAGGGAATAAATCTGCTTTGAGCAATCAGACTAGACAAACACATGGCACAGAGCAAAGAGGGACAGTCAACCTCTTCATGCTGTGTTGATACATTACAGTACCCTCTTGCACTGCTGTTTATATGTTGGCATATGCAGGGCAGTTCCCCTGACCTCACTGTCACTTTCATCTGTCAGTGTCATGTTTTCCTTCTGGTCTTTTTCTGCTAGATGTATGGTCCTTTTCATTTCCATTTCCTTGCAGTACTCTTGAATAAAATACATGAAATCTGGTTTTGCAATAGAGGTTGGTTAAATCTCAAAAGACAGGGATTTTCAGCAATCCATGTTTACTTAAAGTTAGTAGGAAAATATTGCCTATGTTGCTTGAAATTAGAAAAAGAAGTTATTCTACATAAGGATTAACACGCCCAGGTGTCTTGTAACCTTTCCAAGAGAGATTGAAATCTCCATATATTAGATGGGATTTTCAGAGAAATGCAATTTCTTTTGCTAACTGATCTATTTCAGTAAAGATCAAGGAATGATTCAAAAGTCACTCACATCAGGTGCAGCCTTAAAAATAATTCGTATTGGTGTACAAAATCATCAGTATACTCAATCCTGTTGACCTTTAAAATGGCTATAGACATTAATTTTGAGTACTTGTAAAGGTGAAGTCTAAATAAAAATATAAATTGGTCCTACACATATTCATCATACAGGAGTTGTGACTCTTACATAAGCCCTGACTCATTAGTTTTTCATGTTTTCAACTCTTTGACTGATTAATTATTTAGTTTTCAGCTTTTGCAAATGCCTGATTATCTAGTGAAAAATAATGAAGGGAATCTGGGCTGAATCATTCTTTAGAGGAAGGTGTCCAGTAAACCTTCCCTTGAACAGCCATGCAATCAAATGAGGAAAAGCTGAACCATAACTAAATTGTCAATCAGAAGAAATCCCTGAAGATACTTTAATAACTAGCGGAACTTTTTCTGAGAATAGATGATTCTCAGAATTGAAACCTGTTAACTACAGAATAGAAAATAAGAGGTTTTTCAACTTAGATTGAAAATAATTTTTTCTTTTTTTCAGCTAATATACATAAGCCGGAAAAGCACCTTTTTCTTGGTATTTTGGTGCTTGTTGCTTAAATTTTACACATTAAATAAAAATGTCTAACTTGCACCTTTCGTTTATGTATGTTCAATAATGAATATATGAGCTACTAGTTTTTATCCCATGTTTCCACATGACATTATCCTTTTTCACATAAATTGCATTCAACACGTGTTATTCATCATTGGACTGACCTTACGCTGCATGATAGTCTGAAATTTATTTTTAAATCCTTATGTTAGATTTTCTCAATTGTCTCAGATCACTATTTAAATTTTCTATTCTTCATTTAATTTTCATTAATGCAAATCAGAGACTGCTTTCTCAAAGTAAAATAAAAACTGCTTTTACATGCTGCAGGAATACACATTAAGTATTAGCTTGTCTGGTGGCAAAGGAGAAATATGTTGTATTTGGGCATAGAGGTCTCAAGTTCTAAAAGTGAAAAGTTCCTTAAAGATTAGACACAGCACTGTGTAAGAAACACCATGACTCCCAGAATTTTAGGATGCAGTTCTGTGCCAGCAATTTTCTGCTTTGCACTTGTATAGTGCACCTTTTCCTGTGTTAAATGGTATTAAGGGAAAATTCTGTCAAAGCTTGTATATCCATCTCTAGCCTGTTCTGAAGTGAGAGTATGTGGCTCCAGGGGCATGAATACAAGTTTTTGAAAATCTTTAGAGAATTTATTCAAACAATAGTTAGACTGTCTTTGAGAAATACATAGTTCATGTCACCATATGATCATTTAAAATACTGATATATTGTATTTCTGTTGGCTGAGACAAAATTATTTTTCTATATATTTTTGTTCTAAATTTGTTTTGTTTTGTTTTCTCACAGCTAATTTAATTTTAGTTTCATTTTTCCTCACAGCCAGTTACTGTTGTGATAGTCTATATAACTGTCGATTTTTTGAATGCTGAACAGGGTAGTCACTAATGTATTTATTCTGACAACTGAAGAGTCTTATCTCACCTCTTTCTCTGTACTGTGTACTTGATAGTAATGTTTTTTCCAGAAAATTAGAGAATATTTTAGTACCTGCATCATCATTTCAAGATTTTTACTCCTGAGTTATCTGTAAATGTATGTATCCATGACTGAAATACATAAAAGAAAGTTTTGTGGGATTTTAAAAATAAATGTATGCAGCTCCAAAGGTAGATACCTGGACTTTAGTACCTAGAAATTCTGGGTGACGGTCATCCCATCTACCATAGCTGTCTGGGATTTAGGTATTTAAACTAATAATCTTGCTTTTCTCCCTACTGAATAAGAGGTAATAGAATTTTTTACAAAAACAGTTCGACTAGACTGTTTCTGTCACTTTTTACTTTGGAATAAACTGGTCTTTGGAAGTGCATATATTCCAATAAGTGTAGAGTTTATTTGCCAACTTTTTGTCTAACTGTTATTATGTTTTGTTTTGTAAGTGGCACAGCCTGTATATTACCACTGCTTTTCTCCACTGCACTGTTTTGTATCACATAATGTTCTTCAGTGTATCATGCATTTCTTACAATTTTTAATTTGATAGAATACTTAGGAAAAAAAATAGCGTCTGAAAAGGGTTCATTTTGACAATAATTACACTGTTCAATCAAGCAAGATTCTTCTTATATGATTTATTAATGGAGATGTTAAATTCCAATCATTTCTTCAAAATTATTTGAAGTGATCACCCTGAAAGACTTTAATGAATGCAGAGTAAATATGTAATAGCTGTACACATTTATTCTAGGTAAGTTTTGTTGATATCAGTAGTTATTCATTAAAATTCTCCTGAACTTTGAATCTTCCACACAGTGTTGAATTTCTTTTAAAATTTCAAGAAAGGCTCAGACAAATTAAAAGCGAATAAAAGTATGGCACCCATGTATGCATGCCTCCTCCCTTCCTTTCTCCATAGTGATAGCAACACTTTATATGTGTGCAATCGCCAAATAATTAAGGTGCTATAGAAAATAATACTAGTGTTAAAAGAACAGCCCTAAGGATTTTTAGAAACAAAAAATATTATCCCCAGGTTGTAACTGAACTGGAGAAACTGTACACATCTGATGCAAATGGACTCTGTCTCCCTGCTTCTCAGAAAGATGGATTATTTGAGGGCACTGTGCTCAATGGTGTGTTAAATGAGGCATTGGCCATAAGGAAAAGCCTTTTAGGATCTTGCAAAAAAAATTGATTTTAGGTAGGTGGCTCTTGCCTTGGGGGTATAATGGCCCATTCTGACCAGTGGCCTACCTGTAAAGGTTTTAGTAAGACCTTTCTGGGTCTTTTCCATCCTATGCTGCATACACAGATATTCCTGCTGACAGTGAGCTCATCACCACAGGATAGGTTGCTCCTTGGTAATAACTTTCTATGGGGATTTACTTGGCTTCTCCCAAAACTGCGAAAGCATGGGCTGGGCACAAAAGGCTACCCATAAGGCAGAATGAGAGAGGCACAATGCTGTGAGTGTCCAGCAACTTCAATCACAAGGTGAATAGTAAGAATCAACTGTTTAACGAATAATTTGTTGGGGTTTTTTTTCTGGGATAAAGCACTGCTTCACAACAGCTGAAAAGTATCAGAGCTGGCACATATGTGAGTGCATCAGCAATGACATTCTAAGAATAATCCCAGAATTTTGTAATCGTTCAGTATTTGTTTATTTGTTTGTTTGTTTTGGTTGGTTTGGCTTTTTTTTTTAATTTTTGTAGGGTTTTTTGGTGCTTCTAGAAATCTTTATTTATATATCCAGGAGAGATTAATTAAGCATTATTTTGTGTTCAGATACAGCATGATTTCTAGAAAAAATTCAATATTATCTGGATCCTGTAACAGGATTGTATTCATCCTGGATATTTTCTATGGATATTAAATATTTTTTGATTCAAGTTGACAACCAAATTTCACACCTTTGGGAAACATAAAATCAGAGAGTATGTTCTTTGATAGATATTTGACATAGTCTTGGAGGATGAAGTTCAGCAAACTGGGTAACAGACAAAACAAACGAAAGGTGACTGAGGAGTGCAAGTTGCTAAGAATGATGACAATGCTTTCTTTTTGAAGACAAAACCAGAATATCAGTAAGAGAGATATATTTTTAGTTTAAGAGAGGAAGAAGAGGAAGAATTATACCTCAAAGCATGTTCAAGGTGAACTCAAAGCAGGAAAGGTATCCTAATTAGTTGAGTATTACTGGAAAACAGAAGAGTTATACTTTGAATCTGGGGTATATGAACAAGGTCAGTTATCTGATTGAGTTGTTCATTCAGGATCAGCAAGAGCTCCAGTCATTGCATTGCTCTGTTTTGTACTGTGCATGATGTTGGGCTTTTGCCTATTTCTCTGTGCCTTTTCTAAACAGAATAATAGAACTTGTTAAACTCTTCAGTGTAAAACAAGTGAGCTGTTCATCTTCCAGGATAATTAGGATTTGTTGCATGTTGCAGATTATGGTGATTCCAATATGTTAATTATTTTCTGTCTGGAAATGTCCCAAGTAGAGGAAGATATTTCATCAGCCTCTCTTGTTCTGAAAGACAATGTCTGTATTTTCCTGAACAATGTTGGAATTGTGTGTTATAATAAAAAATACCATTACACTCACTCTAACATAACAATGATATAGATGTTCCTGAAACCATAGAAAAAACCTGTATTTGTGTGTGTGCGTGTATGTTTGTGTGTGTGTGCACTTTTGTGTCTGATGTTGTACAAATATTGGATAGATTTCTTATTGATTGCTAAAGCAAGGGACTGTATTTAAAACTGGATTAGTAAATTCTTGCAGATGCCACATACTGATTCTGAAGAAATGATGCAAGAGGTAAAATGGACTACTACTGATTGTACAATTTTCAATGCCCAGAAGGACTAAACATGAAAAATGCTTCTGTAATATAAGTACTGTATGTTGTTTACTGTTTGAAAGTATCTGAGGATGTTGTCTAAGATAACAACACTTAATTTCTGATCTTTAATTTCTCAGAATAAATTCAGGATTAAAGACTCAATCCCAATCCAGTTTAAGCAAAGGTGAAAGAACAACAGAGCTGGAAATAAAACCCTCTCTTAATAGCTCTTAATAGGATATCGAAATGTACTTCAAAGATATGTAACAAGGCAAAAATGCCCCTGAAACTCCATACAGCATATCCTATGTTGTGCCAAAATCTCCAGTAGCTTGGTTTCTAAAATATTTGTTACAATCTAGATTTGATTTCCTAGATCAAATTAGTAGATTCAGTAAAAACATTGAATAGGTCAAAACACAGAGAAAAGAATAACAGCAATAATAATAAAGCCTCCTAGGGCTTTATGTTTAGATCAGAGGGTTTGAATATAAACTTACATATAAAGCAATATTTGAAGGAGAAAAGTAATAAGAATATGCTGGGAGGAAGTACTAAGTGAATTAATGAAAGAACCTTTGGACTGATTAACAATTACTCAGCTAGAAGAAACAACTTTCAAATGCCAAATGAAGGTAATGTGACTAATAACAAAAAAGAAAATGATCACACTTCTTATCAGCCTAAAGGCAATGTAAGTGTAAGAGTGCACTGGTTGCTGTGACAATGCTGTAAACTGTTTATCTTGGCTTGCGGTAAGAAGCCAGGCATAGAGGCATTTTATGCACAGACTCTGCAGTGAAATGGAAATAGAAGAACAGTAGCTTTGAGGTTAATACAATGTTCCTTTTACTAATCAATTTCCTTGTTTAATGTTTGAAGAATAGAAATATTTCATTTACTCTCTTCCGATGCCAGGAGGCAGATGGCAAATCTAGAGGTGTAAGTGAGGAAGAGCACATGACAATTATGTCTTGTGATACACACACCTGGCCACAACATTGTTGTATAGACTCTTTCAAAGTCTAAAATTGTTCATCATGAAATTAAAGAAAAGAATAATAAATTAGGCAAGGGAAATGAAATATAAATGCCTGACTGAGAATGAAACTAGTTGTGTGTGTGCAGATCTTTCATTGAAGAAACATTGTTTTCCTCCCTGCTTCAGGGGAAACAGTGGTGTCTGCCATTTTGAGATTCAGATGCAATCTCCTGCAGGTGAGTAAAATCTGTCTTGGAATTTTATTTTATTCTTTCACTATCTCTTTCCTGACTAAAAAGCCCTCTTGGAGGCCTGTGCGAGATCAGTTGTTCGGAACATGGGAATGAAATTTTACCTTATTTCAAAAGGGGTTTAATTTCAGCAAAGATTGAATTTTTCAGCAAAGATATGGCATAGGCAGAAGAGCAGGTACCAAATATTCTATTATAATGAAAAATTAAAAGAGAGCTGGAGTTCTTGCTTTAATATAGTTTGAATGCGTGGGCTGGTAGAGGAAATTTAGCTTTCCTATTCTTAATTAAATTATTGCATATTTTAAGGCTGACGTAAATGTCTTTAATATGTTTTTGAGCTGTTTCCTCTCTGCTGTTTTGATGGTCTTGGAACTTATCTAAAATCTTCATAGTGTTAAAGACCTATGCTTTGTTCTGAACACATAGATGACAATCAGTATAGCTGAGAGAAAAAACATCCATAAATAATTTATTTTTTCACTACCATAGGGTTTTTTTAGTGTAATTTCCAGATCACTATCTCAAACCTTGCCAGACTGACCTTTTTTTTTTTCTTTAAACAAAGCAGTCATTGCACCAAACACTTTAAATATACAATATTAAATGACCTTTGAACTCAGTCATTCTCTGTTGGACCTATGTTTTACTCAGTTTTTTGAAATGTGCAGAGATTGGTAGCTGGGAGCACAACTAATTTTTTGCGTTCATGAGCTATAGGAATGAGTGAAATTGGTCCGATTTCCTCATTAACAGTACTTTCTTCTCTCACTGTTTATAAGTCACAGAGTAATCTAACCTTTTAAAAAGGCCTTTATCACTCACCATATCTACACTACTTCTGCATTCAGATGCCAGCCGTGGAGCTCAGTTTCCTCTTCCATTTCATCTTTGCAGCAATAAGTAGCTGAATAGACCTGTGAAAGTGATTTGACTCTGTCAATGCCACTTTCCCAACGGCAGCACCATTTCGTTTTCACAAACATCTGTCAGGCTGTGTTGTATATCACCCTAACAGGGGTACTTGCAGTTCCCAGCCTGTGTGTATGTACTCTCCAGGTGACTCACAAATGCACGTGAGTTTCCAGCTCTTCTGTACATCAAATTTACTGCAAATGTATAGGTCATTGGTGCAGTACATTTTCAGGATGTCCGACACATCCAGGAAATCTAAAAGGTGTTTTGCCTTCTTTACATCTGCCTTCTGTCTTCGTCATCCATGCTACAAGCGTGGCAATGGGGAGATGTGTCATGCATATTGCACACTGAGTGCTTCATCCATGATCATGCCTGGGCACTACAAATTACAGTGCAGTGTTTTCAGATTACACCTGGAAAATATTTCTCATCAGGGAAAAAGACAAGCCCAGAAAAACCAACATGCCTGGCAGCCTCAGCTATATCTGGAATTGCACTTTTCTATGTCGAAAATAGGGACAGAATGCACTGTGCACAGCTTCCAGTGTGGGACAGTGCTTTGTGGGCATGAATAAGCCTTACTGACATCTGTGTTTGAGTCCAAGGAAGCTTGAATTATTCAGCATGTGCCGGTGTAATTAGTGTCATACACATGAGTTAAACGTGGCACACACTGTGAGGGACAATCCTTAGCCACCAGCTGAAGTTGTTGTGAATTAATAATGTTGACTCACAAGCTTGGTAATGGGCATGTGGTTGGCTAGTTAGAGAAGATTCATTAATTACCCAGATCCTGTAGAGCTGAGTACAGCCTGGGACATAACATTGTGACAGTGACACTTTTCTGGGGAATATTTTCATATATCTGCTATGCAGTAATAATTCATTTACCTAATTTAGTAACTTTATCTTGTGATTTTTGTTATTCCTGGTACCTAACCTTATAAACACTAAAAATATGTTGAAACTAGAATTTGCATGGTTGTTAATACCTTGATAATATGATGTCTACATAACAGCCACACTTTTTATATGTGAAAACAATGCCCCTGCTGTGGTTTAGGAGTGGTATTCTCCAATTTAATGCTCCCACTTGAAACTACTCCAAACCATGCGCCACTTATTCACTCCTCCTCTACCTTCACTGCAGTGGGTTGGAGAGGAGAAATGGAGGCACAAAAGGTTAAGATTATGAGTTGAGATAAGAACAATTTACTGGAAACAGCAATGGGATAAGAAAATGAACAGTAACAGCAATACTACTAATGGCAGGAGTTGCAAGAAAAGAAACATTATTGTTCACCCTGTGGAAAACCCCTGACAATACTGCAGGGCTCCCTCCACCACGCTATCCTGACCTGGAAGGGAGCCCTTCCCCCTGTCCCCAGAAAATGATGTGAGGTGGTATAGAATAACCTCTGAGTCCTGACATGTCCCCTCCTGTCTACTGCAAAAATTAATCCTATCCTGTCTGGAAAAATGAAAGCCTCATATTTGTAATATCATTTCAATGTATGTCCTAAGCCCAAAACACTCAGCTGTGTCAGAAGTAATTTTTTTCTCAAATTGTTTGAGATAAATTATTATTTTACAACCAATTACTGCAACCCTATAGTAATACAATAGGCTGCCTGGCCCTAACCGGTTGTTACTGTTTGAATGGCTATACTCTCATGCTCTATTAAAATAAGCTGGAACTGATCCAAATGGTTTTCAGCAGGGCTGTCTTGAAAAGTCCCTAGGAAGCTGGAACAGTCATGGGGGCTTGACTCATCAATAGCGTTCATGAGGGACAAGACAGAGCTGAATAAGGAAGGTCAAATATCCTAAAGTCACTGATACTTGAATTCCAAAACGGCCACCACACAGCTGCAATACAGGCCTGAGACAAGGGCAGCTCCCAGGACAAGGTGCAGAAGCTCCAGACAAAGCCTTTCACTTATTTTTCTACCAGTTTGGAGGTTTACACATCAGTGTGATCTGGGATTGCACCACTGTGCCACTTCGGAGCTGGCTGTGGAAGCAGGCAGTCAGCGCCCCAATAGAGGCACTGAAGGAGAGGCTGCAGAGCCCGTAGGGTTGGACAGAGACAGCAAATCTCTCTGAGATCTTCTGCTCAGCAAACAGCTTCCTGCAGTATCTTCTGGTTTCTTATCATGGTTCACTGACTTGGGGAGCCTCATGCCTTTAGCACATGCCTTTCTCTTGCTCTATGCTCCATACAGGGTACATTTTTAAACCTTGTATGTCTGAAATTGAATGTCTGATATTATGGGTTTTAACCCAATCCTTGTAGACAATATTTTGTCCTGGACATCTTCTAACATTGGAGACACAGGAAATTGCTGCTGTCGTGGTCAAGGTTAACAGGAGAAAAACACATTGTTGCCTGTGGTGTCTTATGACTATCCATATCAGTGGGCCAATGGTTTAATGTTATTTAAAAGCTATACAAATTCAGTTTATTTTCATAGTGTTAAAGGCAGTGTGGAGTGTATGTGGATCTATCACTTTAAAAAAAAATTATTGTGGCTCTGGATTTCTGTTATACAGATTTTAAGTATTTTCCTACTTTGTATTAAGGAAAAAGAAAAGGATTTAATAGGATAAAATAAATCAATAGGAAAGCACTCAGCTAAGTATGTTTTTCAGGCTTTCATCTTCTTGTTGATGGTGAAAAAACAAGTTGGAGAAAGCATCTTTAAATTATATCAGTGTGATTAATTGCCAGGAAAGGTATACACTGGCCAGGATTCTACAATTTACTGTGCAAGACAATGCATATAATTGTCTTCCGTGAAAATGTGTGAATTATGTAGGTATGTGGTCATTTGCAGATTAAGAATCAAGAGGAAAATGTGGCTGACAGTGCAGTTTTGTTTCAATCACTTTGCTTTTCTGCCCTTTGTTGATGGCTTGTCCTGACTTTTGAAACATAAAACCTGACTCCCAGCATTCTCAATGTGTGAGGAAAATATGGCTGTGTAGTCTCTGTAAAGCTAAGGTGGCACATTAATGTAGATGAGGATTCACTCTGATTCAAACAAAACCAATACATGTATCTGATATCCAGGGAAATATACACCCTCTCACAGAATCATACAACGGACTGACTTGGAAGGGACCTTAAAAATCAACTGGTTCCAACCACTCTGCCATGAACAGAGATGCCACCCACTAGACCTGGTTGCTCAAAGCCCCATTAAACCTGGCCTTGAACACTGACAGGGATAGGGCATCCACAACTTTTCTGGGCAACCTCAATCCCTCACTACGGGAAAGAATTTCTTCTTAACACATAATCTAAATTTCTCTTTTAGTTTGAAACTGTTCTCCCTTGAATTAGTACTATCTGCTCATGTAAAATATCTCTCTGCCTCTTCTTTATAAGACTTCTTTAGTCACTGAAAGGCTGCAATGAGGTGTCCCTGTAGCATTCTTTTCTCCAGGCTGAACTTCTCCAGCTCTGTCAGCCTGTGTTTGTAGGAGAGGTGCTCCAGCCCTCTGATCAGCTTGGTGACCCTCCTCTGGACCTGCTTCAACAGGTCCACATCTTTCTTCTGCTGAGGAGTCCAGAGCTGGATGCAGTTACTCCAGGTGGAGTCTCATGAGGGCAGAGTGGAGGAGCAGAACCGCCTTCCCTGACCTGCTGGCTACTTCTGTTTTGATACAGCCCAGGATCCAGTTGGCTGCCTGGGCTGCAAGCACACCTTGCCAGGTCATGTCCAACTTTTTATCCATGAGAACCTCCAAGTCCTTCTCCTCAAGACTGCTTGATATGTGTTCTTCTCCCAGTCAATATTCATGTCTGGGATTGCCCTGTCTCAGGTTCAGCACCTTGGCCTTGTACTTTTTCAACTTCTTGAGCTTCTTGTGGGCTTACTTCTCAAGTTTGTCCAGGTCCCCCTGGGTGGCATCTCATCCTTCAGGTGTGTCAGCTGCACTGTTCAGCTCCATGTCATCTGCCAACTTGCTGAGTGTGCACTCGATCTCACTATCCGTGTCATTGATGAAGATATTGAAGAGCACCAGACCCAAGACAGAGCCTTCTCACCAGCCTCCAGCTGGACACTGACTACAACTCTCTGGTAGTGCCCATCCTGACAATTTCTTATTCACTGAATAGTCCACCCTTCAAATCTATATCTCTCCAACTGGAGACAAGGATGTTGTGTGGGACTGTGTTGAAGCCCTTACAATGTATTTGTATTTTTATAGGACACACAAAAACCTGGATTTGTTTTTGTTTGTTTTGTTGTAGTGAGTTTGTTTTGGTTTATTTTGTTTTGCTTTGCTTTGTTTTCTCTCCCACAACTGGATTTCCCTTGTTTGACTTTCACATAGATTGAGTTTTGCTGTTGTGTGGGACAAATTGAATAATGACCAGGCAGCAATCTGACATTAAATTCAAATAGAAGACATTCAGTGTCAACATTCTAGTGTTGTCTCAAACAGGAGAAAGTGGACATTAGGTTTGGAAAGAAGGACAGAGTGATAGAGCATAATGATAATTTTCCACTGTGGGTGAAAACCAGCCTAATGGCAGCTTTTAATGGAAATCTAATGATGTTAAGCTAAAAGAGAGCTTAAAAGAGTCCTTCATCCTTTCAGCAGCTGAGTATTGGGAATGAAGATGTTGAGATCTAGGAAAAGCCTCAGGCATAAAACAGATGGGAGGACAAATTGTGGTTACTGTATCAGTCCACACCTTGTTTTTACAATTATGAATACCATAATATTACAATTGTCCTCTATTATATAGGACAGGTATGGTGCAGTTCCTGCACTTAGAAAAACCCACTTTCTGTAACAGAAAGGAAACTAAAAGGCAAAGAGCAACCTGAGGTGACAATGTAAGCAGGTGTTAATGTCACTGATGCACCATGGACCCAAGTCAAATGTGTGAGGAGAAACCCCACAGAGGAGGCCTGTTGAGTTGTCCAGCTCTTGGCAGATTGTGCCACTAGTCACTGTCTCCTCCTGTGTCCCTGACTCAGGCAATTTCCCTGCAGCATCTAACAGAGCTGTATCTGAGAATCTCACAAGCAGCCTTCTTCCTCTCAAGTTATACATAGTGGCAAATGTTAGAATATAATTTAAGCATAACTCTGCCAAACTGCTTTGTATTTAGTACTTCAAAATGGCAAAACCAGAGCAAAACCTTTGTAAGAATGCTTCAGTTTTATTTTAAAAAAAAAAAAAAAATCAAACTCTTTACTTCCTTTTGCCTCCTGCAACGAACGTGAATGTTTCAATGCTTGCACTTGAATAAATCCTGAAATATGCTCCCTGCACATGCCACTTCACATACTAAGCCAAGTGCAGTAAAATATTATAACTCATTCGTCACCCATTATACAGTGAGTTGGTTGTTACAGCAAACCATTACAGGCTTCTCAACATATGTTCAAGAGCGTAGTAAACAGGGCAGAGCAGGGATCTGAATCCCGTTCATCTTGAGATCCTTCCAGTCTGCACTGCCGGTTAAAAACAATCTTACAGTAGGTGCCAATGAAAGGTGCAAGACCTTTGTAATGGTCAAATTGTATAAAATATCTTTGTGTAAAAGAGAAGCTGGGCCGAGATGACCATCAATGAAACTTAAAATGTCAATGCAGATAAAGCCAGACTGTGGAGATGATACGAGAACTGCTGCTGTGGCTTCAGTGATGTGATGTCATTTTTCGTCTGTGAGTGTAACTCACAGTTGACAACTTTATGCCTTTTTCCACAACTCCTTCCTCTCCATATAGGGCTTTCTGCCACCTGCCACTGAATTGGATGTTCTGGTTTAGAAATCCCCTGTTTGAATTGCCAACAAGTTAGCCAAAACAGCCAACTGCCCGGCCTCACAGACAATAGTCGCACCCGCAGTTCAAGTTATACAGCAAGTATGATCTAGTAAGACATCTCAATGAATCACCAACCCCATAACAAGCTGCTATCCATGTAAATTGTTTATAGCAATAAACAGAATTCAGTGGAGGAATCCATTTCTACTCCTCACGCTGACTGTGTACTTAGTCAGCATCTATTATGAAGTCTGGCTGTGCTTTGGGGAATAGTCCTGGTGAGGTTGATTGCTGCTGTATCCCTGTGTGACTTCAGATAAATCATATAGCTCCATCTGTGCCTCAGTGAAATAGCACTCTGGAAAGCTTACATTTCTTGTATGTGCCTGAATACCTGTGATCATCTGGGCCACAAGAAATGATATTTAAAGTCCCCTGAAGAAATAACTGAATGTTTCAGGAATAAACTGCTCTCAGCAGAGTAGCTCTCAGCATGTCTATGCCATCAGTTAAGTACATGTTCTCGAGACAGATTTCCTCACAACTGCACATTATAAATCCTTCAACTTCCACTTATTATTGCTCATCCGAGGCAAAGCTTGGAGTTTTCTGCACACGAGGCTCCTAATTATAGGTGTAGCTTTCCGCTGCAGTGTCCTGGATAAACTGAGGTGGTGCAGGGCAATCTGTTGCAGCTTGGCTTTCCCAAGTCAAGCACGGTTTGGTTCAAGGCTCCAGCCAGCAGAGTAGACTGAGCACACTCCCCTGTTCTCCTTTGTTAAGTGGAGGCAGAGTCCAGAGTGTCCAGCAGCCTGAGCCTAGCTTCTGCACACTTGGTGTTATAGAGAGGAAAATGGAAGATATTTGGAAAATGGAAGGAAAATATTTAAGTGGGGGGAAAAAAAGAAATTTCAACATTGTGAATGTTCTATAATTCAGTCTTGTGCAGAAGTGCAATTGTGCACAGCTTTAAGACTTCACCACATACATAATTCCAAAGTTTGAGATTCTGGGACATGTTTTAAATGCCGAGTATTTATTACTGCTTTTGTATGTATAATCCGCAGCTGTTTAAAAGGAACAACTAAGAAAAGAATTGTTAGGCTGTGACCTAGAGTTTTGAAGTAGCAGGCATCAGATAACTGCCACCTCCCTGCATGTTCCCACTCCTGCCAAGATCTAGACAGAGAAAGTCATCTGACTTGAAAAAAAAAATTAAAATCCATGGGATTATTTCTAGTTTTATCAATTCCTTGGTCTGGTTCACAGCAAAGCCTCTCAGGCAACTGTGCCAATACTACTGAGGAGATAATGTGCTGTGACAGGAGTCACTGGTGCTGAAGGCTTTGTTTTATGAAATCGGTCTTAAGTCTGTCTACAGTTTGAGCAAGGATGAACTCTAAAAACCTCTGGTCTCTTAAATGATCAGTGAATGAAGTCCTACTTCATAGGGAGCAGGGTATCAAAAGGAGGGACTGAGAGCAAAGGATTTATTTGTTTAACTTGTAACTCTTGTTTGATTAGCTGTTATTAGGTTGATTATCTGTGATGTTTTGGTCAATTAGTGATCAATTTTACATTTGTAACTGATTCCTATCAACGCCCGCTCCTGTTTCCAGATTCACTTAGCAATAGTAAAGTGCAATTTTACCATGTTTAGCTGTAATTGCATAAGATGTCCTCATAATTTAATTTCATAATCATACTAAAAGTTTATAGTGACAGCCCTTTTTGACTTGAGGTGTAGATTTTGAGTTACAGTGGTAATTTTTAAGTTGCATAATGACAATTCATGTTTAAAAGTGAAGGAAAAATAAAATAAAACAAATATAAATGCAAATGAAATATTTGGGATTTCATGCACCCTCAGCAAGTTTGCTGATGACACCAAGCTGTGTGGTGCAGTTGACTGACTGGAGGGAAGTGATGCCATCCTGAGGGACTTTGACAGGCTCAAGTNGGTGCAGTTGACTGACTGGAGGGACTTTGACAGGCTCAAGAGGGTCCATATGAACCTCATAAAGTTCAACAAGGCCGAGAGAAAGGTCCTACACCTGGACCAGGACAATCCCAAGCACAAATACAGGTTGGATGGACAAGGATTTAGAACAGCCCTAAGGAGAAGGACTTGGAGGTCTTGGTGGATGAAAAGCTCTGTGTGACTTAGTGCGCTCACAGCCCAAAAAGCCAAACGTCCTGGGCTGAATCAAAAGCAGCGTGGCCAGCAGGGCAAGGGAGGGGATTCTCCCTCTCTAGTCTGCCCTGCTGAAACCCCACCACACAGCCTGGGGTTCCCCAGCACAGGAAGGGCATAGGCCTGTTAGAGTGAGTCCAGAGAAGAGCCATCAGGATGATCAGAGGGCTGGATCAACTCTCTCATGGAAACAGGCTGAAAAAGTTGGGAATATTTCAGCCTGGAGAAGCAAAGGCTCTGGGGAGACCTAATAGCAACCTTTAAGTAACTAAAGGAGGCCTGAAAGAGGGCTGGAGAGGGGCATTTGAGAAGGGTATGCAGTGGTAGGAGAAGGGGGACAAGCTTTAAACTGAAAGCGAGTACATTTAGATTAGATTTAGGAAGAAAATCTGGGAGTTTCTGGGAGTGGGGAGGGATCGGAACAAGTTGCCGAGAGGAGTTGTGGATGTCCCATCCCTGGATGTGTTCAAGGCCAAGCTGGATGGGGATTTCAACATCCTGGTCTAGTGTGTGGCATCTCTGCCCATGGCAGAGCGGTCCCTTTCACCCCAAACCATTCTATCCTTCTATGTTTCTATGAAAATAAAAGACAGTGGATGTTGACCTGCAGGCTCGATTACTGCTGAACAAAAACCTTTGTGGATTTTTCTGTCAGGTGTCTTCTGAGTGACACTCGAATGGAGTCCAGTTTAGCTGAGTAAACAGTCTAGAGGGCTCACCCTCCACCCTTCAGGGCTGTAGCACAAGGAGTGTTCCTGATGAGCAACAGAGAGCTTTTTGTGCCAGTGATGGATGCTGTGTTTTGTCCTCAGTCACTGCTCAGAAGAGCAGTGGAAAGTCGCTGCTTTTACAGAAGCAGCTGCCAAAAGTCAGCCAGCAGATACAGATGTTCTAACCTGTGATGAACCTCTTTTTTTGATCAGTTGTGCTTTTTGTCTGAACTGTCTCATCTGATGCTTTAATCCCACCTTGCTCCACTTCTTCAAAGACAGTAGAAGTGAGCTATCTTTCTCTTTCTCCTTCTTTCTTTCCTTGTTTCTTTCTTTTTTGCCTTTTTCCTAAATCATGGAGTTTCAGCAGAGGTTTTTCAGGTACTTCACCATGTGAAACTTTAACAGTGGTTGGTAGTGGAGATTTTTGTAAAAAAGAAGCAGAGCTAAAAGCTTTTATTTTCGTTCAGGGCTCCAAAGAGAGTGTGAAAAGGATTTAGAGGGGCCTCAGAACAGATGAGTTTCTAGGTCAGACTCTCAGGTGCCTTGCACTATCTGTGGGCAGGTCCACCAGTACAAAGGCCTCACATGCACTTGCATTGTATTCTTCTTACATTGCAGGGCAATAGTTGATCATCTGTTGAATCAAAAAGCTGAGGGCTTTTATTATATCTGTGATATAATAATATATATTATTCTAATACATATGATGCAATATAATAATTATTAATATAATATAATATGATATAATATAATACAATATAATAATTCTGATATAATAATACTGCAACTTAAGCACTGGAGCAGTACCCTTACCTTTCTGCACTGAATGGCCTGCATGTTACTGAACATGGAAACCATTCAGGAACAGAAAAGGTAATATTTGGTCTGCTCAATGCAGTTTTTATTCTCCCTGCACATTCTTATTTTATTCCTTAGGTATAATTTTTGCTGTGAACTAACTTGGAGAATGAGAACTGTCATGTATGCGTTTTCTCATGTTTTCTAGTTCAGACCTGTGCTACAAGTGGAGGCAATGAGGGATGTTTAATACAGCAGTATGACATGATGAGTTGCTACTGTATCCTTTGGGCATACCATATGGTGAAGCTGCCCTACAGCTTCTTAAACGATCTAATTTTTTTATAACTCCCACTGAAAATGCCTACCTGAACAGGAAACTGTTTACAGAAGAACAGGAGGGCAATAAGAAAAAATTGGGGCAGGTGTGTGGGTGTGGGGGGGAGTGTGTGGGTCTGTTTTTTCATTAAGGAACATTCTTGTAGAACTGTGTGTGGTTTTGGTTTATTTAATTTTTAAAACTCCCAGATTTATTTTTTCAAGTGAAAAAATCAAGCTAAAAATTGCTGATGATATAAAGCAGGCAGTAGAAGGGAGGGGAAAGTAAAAAGTGCACTAAGGAGATAATAAGTATAATAAGCACTTGGCTGCACATTTTGAGCCCAAGGCCTAAACTATTTGCATTAGTACAGATTCTTGAGTTCAGCTTAATTAAGTTTGCATAAGCAGTAAACAACTGTATAGATCTTTTTTACTTCTGTAGTTCTTTGCAGAAGATATTAAAATATTTTTTAATGGTTTGGTTGTTCAACCAAATGGTCCTGCAACTATTACCTGGTCTTTATATATCAAGTTCTCTTTCAGTTACGAAGTTAGAAAACTCCACAATTAAGCTTCTGTAAATTACTAAAATGGGCAAAGTGTATGCCTCATAGTCTTCCCTTTAGCTCTTCCAATAGTTTCTTATTTTACTTTAATGATTCTTTGGTATATGACATTGAGATTGTGTCATAGGTTTTATTCTGGAAGGCTTCCTGATTTTTTCTTATATTCAAATGGATCCTGAGCCACTAACATCGATGCAGTTCAAGCATTTTTGTAATGAATTTTAGAATTCTCACAATTTAAAAATTTAGACCTAATGCTGGTTTCTGATCTTCTGGGTCATGTTCCCACTATTCTTGGTAACAGTATTCCCATCCAAGTCCATCTGTGTCTTCATTGTTTTCAACCATGCTGTACACCTGGCTCTGAGCAAAGAGTGAGGCTAATCAGAGCGTGTGAGCTGAGTTTGGGAGTGAGCTGTACAAAAATGCTTCTAAGTCTCGACATCCCTTCAGGGCATTGGTCGTAGTAAGGAAATGTCCATTGGCTCTTCCAGGCTGAAAGTTCTCTCCTCAGCAGAATCAGTTGCCTATTGCCTAAAAGCTCTTATTATTACTTGTCAAGATCCTAATTCTCACTTCATCCTACATTATTTGCACATGACAGGCCTTATTCTTCATTCTTCTGTAGCCCTTTTTTTTGCCATATAAATGTACTATTAAGTCAGCCTATTTCCCCAGCTGAAAGTGCTCATGGCATGAGACTCTGATTTATGTCTGGGTCAGAGAGACTCTGGAAGTCTTAGAATTTGGCCAGGCAGAGGGGACTTACAGACCCACCTTCTTCCTACCTTTTCCCTTCCTGTGGTGAACAGTATTCTGTCTGGACAGGGAACCAGTTGTTATTCATGGTTATGGATGCTATTCAAAGGAGGAAAGAGACACTAAGTAATGTATTCTTTACAGCTTTTATGTTTGTTTTTCTACTTGATTTAGGCCTCAGATTTACTGATACAGCACCATCCCCTTTTCTTTGTATGTCTTGCTACAAGTTTTCCACACACAACATAATTAGGTCTTAAATTTCGTGATGTGTTTATTTCCATAGTAGGATAACTTGTACTGACATTATGTCACTGTGATATTGATTCACAACAACAGTGTCACAAATGTTGTCATTATTCTGGCATTGCAATATCATCTTTTAAACTTTCCAGGTCTTTTTGGAGTTGTTTTTCATTCAAAGAAAATTAAAACTCTTGGAAATGTTTCTGACCACATTTCCCTTACCTGTGTGTTCCACATTAGCTGTTTTGGAGCATGAAGATCTGTAAAGAATGCACACAACCCAGAAACCCACACAAAAATGTTCTGGAGGGCACATGTCTGATGGGGTTTTCCCTTGTTACTTCTTCATTTTATCGAAAGCCTTCTTGATTCACATATACATTAGCCAAAGTGTTCCCCATAAGAGTTTTCAGGTTTATATTACCATAAAATGTAGAATGTGCTGCTGAATTAAAGTACAATGCAGATAACACAGGAAGGCAGAGGGCCCAGAGATGCCTTGCTTTATTAGCTTCTTTGATTGCATTGGCTTTGTCTCCTGCTACTCTCCAATGCTATTAACATGAAATTTTAACCATGAGTAACTTGTGTAGAACAGAGCAATAACTTGTTGCAAATGTAAGAATGTTTTACATAATCACATCTGCTCTTCTTTCCAGCAAAACCATTTTATTCCTAGGAGCGTGGAATGTGCCAAACAATGCAGAATCATAACGTTTTAAACTTCTGTTATGGATGTAGGCACTAAAGTGAAGGTGGCATGGCCTCAGCAAAAAAAGTGCGCCCCAGACCAGCATTCTTTGGCTGATGAGTCACAGCTCCTTAGAGAGGGTCTGAAGAGCTACCAGAGGCACTGTGAAGCACTGAAAGTTTTATTACATGTCTGAAGCAAAGAACATTTCATTCTCTGTTTGTCTGCACACAGTTAGCTTCACAGGCAAGTGTTCTCTGTCAGCTTCCTGATTTGGTGATATAATTTTTTTTAACTTTGTCTGTGATATAAGTTCACCTATATTTTTACAAAAAATGTGAAGTTTTTGGCTAGAATATGAGATAAGGAGATTTAGTCTCCTTATATGCTAAGAGGAATTTAGTTACTTTGCATGCTTTTTCCCAAAACCCTAAGGTACAGATAAGGTCATGATTGTTCCCAAGTCATTACCTGGTAAAAAACTGTACAATGTCAATATCTGCAGGATTAGCAAGTAGACTCTATGAGTAGTGGCTCCAAAGTGTCTCGATTCTTCCTACTGTTTTGGAGCATTCTTTTTTTTGGGTTAGGGACTCATTTCTTCAAGTGTCATAGCTTCAACAACGAGGAGTGAGAACGACCTCCTCCAAGTTATTCTGTGTTCTGATGGAGGCAAGGAAGAGGCCGATGCTCAGACCCTCTCTGTGAGCCTACTTGTTCCTCCAAAACTTTTGATGTGATATTAATTTTCAAATAATTTGAAAATAATTGAAATTTTCTTCTCAACAAGTTCAATATTTATTGACTAGAAATAATGAAACCAAAATGAAGGAAAATTTATTGTACTGTAACTGTTAAATATAAGACAGACAAACATTAAGCCGCTTGCTTTCCACTCTGATGAGACTCCACCTGGAGTACTGAATCCAGCTCTGGAGTCCTCAGCACAAGAAAAACATGGGCCTGTTGGAAAGAGTCCAGAAGAGGGTCACCAAAATGATTAGATGGATGAGACAACTCTCATCTGAGGAAAGGCTGAGAGATTTGAATTTGTTCAGCCTGGAAAAGAGCTGTCTTAGGGGTGACATAATGGCAGCCTTCTGGTACCTGAAGGGAGCCTACGGGAAAGACAGAGAGGGACTTTTTACAAGAGCATGTAGTGACAGGAAAAAGAGGAATGGATTCAAGTTAAAAAAGAGTAAATTCAGATTAGATATTAGGAGGAAGTTATTGGCTGTGAGGTTGGTGAGGCACTGGAACAGATTGCCCAGAGAAATTGTGGATGCTCTATGCCTGGAAGTGTTCAGGACCAGGTTGGATGGGGCAACCTTGTCTAGTAGGAGGTGTCCTTGCCTGGGAGGTTGGTTGTCCTGGCAGGGAGGTTGGAACTGGATTCCTTCCAATGCAAACCCTTCTATGATTCTAAAACTTTTTATAAGATGTAGCATTTTGAGTGTTAATTCTGGCAAATAATCTGAAACCCACTTCAAACTGTTGCAATGATCTTGCCAACTTGAAATGCTTTGGCATGCTCAGAGAACCCCATTTGTTTCAAGTAATTGAATATTTATCAGTGTGGCAAGAAAGAAAGAAAGACAACTTACTTTTGCTTCTTTTGAACAAGGGAGCAGGAGGCAGGACTTAAGTCGGTCATAAATATGTGCTTACTTTCCCCTAGTACAGAAATCAAAGACTTCTATACTGCAGATGGGAAAGAATAAATCTAATTCTAATTAATAAACAGCTCATTTAAATGCAACTGATTTTTCTGAATTGAAATAGCTCAAAACCTTCTCAAATGCCTTTAAGGATGATAATGTCGCATTATGTCAGACTGGAGGCTCTGGGAATTGAATTCAAGATCCTGATTTTTGGAATTAAGTACTGTCGAAACTCATGTATGAGCTGAAATGGGGATGAGTTAAAGCAGCCAAGAGTAATTCCTGAAAAAGAGAAAATTTGGTTACTTGTTTGCTGCTAGTTCTTTGCAAATTTTCAGCATTTAGGGTTATGTCATGTCTAATGACCCAGAGCAATGCACTGGATTATCTGAGCTACTGGAGAAGGCCAGTAGTAGTGGCAGTGACTTAGGCTAACTAGAAGTTTTCCAGATCTGACTGTCTCACCCAAAATGAGGAGGGTGACAAAAATGCTTGGAGGAGGCAGCCTACCTCCACCAAAACACTTCAAATGAATTTTTGAAGGAAACAATATCATAGGAAGCATAAGCTTAACTACTGAAATTGTTCAGAGCAAAGACATTAGAAAAAATACTTTACATGAAAGATTGTTCCTTTCTAGGCTCTCAGGCACCCAAGCTGTTGCTTAAAGAAGACTCAAAAATTACCTAGTCCCACATTTCATCACTTATGCTTTATTTATTTAGACTGTTAAAATATTCATTGATACATTTCTTCTTCCATTTCCAACAATTCTTAAAAAAGTTGGGCTTTTTATAAATAAAATATGAGACTTTGACTTATTTTTGATGCCTTAGTGTAGGTGTTGGGTACTGGATAGAGAGATCAAGCTGAAACCCATCTTCTTCCAGTGCAGCCTTTTATTCTCCAGCTAGAAATAGATTCTATTTATTATGAGCATATTACCATATTATAAAGATATGTTGTTATTATTATTATTGCTCTTGCAAGCTGTTGCTCAGTGAAGTGCCAGACTGAGTGTTTTAGCAACGCAAGCTGTCATCAAGCTTAGGAAAGCCAAGGACAGATATTCAGATGCACATGGCTTCTATCTTGACACATGAATGTGGGGTCGCTGACAGCCACATTCCTGCAAAGTGTTGGGATGTGCTAATTGATAGCAGCCAGAAGCAGTCCAATTTCTGTAAGCAAGGAAATGAGAACAAGCTGTCATTACAGTGTTGAAATGTTTACACTGCTGGATAACTTTAATGGCTAAAGCAACTCACTTTCTCTGTGGTTTGGAGGTGCATATTTATATCTGCAGCTTGTAATTACAGCTTGTTCTTATTGTAAACATAACAACCCACTCTCTCCCTGGAGCTGAGCTGTCACAGGAAGTTTCACAAGTGAAACAAAGATTGCAAGTAATATATTGGTAATTGAATGGGTTTATCACTTAAATATTAGAGGAGATACAGTGGTGCTCTATAGATGGAAGGTTTGTGGAAAAAAATGGTGTTTTCAAAACTAAAGTTGGATATGTCTGCAGCAGTTTATCAAAATGAGTGTTATGGTGAGAGACAAGAATGCTTTAAATCGATGAAAATACTAGTAACTACTAAAGGAAAAAAGGATTAATATTAAATCAAAACTAAATTATGGTGATTTATTACTAGCAGCAGCTCACTTTCTCCTGTGTAATGCAGTACAAAGCAGCTGCAGCTGCTGGTTACTAGTTTATGCTGGCAGGGAACAGCTAACAACCTCTAATTGCAGCAATAGCTTAGCTCCCATGTGATGGGTGAAAAATGAACTCAGTTCTTCCCAATAATTATGTCTGATTCTCTCTTCCTTACTCCCTAGGAGAGGAGTTGCTAGCATCAGTCAAAGGTGGTAGCTTTTCCTCTCTTTGGGGACAAAGAGTATTACAGAGGCAATGAAACCCAGAAAAGGTCAGGCTTGCAGGGAGCTTAAGAAAATCTGACTTACAATCAAGAGGGTCCTTCAGTGGGCAAGTCAGAGCATCTGTGTTTCAGAGCCTGCCCTCAAATGCACTTCTGAGAGCATGTTTTCCTTCTACAGGGACTACTCAGAATATTTGCATTCCTGGGTTAAAGAAAGCCTTTTTAAATAGCCCCACCTCACACTGGATTCACTACTGTGACACTCTTATTAATGTTCTGGTTTATTCGTTTGGTGTCTTAATGAAAAAACTCAGATTTCCTCTGAGAATGCAAATTTACTTCTTTCCCAGGGAGAGAAATTGTTTTGTCTTTGAAAGCACAGCACTGATAACAAATGGCTCAGTAGGCTAGAAAGGAACAGGTCTCTGGGCTTCATTGCTTCAGCAAGCTGCCTTGCACTTTGGGTGATGAGCTGATGCAGAAATTATAGAACTACTCGGATACTTTTTCACCCTAATGATGGAGTAAGCAGCCTTGGCTCGTTAGCCAAAGGCTGCATGCTCTGTTACTGATCCCCTGTGTGCTGTGTTGCATCTTACATGTGAAGGGCTGTAGTAGTACTGTGTGCTTGTTTCAGAAATGAGTGGCAATTACATTGTGCTAGATCGAGAGGGATACTGTACTCTGTGTTGGAAAATATGTAAGCCAAGAGATTCAGTGGTAGTTGGGCTCCCAAATGTGCAGAGAGCAGGCACTAAGATCTTCCAAATTCTCTCTGCAAGTTAGATACATTTCTTAAAATTAAGAAGAAACAGCAAGGTATGTTAGGTAATTAGTTGTCGTTTTTTGGAGGTTTTTTTTCTGTTTTTTTTTTTGCATTGTTGGCCACCAGCTTTCCAGAAAATCTTACTGTAATGCTCAGAAGTAGTGTTCCAGTCAAAGTATTAAGAATAAAGTTTTCTCTTATTTCTTTTTCTAACTTGCCATTGGTAGAAGATCCCTTGATGTTGACAAAAAAGGAAAATACATTTATTTAGCCATGGCATCTGAAACCTAGAAAGGGAAGAACTTTTCTACACGAGCATACAGTGCCTAGAGCTGCAAATTCTTAATTGCATCTTTAAGATTCTAAAAAGCTAAATATATTATTAAAGTAGTATTGTCTCTTCTTGAATTCTTAAAACAACACAGGTGAAAAATGCTGTTTTCCAAAAGAGAATGCTCACTGACAGTAGTCAACTTTGAATAGCAAACATTTGTCAGTAAAAGCTATATTTTTCAAATAAATCATTTTTCCATTGTAAGAAAAGTATTCTTGGTTCCATATCTCTTTGAAGAATTAAGCAAGTATTTGGATTTTGTTTGATCTTTTTTTTGTCTCTCTGTAAACTCACACTTTTAGATCTTTTGGAAAAAAATTTGGAAGCTGATGAAAAGCTGCATCATCTTCAGGGTGTTACAGCCTGCCTCAGTATGAAGTGAATTTTTACATAGCTTCTAAAATTGAGGGCTTGGAGCACTGGGATGTAAAAATTGAGGATGGCTCTGCCAGAGAGATTGAGGTGGTTGACAACATTTGTGTAAGGAGTAGTTGATGATTTGGAGTAGATGTTTTTTCCCTTGCTTTAAAGAGCACAGCTGCTTTCACCACTGTTGCTTGTGAAGAACTATTAAGTGACTTTTTGCTGTCTTATCAGAGTAGGATGAAACTCTATTCTTCAGTGTCTTCTTTCTTCCTTTTAGGCAGATTTCAGGAGATGAGTATGAATAATTTTTTTCCCCAAAACATCATTCTAGTGATGATAGGGCTGGTCACTGCTTTGGTTTTCACTTCTGTCCAAACAGAAAAGGGCCCATTTGGGAGTTAGTGTGAGATCTAACTTTGGGGTCAAAAAAATCTGGCCAAATCTGAGCTAGACGCTTTTACTATCCCCACAGCGAAAAGAGAGAGAGAAGCAGGCTTTGAAAGCAGGATCAGTTTAAACTAGGTCTAATAACAACCAGATTGGGCTTCAGGTGGCTAGAAGTTGAAGCTAAAATTAAAATAAATTAATCCCACCCTTAGGAAGTATGTGATTTTTTTATTTTTAATCTATTGATAAAGAAAATGTGTATAAATCTCCGTCTTCACTTATAATGGATGACACAACACCTTGGTTCACAAAGAAGAGCAAAGCAGAGAGATAAATTAGTTGGCTGAGGATCAGCTGAGATTGTGATGATAGGTTGGGAAAGTAGCCAGAGGAGACAGAGTAATCTTAGCTCCTCTGTAGGAAAAATGTATCCACCATTAATTAAGAATACTCACAGCTAAGATGTGATTGTAAACTCCTAGGTGCTCTTTGACAGCTGTGTCAGAGCAGAAACCCACATAGCCTTGAATTATTGGTGTTTGGCTAAGAAGCTGTGACCTTCTTTGTGGATACAGACATTGGCAGTGTCATCCAAATTCTAACCTCTTAAACATTAAATTATTGCTAAATATTTGACATTTATAGAGGGATGCTAAGGGGAATTCTGGCAGTTTGATTATAGGGAGAGTAATTTGATGGGAACATAATTCTTCTTAGGTTTGTACAGGGTTTCCGCAGATCCCAGAGTGAACGGAAATAATATTTGAGGAACAGCCTAGCTCTTGTTCTTTGCCATTACTGCTGTAGTTGGTTATTTCTTTACATCATTGACTGAGACAGCATCAGTACTCAGGAATTTCATGCCTCTGATCTGACATTGCCAAAATTTGGTGATGTCCTTATCTTGATGAAAAAGTCCTTTCAACACTCTTGAATATCAAAAGGTGACAAAGGAGATTGGTAATTCTTTGGAACAAGTCAACTTCCTGGATGTCTTGGGGTGATTCTATGACCATACTGTATTCCCCATCGCCTGCTTGATTTCTAGTGTACCTTTAAATTGCAAAGGGGGGAAGAGAGAAGCCGAGAGAACTCTTCAAAGCGGCCAGCTTGACCTTGCAACTAGAATGTTTTGCACTCTTTTCTCCCCCGATTCTGACAACATTTGGTTGGTTAGAGGATTTTTGCTCGCTAGTCTCTTCGGCTTTCAGCGGAGAAGGGACTGTGATCTGCCTCAGCGGCTTCTTTTCCTTTTTGGACGGTTTTTGGCTTGCTTTTCATCTGAGACCTGCTGTCATCTCCGGACCTGCTCGGCGGGACCCTCCAAGGGGGATCGTCGGCCCCTGCCTGGCCGGCCCGGCCCAGCTCAGGACTGCAGGTTTTACCTACAGAAAGAACTCTAAAATCCATAGTCCTCTTTTAGGGGACAGGGGAGGGGGGTTCAATATCCTTTTTCCCATGACAACAGGGGACTCTGTTTTGTTAAATAAATAGTTTTTTTCACTTTCGCTCGAGAAATTATTTTTCCCGAACCCGTGGGGGAGGTGCTGTCGAGGCCTGCTTGCCTGGCAGGCTGGAGAGAGAGAGAGAGACGCCCCTCTCGGGGTGTTTCCTCCCGGATTTGTGTCCAAACCGGCACACTGGATAATCCATTTTGGCACTATCTAGAATTAATTATTTTAAATCATGATTAGTTACGTAAGGGTGATTCTAGAAGTCTGTTTTAAATTCTATAATTGAGTATATCTGTTGTTCTAAATATATATGAGGACTTGTTCTTTTAAATGACACTTTAAATCTGAATTTAAACCTAGATAATATTTATTCTAAGTCTAGGCAGAGTGCATAATCTGTGTTCCTCATTGTAGACAGGAACCATTCTCAGACGAAAAGTGAACACTTCTGTCTACCCTCAACTGTTGCTATCAGATTCCTGGCAAAAATTCTACATCTCTATCGAAGACACAAACTTTTGCTGCCACAACTTCATGGATGCCATGCTGACTTCTGTTATACAGATCTCACAAAAGTAAAAAGAAAATCGCTTGAATGGTGACCAGTGAGTACTCCCTGGCAAGCAGTAGCTGCTGCACGATCTGTGCGTTTACAGGTAGGATGAAACTGGGATGTTTGCCATGGGAAACCTCTGTGGTGATAGACAGGAATTTTGCCAGAAAAACCCTAATGCATAATGGTAACTGTTGACATTGAGTGGTTGCTTTAGAAGAAAGGTAGCAGTTTTCATGTGAAGATGGTGGAAAACAGCAAAATACAGTCTTACTGCTATGTCATTATCTCTTACTCTCAGGAAATGAAAGCAGTTCAGATGGAGCAGGTTAGCAGTTCCCTCTTCTCTTCTGCTCTCCTAATCCTTTTTCAGAATACCATTGAGACTAAAAAATGTTTGAAAAACTGAAAGGAAGGGTGAAGATGGAAAGGGATGCTGCATAATGGTGTTTGGAACATTGTGCTTTACCTCATTACAGGAAGCACAATAGAGATCAGGAACAGTATGGGGCTTCATTAGCTCTGGGAATATTGGTACTGTACTGTGGGGGGCTTTGTTAGGTTATTTTCAAAAGACCTTTCTTTAGGTCCACAGCTATTAAGCACCCTTAAATTTAAACAACTGGTAATGTGAAAATTTTAGCAACATCATCTGAGTTGCATATGAAGCATTGCCTCTGGTTAGCAGCAGTAAAATGTTAATTTAGTCTTTGATAGAACATATTAGCATGATAACTCACAAAACACTTCTGGTATGCTAATTCTGAAATAAAAAATGTGTTCTGATTAATGCCCAAATCAATATAAAAACTACTGCCTGCCTGAAATGACAAAGCTGATCAAAGCTACCAAAATTGTGTGACAAATACATTAACAGCAGTAGAAGTTATTTGGTTTTATCCTCCTGTCAGAAACAGTGTGAAATTTAATTATAAGTGGAACCTATTTAAACATGTAAGTCTGCAGAGTTAAACCTGTGTGTTCTGTCCTTACCTTAAACCACAAATTATCTGATTTTGCTGTCACAGACTTTGCAGTTAATATTTCTAATGAGTTGTCACAAGCGTTAACCTCCTCTGAACTGACATTAAGAATTTTCTTAAGAATTTTGCTGGCCATTACTTCAGTAAGTATTGCTTTATGTTGCTATTTGAGAACTTAAATTATTACTTTACAGTATGGATGGTTCACTGGATGTACAAGGTACTGAGTGTGAAGAAGATCCCCACAGAGCATGTGTCACACGTCCCATTTTGGCATGCTCCCTGTTTTGTTTACAGTACATTTTTCTTAGTATTACTCTAGCTTAAGTAACAGAATCATGCTACTTAACCATGTTAAGTAGTATGGTTTCCATGCTACTTAATGGCTTCCACATGCACATGGAAAATCAATGTCTGCCTTGAAAAAACTGTGGGGCTGACAGCAGCGTTAGAGGAAGAACAGTGAAGCACACAAGAAAATCTATGCTACAAATTAAGTACTATAGGAAGATGAAATACTTTAAATTATATTTCTTAATATTAGAGACCAGTGTAAGGTTTTTCAGATGTTCCTAAGACTGCAGGCTGCTCGAGAGTAAGCCTAGGTTGTACAATATATTATACAGGCTTGTCGAGTGATATTCACAGACAAGAAGTGCTTAAGGCCTGGTAGGGAGAAAATTCTGCTTTAAGCCAGCACTTGAGAACACATTTGTTTCAGCAGTGTCTGTGGGTCTTGAATAAGTGACAGTGGCATTGCATGTGCTCTCCTTTGGGGTATTGCATTAGGCAGCATAATAATGATTGTACAAACGCCCTAACCCTCCAATTCACACTTTCCAAAAAATTATGACACCACATCATTACCATGTTACGATCATTTCTTGTAATTTACTTGAGAGAGTGTGTGATAAATCTTATTAATGACATGCTAACATATTTGCATGCAATTAATTCTGTGCTGTATAATTATGGTATAGAATATAAGAGTATAACACCATGAAGTACAGTAATATAATTACATTGCAGCTTATTCAAGCCCCAAGTCAGCAAAAATTCTGTCATTGATATCAGTGATGAAGTGGAAGGTAAATGAGAATATTTTTGTATTCTCATGGTGTGGTGCTCTCAGGAGGGAGAAAGATTTAAATGAACCTGCCAGGTAAGACCAGGAATTAAAACACAGATGTCTATCCTCCTCCGCTCTAAAGAGGGGAGGGGTCTCTTTGACAGAATGGGCATTTAAGAAGTCCAGAAAAAAGAAGCTGATCAATGCAGGGCAGCTTGAAAAAATCTCCTGTGCTCAGAGTAGGCATTCCTTTCAGGGATGGATTAGGATGTTGCGGCATAGAGTGCCCACACAACAGTCTTGTGAGTGATTGATTACTGACATTAAGTAGTAGAATTGCTCCACCAGGAAACATTTATCTTCTTTAGCTTTGTAGTTATGCCCGAAACGAAACCTCAGAAAGGTGTGTTTGGCCCCTTTTTGCTTTTTTATTTTTTTTTCTGAAGGGGTTAGACAATTTCACTCAGCTAAAAATCTTGCATATGTAACTCACTTTCTCAGAAGAAGTAGAAGCAAGGATTCAACAGTAGGTCATTTTGAAAATGTCATCCCTACTTCTGAAGGAATTTCTGGGACTATGGATGCTATTGCAAACAGGAGGAATATCAGCATTTGAGATGGTTTTCATGCATATATTCTTGCTTTGCTTCTTGGGGAAACAAAAGCAGATCTATCTTTCTAGTAAAAGGAAGGATTCCTTCTCTTTTGCCCATGGGCAGGAGATGGATGAGGAAGGCTACTTCAAAAAAAATCAATCCCTTGATAACTACTGCTATCTGGTGCCAGAGGAAGAGAGAGAGAGACGTCTTGTAGAGGTTATGACTTCTGTCTTTTCTATATTTTACCCATTTTTCATCATGCCTAGTGGTTTTACAGATAGAGAATCATAGAATGGTTTGGGTTGGAAGGGACCTTAATGACCATCTAGTTCCAACACCCCACTACACACACACTCTGGTCAGGGCACCTTCTACCAGACCAGGTTGCTCAAAACACCATCCAGCCCCTCAGCCTTTCCCCATAGGAGAGGTATTCTGTCCCTCTAATCATCTTAATGTCCCTCCTCTGGACTTGCTCCAACAGATCCATGTCCCTCCTGTGCTGGGGACCCTAAAGCTGCATGCAGTACCTCAGGTTGGATGTTGCCCCAACTCAGGTGTAACACCTTGCACTAGGTCTTGTTAAATCTCATGAGATTTCCATGGGCCCTCTTCTTGAGCTTGTCCAGGCCCCTCGGGATGGTATCCCATCCTTCAGGTGTGTCGGCTGCACCACTCAGTTTGGTATCATCTGCAAGTTTGCTGAGGGTGTGCCTAATCCTTTCATTTTTGTCATTGAGTAGCACCAGTCCCAAACCACATCCCTGAGGGTCCTGTCAGGACTCTGAACAAGTGACCACTCCTCTCTGGATGCGACCATCCAACCAATTCCTCACCCAAACATTCTACCCATCGAATCCTTCTCTTTCCAATTTAGAGAAAAGGATGTTCTATGGCGCTGTGTTCAAGGCCTTTCAGAAATCCAGATGGGAGACAACTGCAGCCTTTTCCTTGTCCACTGATGTAGTCACTCCATCATAGAAGGTCACCAGGTTGATCAGGCAAGGCTTATTCTTGGTGAAGCCATGACAGTTGTCTCAAATCACCTCCCTGTCCTGCATATACCTTAGCACAGCTTTTAGGAGGATCTATTCCATTATTTTTTTGGGCACAGAGG
The DNA here is from genome assembly GCA_013398955.1 of Callaeas wilsoni. NCBI lineage: Eukaryota > Metazoa > Chordata > Aves > Passeriformes > Callaeidae > Callaeas > Callaeas wilsoni. The sequence continues at coordinate 176,181 of VWPU01010096.1, read as the reverse complement.
GGAGGCTGATTGGTCAGCTGTTCCCAGGGTCCTCCTTTCTGCTCTTTTTAAAGATGGGTACAGTGTTTCCTTTTTTCCAGTCATCTGGGACTTCTTCTGATTGCTATGACTTTTCAAATATGATGGAGAATAGCTTGGCAATGACATCTGTCAATTCCCTCAGCACTCCAGCATGCATCCCACCAGGTCCCATGGACTCATGTACAATCAGATTCCTCAAGTGGTCATGAACCTGTTCTTCACTCACAGTGGGACGCACCTTGCTCCTCCAATCCCCTTCTTGTATTCCACTCACTCGAGCGGTGTGGAAAGAGAGGTTTCCATTGAAAACTCAGGCAAAATTGTTATTGAGTACCTCATCCAGTTCCTCATCCATTGTTTGCTGTGTGCCATCCTTTCTTATTGGGAGGGGGTGGCGGAAAGGGGCAACGGGTACCTTCTTTGACCTTCCTCTTCTGTCTAGCATACCCGCCCTTCTGTTATTTTTTGCATCCTTTACCAAATTCGACGTCAGCTACACCTTGGCCTTCCTCACCCCACCCCTACACAACTGGACTGTGTCCCTTCCCAGTATATCTTGCTTCCATTGCCTGTGCATTTGCTTCTTTCCCTTTAATTTGATTAGCAGGTCCTGGCTCAGCCATGCTGAACTCTTACCTCCCTTGCCCGATTTCTTGTGTTGGAGAAGATGAAGGGCATGAGCAGAAAAATAAGAAATCAAGAAGCAAGTGACAAAATATGCAGAAAAGTGATTAGAACTTGGATTCTAGGAAGACAAAAAGAAATAATTGAGAGAAAAGGGAGAAATAAATCAAGGAAGGGAGCTGGAAATTATGCACAAGTCTAAAGGGAAGGAGTTAAGGAAACAAAGGGAAAATAAGGTAACAAAAGGGAAAAAAAAGTACAACGCAGAATAAAAAAAGTCGTATCAAAATTTGTCACTTTCTTAGACCTGAAGGAGGGATAAATAGTACTGTGGAGTAATATGGGGGAGAGATGAAACAGGAAGAGAAGAACATAATGAAAGAAGTGAGAGCTTAAGTAGAAACTGTGAAACTGTTTCTTTTGTAGAACAAAATTGCCAAGGGAGGCAAATAATTATATCTTTCAGTACTTCAGTCATAGATTAAAAGCACTTCACTTTTCTTTTAAAGATATGATTTTTTTTTTTTTTTTGCATTTAAAAGTATCCCAAAATGTTAAACTAATATTGTAATTCTTCCTGGCATGATTTTAGTGCTTAACCCCCCCCCAACCAAAGAGGTACTAGCACTCCTAATTTTTTTCTTTTCTTCTTCCTTTTTTATTTTCTTTATCTTGCAGTAATAACATGAACAATTGGAGTTAAAAAAAAGCCTCCTGACCAAGTGGTCTTGGCCTTGACACTGTAAATCTCGCTTTAGGTGCAGGATGTAGAATGCAGAATTTATTTCTTTATTTAGCATCCCTTTTGGATTGTCAATGTGCATTCCGCTAGCAGAAGCTGTAGCAGCATCAAAACTCTCTTTCCTCTTCATCCCAGCTTCGACTTCCTTTTATACGTCATTCCTTGCAGTGTATGAGATTGAGCTCTTAATGAACCTGTGTCGAGTAAGGCTCCTTCCCTTGCCCTGCTCACAGAGAAGTACTTCATTCAAGAGATGCAGGGGACAGTCGGTGCTGTGGCATAGCTGGGGCAGGAACCCACGGCCCCAGGGGTCCGAAAGGGCTTCCTGGCCCATGGACAGGGGGGATGGAAGTACAAGGGGGCTGGGCAGGGACAGGAGGCCTGGGTGTGCCCAGGTCTGGGACTTGGCTGTTGATTTGCTTGCATTTTACTGAAATTTAGACAGATTTGCATTATGTGAATTAAGACAAGGGGTGATCATATACCCATATTTAAATTTCTTTGACACTCAATTTAATTTCCTTTCTGTGTCATGTGGTTTCTAGAAATCCATCTACATTCTTAGATACGGAATATGCTATATAGGAGCCAAAACCATGTCTTTTAGTTGTCTTTTCTTCACATTGTTTGTCAGGATTGTGGTTCATGCAAATTATATTTTTATTCATTTGAAGGCTTTATTTACTTTTTTATTTTAAATTGATTTATTGGTTTGGGGGGTTTTTTGTGTCTACGGTCAAAAAGGCATTAATTAACTGCTAAATGTATGGCTATAAAGTGAATTAGTCTGATTTAAGTAACTTATGTCAAACAGCAATAAAAGTCAAGGAAATCCATAGTTTTACTTGAACACTTTGTACAAATTGTAGCCAATTTAGCAGCCTCTCACTACTGCTGCTATTGTTGTTAGAGCTGATTCTTGAAGCTGTAGCTTACTCCAAACTGCAAGACTGGAAGCACCACCGAATACCAGTTGATACATGCACCTACCTCCTTCATTAAATTGTTAGCTCACTTTGTTGCTGATCTAAGATATAAATAGTCCTACCAAACAACATATCCATAGCAAAATATAATAAATGAGCACATTCTTGCCCATACTATTCAAACCTGCCAGTGTGGTTGGGTTATTATCTGCATTTCTTTAATTCTTAAAACATAAATTCAGTGACCAGTCTCAACTATTTTCTTAATGTAGACACATCTAAGAAATTTAAGCTTAAATTTAAAGCATGATTCCTTCATTCATCCATCAAAAAGTCTGAGCTTAATAATTGATCTAAGTGAAACTTCTGAAATATACTGGAATATTTAACTATCCATATAATCTTGAATGTGTTTCTCTTGGCAGCAGACCTCATTACTTTTTCCAGAATTAGTTGTATGTGGATAGTAACTAATTGCCATCATCTTAATTTTTAAACTTCTACTAATCTATAAGATTGTGTGTTTAATTTTTAAAGAAAATTCTAACTTTACCCGTCACAGGTTTGTTTCAGGGATCTCATCAGGCAGCTTTCAATGAAGATTAAGCAAAAAGGATCACCTTCCAATCAGCTGATCTTTAAATGACTGGTGGAACAATTTAGACGAGAAGAATACTTGAGCAGAGGACTCAAGTATTCAGCCTCTTTGGTCCTACTCCTCCACCAAATAAGGAGGAAGCACTGCCTGTGCAGGCACAGCTATGACACTCAGAAGCTGAATTCTGCTTCTGGAGACAGCTGTTTAATCAGTGAATTTGAAGAATGGCCACCGCTTTGTGTTCACTTGAACACAGATGAAAAATTTATTATTATTATTATTATTATTATTTTTATTATTCTCCCCCACTCCTGGTTCTTTCTTACAGGCTGATACTTCCTTCACCATTCTGCTAGGAATTTTATAGACTTGAGTTCCTATTCGAGCAGCTGGACAAAATGGGGACAACAAGTCTTTGGGACATATTTTGCTAGACACCTTTTTTGCTAAAGTCTTTAAAGAGATGAAAAGTTTGCATCTGTCTTTTAACTGGGAAAGTGTAATAAGGTGCCTCATGTTTTGTAATGCATTGTCTCTATTCATAGAGTATGGACTCCTCTTCAGCTGCGGATTTCACCTTCCCTGCTTTCTTCATATGGCAGAGCCTGTTGTGAATTGTTGGCCTGAAAAGAAAGGAGTATGAAGGCAAAGCCCTTTTAAACAGGTGTCTTCCTACAGAGGTAAATGGATAGAGAAAGAGCACTACAAAGTTATGATGTATAATATGTATAATACTTGTCTCTGGTTCTCTGGATGCTCATCCTAGACTTGCTTCTCTCCTGGGCAAGACAAGCAGTAGGCTGCTATGTGACTTGTCCTATGGGGATGGGAATCTAGGAATGGTTAGTGGTGATATGACAAGACGTATGAAAAATTTATTACAAGCTAATGAGCGCCCTGAGATCACCTCAGCTGGTCAGAATGCAGTGCTAATAATGCCGAGGTTGAGGTTTTGATCCTTGTATGGGCCTTTCACTTAAGGGTTGGACCTGATGATCCTTGTGAGACCCTTCAAAATCGGGATATCTGATCTGTGGTATCTGTTTCTCACAAGGACAATTTTTAAAATGTTTTTGAGAGAGGAGAATTCTACAGGTGAACCAATAGATCCACTTAGCAGAAAGATATGAGGTCTTGCACTTGTGTGCAAAAAACCAAACCCATAACAACAAACCAGCAATCTTCTGAATAATTTTGTGGAAATGGTCTGTCTGCCTTTTTCCACTTGATAGTCATGAAATTCTACTTCTCTTTTCAAATCTCCAAGAAGGATAAAACTGAAGCAGTCTTCAGTTTTCAAAATTGTCTCGTCAACATCTTATAAAAGAAAAAACAATAAATGTTTTGCCTCCAAAGTTGCCTTCTTTCATTATTTATCTGCTTTCTTTGCAGCTGTTGTATCTCCCTAAGACTGCAAAAATGGTATTGCAAAAGTGGCTAGACTGGGCTTCTAACAAGTTGCATCAAGGTGAGATAGAAGAAAGCAGTGACACAAACCTAGCCCCAGACTAAAAACAGTTATATATCAGCTCTTTTCAGCATCTGATAGGGCACAAATGCTGAGGTAAATTTAGTTGATGTTCTCCTGGACACTTTTAAATAATTTTTTGTGTAGTAGTTTAAAAACAGTCTTTTTTTCATCTGTGTCCTCTCCATAAAAACTCACAGGATGGAGGAACTGTGTAACAAGATCTCTAGTTGGAAAAGTTGCCTTCATAATATCTGTGTGAAAAGAAGTTATTCAAGACATGTTACAAAATCTCTCTTCTCTGCCTAAAAGCTGCTGACAGATTAAAGGAGGAATGTTTATAGCTGGAGATGTATTTTATAGTAAGCAGTCACTTTTATTCTTTTATCTATTTTCTTAAGAAATGAAAAGGGAGGAAGACAAGGGAGAGAGTACTGGCTTGTAGCAGATGTGAAACTAAATAAGAGACAATGGCAGACTAAGGAAAAATATAATGGTTGTGAATTAATTCTAGTGGAATGTCCAGTGAAAAACTTTGATGCAGTATCACTGGATCATAGGCATTCAGCACAGGAATCAAAATCAACTACTCTGTGCAAGTAACAGAACTCTGTTGCAGCACTTACCTTAGATTGATGTTCTTCAGTCCACTGGCATCCACCTTGAGCTGTATCCTGGTCCCCCAGTATTAGAGTCGCATCATTTCACCTCATGGTACCAGTCCCTATAGCCTACGCTTCTGCATGAAAAAGAAAATTAAATCACGGCTCTGATGGCAAGAAAGAGTTAAATGGCAAATACTGTAGCTAACACACTGTTCTGTGTTTCTAGTTGCCGAAACTTCATTTCAAGCATCTGCTCCCTGGCATTCACTCAGTTCCAAACACTATTATGCTGATAGCTGTTTGTCAAAGCACAAAGGGAGGAAGTATCAAACACAGTTAAAAATATAAAATGAGAAAAATTATGAATAAACAGATCATACATAAAACTGGAACATCAAGATATTCCCTGTCAGTGAGCAGGAGGAGGTTAGGGAAATAGAAGTAGTTCTAATTTTCTCTAGAGCTGTAAATTAATTGTGCATATATATATATATATATATATATATACACATATTTATTAAACAATATATTTTTTCCACTTTATTTTTGACACTTTATTCCTGTTCTCTCATCAGTTATTGTTTTAAAGATAAATATTCATTGATGAAGTGTAATGACACCATAAAAATATGCATTCTTGTCTACAAAAAGGATATTTTTGGGCCAGTTACTCTTATACATATAAAATAACTGTCCGATTGTCAGTTTGGGTCTTCTTTCTCTGAAACAGTGGTGTATTTGAGATTAATTATAGATTAAAAACAATACTACCCCACAGTTCTTAGTGTTGACAAGGGACTTTTCTGGATTGACTGTGTGAAGTACTTGGATGAATTAATGAAATGATCTTATCTGTTTTTCCAATACATTCTTTCAATTCAGTGTCACCCTTTCTTTTCTTTTTTTCTTTTTCCCAGTGAATGAAGGCCTCATAGAACAGAGAAGTACTGTACTGCCTGTGGGATTGCTAAGGGATGGAACAAAGAAAATGTGTTTTGCTGAATCAGTGCAGAAATGTTCTTAATATTTTTCCATCAGAAAATGGAGGAATCATGCAGAGGCAAATTTTTAGAGGATCCAAATGTACTGTTCTGATTCTTAAACCCCGAGGGTGGTCTTTTCACAAGTCATGAAGAAACAGATCATGCCACTGTGTTTGAGCATCCCAACTGATGCTTACTATTGGGTAATAGGTTTTGGCAGATGTTGATGAAACTGTTTGTGAATCGCTGGTATGAAGATTTTCTGAAAACACATATTCTGTTATTATTCTGTTGTTTAAACATTATTTTACTTGCATGGCCTGTCTTTATGTCTGTTCTGAGTTCTAGATGAGACTTTCATCTTGTTTCCTAACCCTATAGCTGTAGACAATGGCATATCTCTCCCCTATTTGGAATAACCTTTTGTATATCATCCCTTTCCTACTTTTCTCTCCTTTTATTTTTCTTTTAACTTTCCCACACAGATCTTGTTTTCCAAGACTTACTCTTGCATTTTACTTTTTTCTCCAATTATTCTAGGTATGACCTTTCATTAGAAGTTTTAGCAGTGTTAAATGAAAAGGTGTAATTCTTTGCCTTTTGTGGTGTACACAAAATTCATTCTAAAGAATGCCTCTTAAAATGTCATTTGTCTTATTTTCAGTAACATATATTTTTGTGATATGTGTGCACTCCACTGTGTCAGATTTTTTTCTGCACTGCAGTTTTTGAGATAGCTGTTTCCCAACATAATTTTTTATAGAAGATTTTTCCTAATTGGATTAGTTCTTTACTCTTGTAATTATGTAACATTGTATTTATAATTTCTTCAATTTATAAGCATAATTTGAATTCTTATCCCACTTCCAAAGTCTTTGTCTTCTGGTTTGGTGTCATGCCCAGTTTTAAGATATGTACTTTCCTGTTCCATTGTTTATATCATTGTCATAAATAGTAATTGGATAATAAATATCAAATAGGTGAGACCACTGTGTGAGCTAAAATGCACTCATTACTTTGAGATTAAACTCAGTAACTAAACTTAGTTTTTCAAGTTGTTTTTGCTTTTGGTTTTTTTCTTTTTCTATGCTTATAGGACTAGTTGAACTACTATCAAACTAGCATTAGTTTGATAACAAGAGTAAGCATTACTAAAGTCAAAAGAGATCACATCTACTTTTCCCCATGTCTTCTACGAAATTTGTCCTATTCAGAAACAACAAGACCGTTTTGAATAAACCCTGGTAATGCTTAACAAATTTTGGCAGTTCATTATTGCTTGATTATTCCTGAGGTTCTTGCAAATTGATTAATAACATGGTTCCTATTATTTTTACAGGCATCAATATTACATATTCTGTTGGGCTTATACCTCCTCTAAGCTTTCTTCTCACTACTCCCTCCCTTTTCCCTTAATGCATACTTGTTGTTTGCCTTTTTTCAATCCACTGAGTCCTTACGAGTCATCCAAGAAAACTGCCTAAACTGGTTGGCATAAGTGATTCTCATCAGGGAATAGCTTGAAAAATCAAGCTATCTTAACATAATTGATCTGGTTTTTTTACTGTAATATTGCCTCATTTCTTCATCGTTGTTATTGGTATTAACCATGCCAAGTGACTGATCTGAACTAACCTCTCTACCTAGAATAAAGCAATCCAACTGAAGCGAGAACACTCTGGCTTTCTCTGTCGCCTGCAATAGCTTGCCTTCTCCCTTTGACTAACAAGTCCTTCTTTCTCTCTTATTACATCCAATGCATTTCAGAGCATTTCCTGATTGCCTTTTATGTTTTCTTCCAGCTGTATATCATTTCGTGCTGTAGGCTTTTGTGCCTATCCCTCCATCATATGCTATTCTTCTACATTGTTTTTTTGGCAATGAGTCCTTGTTTCAATTGTGCACAACTTCTTCCTTTCGTCCTCTTTCCACTTCAACCACTGAAGAGCTTCCTCTGGAATTGCTGTCTTACCATATCCATCAGCCATTTTCTGTAATAGCACAGGTTATCTTCAGACTTTGAAGTCTTATTATAATCAATGACTCTATTGCACTAAAGAAAGTCTACAAAATCTATTATTATAACAAATGATTACATGAACTGAAGTCAATAATTTCCAAGGCTGTATCAGAAAATTATTTGAAATGATTATTTGTAGTTGTATATAAAAACTTCTATTAAAAAACATATTATGGTAGACACATCAGCATAGATTCCATAAATTAAAGTAGTGCCTCTACCATCAATAAACAGTGGTTGATTTTAATTGTCATGAATGAAAGTACCCTTGCTCATGGTTCAAGCCCTGCAATGTGCATACCCCATGTAATGAAAAGGGTGAAAAAATAGTGAAAAGAATAAAGAGATGAACATTACAACTATTCTCTGAACATCATCTTTGACTAAGATTGTGAGACAGGGCACTGACTCAGGTGGTCCTAAGGGGGTATTTAATTTGTGTTTTCCCATGAGAATCTTTGAAATGTCAAGGGTTGCATATGATTAAGCAGATCCTTCACCCTTCACTGGTGAGCAAATCCTTTTTTTGAGTTTCATAGTATTGCAACCCAAGAGTAAATGGGTGTTACACAAAGAAGCAATTGAGATTTTTCAACACAAATTCAATGCTGAAAAAATGTGGAAAGGTTTGTATATGTGTGATTAAAGTAAACAGACAAAATTAGAAATGCCTTAGGTCTTAATAGAAAGAAACACTTATTATAAGTGAAAAAACTCCAAGTCTCTTCTACTATTTAAAGAAGATAAAGCAGATTCTAGTTCCAGATTCTACTTCCAGATCAGAAAAGAGACATAATCATATGTGTCTTAATTTATAAGTGTAATGATGTCATATTTGATCAGAAAAATTGGCATTTTCATTACCTGACACTTGACGGTGTAAAGGGAAAGTGTGTGGAAAGCTTAGTTGGCTGATATTTGTTGAGTGTAGACTAAAAGTTATACTAAATTTTTCATATTTAACTCTGTTTGTACACACTCTGTGTGCACCAATTCTCAATTTTGAGTTCAGTAATAACTTCTAACTCCTGTCATTCAAATACAGATGACCTCCCATGATGGCATAAGTCTCCTATGGCACAGTACAATGTCTTATGTGGGAGCAGCATTGCTGATACTAGCAGCTATGCAGGAAAAATACTGAAATATGGCTATATGTATAAGATGGATCATTTCCTTCCAAAGGAGGATGCAGTCATTGAAGTGGCTTATGGACTCAAGACATAAACAAGCATTAATGGGTTTTGATTAATTGTTTTTGTTTCTTGGCTTATCAGTTGCCAACCAAGATTCAGATGAGAGTAATGAATTACAGAAAATCCACCTGTATTTTTAAAATATCTTCAAAAAAGTTGCAGGCTGTATGTTGGTCTATAAATGTGTTACCCTACCTCAGTCCACACGGTGCAACCATAGCTCCTGAATAAATACAGCAACTAGAGATCCTAATTCAAGTGCTGAACAAGCCAAGAAAAAGATGAATCTACAAGACTGTTAGACAAGAGGAAGAGTTGCAGTCTGACTGTAATGCAAAGGGCTGGTGAAAAATCTGGGGCTGTCTTCTGTTGCTGCTGCTCCTGAGCAGAACTGGATGCCCTACCATGTAGGGGCACCAGAAGTTTCATTTTCTATACTGGAAAATTCTCATGGTTTTGCTGATAACTCCGTTTGAGTACCTATAAACTCTCAGCTGTTTCAGAAGCCCAGGGGCACCACTCCACTCTCTGTAGCTGGTCAATGATTGCCTTCATCACCTGGCAATTCTCATTTTATACTGCAGCAGACCACTTCTCATTTTTGTGGCTCAGTGGCCAGCCACTGCAGTCTTTGCTGTAGCTTTGCCAAAGCAGAAGAAACAAGACTTCTTTTTAGATCTGACAGAAGAATTACACCAACACTGCAGCATCTGCACTTGTAGCCATTTCCAGCAGAAAGACTGCTGGAAGCAGTGAAGGATCAGAGCATGGATGTTACAAGAGTGATTATTGGAAACTAAAAGCTGCAAAAATGGAAATTTTCAGTAAAAGAAGCTTCTGCTTGAGATATGAAAATATAACTAGCAACTGTCACCTCACAATGCACTGTAGATACATTTCACAAAGAATCAGCTGTTCAACACTGATGTGGAGCAGTCTGGTACATATAGTACATCTTTTGTGACAGAAGATGATACGCCCATAGCTCACCAGCCAAAGGTGTTCATAACTTTGTCATGTCGGATGACATCTGTTTCTATACTTTGGCCACTGAAAAAATCTCTGACAATAGACATGGCTTTTTCACCTACTCCCTCTTTTCTGAATTGATTGATGAACATTCTCGATTAAGAAGAAAAAGACCCAGAAAATACTTTTTAAAATATTTTGTTTTGTTTTGGTTTTAATGATAAGTCAGTTTTAGCAACAGTCATTCTCCAAGCAACAATACAAAATAAAGCATTGCTCAAATGCTTGGAGATGTAAACAGAAGAGGGCACGAACATGGCTGAAGAGTAGCTTCACCCAGAGTAGAAATTTTTGGACCCTTACCCCACCCAACCATCTTTTTATACTAAGTATTATTAGGATGCATGACAGGAATCTTATTCCCACTCACAGAATGAAACATAGAGGGACAGTGGCAGGCAAGGGAATCCCAGTAACACAGACAGAGACAGGAGTCCCTGGCCCGACCCCCCAGGGCATTCCGGGAGAGCATCAGCCTCCTGGGTGGAAGTGACTCCTACCACTCTAGATCTCTGGGAGATCTACTGGGTAGATTGTCTAAACCAATTATCAGAGGGATCTACATTGTGTATGTTTTTAATGCAAAAGAAAATAGAGAATGTGGCAAAAGTGGTAAATACTTTAGCTTAGAGGTAAGGAGATAAAAAAGAAAAAGAAAAAAGAAAAAATCTATTTGCACCAGTAGAAAAAAAAAAAGTTGCCTAAATACATACATAAAATATGAAATAACCCTTGAAATTTACAATTTTGGTCAACCTGAGGCAGAAATGTGTTATTAATATCATCGATTTTTAACTCCTCTTTTATTAATGTTGAGATGAAATTACTATATATAAAAGGAAATTTTAAAAAATGGTTTATTTTCTTAGAAAAAAAATCTTAAGTAAAAAGGCTTGGACATATGTTATTTTAATTTGGAAATAATAAAATAATATATCATTTTTTGTCTTCATGCAACCCAAATGCTTGAAGTTCTTATTTTTGGACTTATTATTGTTCACACTGATTTTTTTTTTTTTTGGTTGGTTTGTTTGGTATGATTTTGGGTTTGGATTTTTCTACTAAGTTTCAGCCATCTAAAAATTTACTTGTGCTCATGGATGCATTCAAAATGACGAGTCCCAAAGATAATACTTTAAATAACAGGGATCATTTTTTCAGACAGAAGAAAACAAGACTAGTCTTCCAATTCTCCAAAATACTTTTTACTGTGTAAGGGAAAGGGCAAGAAGGTGGCAAAGAGACAAGTGGGAAGAAGTTGTGCTCCACTGCCCTGGTACAATAAGTCAAAGAAAGGATTTAAATTTTGTTCTTTTTTCAGATAACTTCATATTTTTTTGCCAGCTTTTAGCAGCTAAAAGCACTAGAGACTAATGTCTTGGTTGGATCCACAACCAAAGACATCCAGCCTAACATTTTCTGAACAGTAGGCATAGTTAGTGTTGCAGTCAATTTTATTGCTCTGTGGTAAATTTGTCATTCTTACTGCTCACACAGGGATTTGCTGATCCCTCTTTGAAGCAGAGGCTGGTGCTTGATGATGTGGGAGGGGTGCTATGCTCTTATATTTCTCTCAGTTTTTTCCTCTTTTCATGAATTCTGTCCTCTTGAGAAACCAACTCACACCATGCCCCGAGGCTTGACTTATGCTGACACGTGTGTCTAAGAAAATATCTTGAGCAGGAGTATTTTTTGTTCCTAGAAAATGTTCAGCTTTACTGTGAAGTGATACAAAAGACAGCTTGTGTTTGCAGAGTAAGGTGGTGTCTGATTGGGCACCTAGAAGTCTGGTAAAGGGTTCTCCACTCCTGCTTCCTGGAGCTGCTGCACCCTTTAGTGGCACTGAAAAGAGTTGAGAGAAAAGTCATGACCCTCTTATAATTTGATGATAATACATTTGCCATAACAAAGACGTTATTCTATATAAGTAAATTGCACCATTTTAATTAGGGTTTCATCAAATGACAGAACTTAAGCCAATGAAATGTGCTGGGATGTACTCTTATTTCATCATGATGGAAGGTACGTGGTTTACTTGCAGATGATTTGGTTTAAAAGTACAGCTTTTGAATCATGCCTTTCATTTATGTAGATCTTAGCTTGAATATTTCCATTTCCCAAGGAGTTGGATATATGACATGAGGGAGCCTGTCTTCCAGCTGTTTACTTAAGTGGTAGCCAGTTGTATTTAGACTTGTCATTTTAAGAACTTTTAAGTATTGTGTCAAGTATATTATTTTTGTCTAAAATACCACCAGAGAAAATGCTACTGGTCTCCTTTTCCTATGAGTCTAATGAATACCAACCTTTGTTCACTATTTTCTTACTGGAACCAAGTTGAGGAACTGCTGTTGAACATCAGACAATTCGAACAAGTCAGCAGAGGGCTGAAATTTCAATAAGAGTTGATTTGGAGGGGAGAGGCAAAGACCACACTTCACATACGGGAGCAGGAGAATTCCAGCAGCAGCACAATTGCCAGTGTTCCATCATGAGGGTACACCATGGAGTCAGGTGTTAACAGGTGGAAAGAACTGGTTGTAACTTCAAGAATTGCATTGACATAACTGGACCCAGATTTGCCAGCATCACCCTGACTCTGCAGAGAGATATTCCTCAGTCCTAATGTTATTTACTGTGTTGAATACCTGTCTTGGGGTGATAAAAATCTATAAGTTCAATTATCCAGATTAAAAATTCAGATCTCCTGCCTAATGTTTCTGGTGGCATGATGATATATGATGATATATAGGTATTTTTGTTTTAACAGCTCTCCTCAAAAATCTGTTGTTTTGGGGTTTGGAGGATTCTGCACAGATTTCTTAGCAAAGCAGAGGGCCCACACATGATAAAAAGAGAAATAGTGGAGTGAGTGATGCTTGCCTGTTCTTCTCAAACACTGAGTGAAGAAAATGAAACTTTTGAAATAACTAAAGGAATGCTACAAGTTAAACAAAAACCTAGAAATCTTCCCTGGTTACATTCAGATACTCTAAAAACTGTGTTAGAGGAAGGAAGTACTTTCAGAGGAATTTCTTTCTCTTGAGGTTGGGCATGGAAGTTTTCCACTGCCCATGCAATTCCCAACTCACACCAAGCACTCTGTGGCTCTGCTATTACCCTGAATAATGAATAAAAGCAGGAACTCAAGGTATTTTCGAATTATGTCATTCCCACTAAGGTGAGTGTTAACTACACTGAAGTAATGTTACCGAGCAAAAGGCAGCTTTTTCCTAGATCAGAGAAAAGCCTAGACACAAAGTGACTTCCAAAGGTCTCTCATATAAAGGGATTGCAAACCAGTTTAGATAGTGATTAATTTATTCACAAGGCAAAACCTTTTCTGTCTTTGAGTAGGACTGCACTAGCCACTCATCTTGGCAAGATCCAACGCAAAAAACCTAGAAAAATAAAATCATTTCAGAGCTTGTATTTTATAGATGCTGTTTTGGAATTAGCTCACACAGAATTAGGACATTGGACTCTTCTTCCTGGCTCACTCTCTGATCAGCTGTTAGGTAAGGTGAGTGCCCACACACCACAACATACTCTAGGACCTGTAGCAATTAAATATATTGACTGCGGGTTTCCTAACAAAATAATCTGTCCTAAACTCAAGCCTGTTTACAGATAAATATTGGCAGGATATCTATTGCACTTGAAATTTCTGTTTTCATCCAGCACACCTGGTACGAATGCATTTATTTCAGACAGCTTAGAGAAACTTGAACCAGTCTCAGGACCCAGATGAAACCTGAAAAAACAGCCTCACTCATATTATTAGGAGCTGAAGACACGCTGTGGCTTCCCCGGAATCAGAGCTCTTTTCATATTGAACCATAGAAAAAGTCACAGTTTAAGGCTATTTATGGAATTGGCCTCTTGAGATTTCTCTCCTGACTTTCCTTGGTATGTAATATGAGCTCTAGTTAAGAGAAGTGATGCAGATTCTGCTGCAGCTCTGGATATCACTACTGGTGTAATGTCCGCTACAAGAACACAAGGTAGCTACAGTCTCAGCCCTGGCAGGAAATCCAAGGAAAATTGTGTTCCATACCAGCAGGCAGTGACAGACTGTCCCTTCCCCTTTCTACCTATTGGGAGCAAACAATTCAGAAATTACTAAAACTGTTATAAGTGTGTTGCAATTTCAACAGAGATGTACTGCATCATTATTTATTTTTTTGATGTAGTGAAAACCAAGCCTATCCAAAAGTCAAAGAATATACGTGAAGTAAAACACAGTCAAAATTAGTGGCATGATATAAAAGCCTTATGAAAGTACTGAAAATAGGGTTTTGCTCACCACCCAACACAACCCACTCATCCTGGTTTCCCAGAAGAGCACTGTAGAAAAAGGTGTCCTTTTTACCATGACCTAGAGGTCAACTAATTCTAGCTGTGTGGAAAGATGGGAAAAGCAAGTTCTGCAGTTCAGAACCTTTTGGCAGAACACTCTGTCTCAGCCCCTCACAATTATATCAGGGCTCTGTTAATAACTCAGGCAATTTCCACTGCCATGCTCTTCACCTGAAAAAAAAAAAAATCTGTGATAAAGGGAGACTTCCAGGAAGCATGAAATAAGTGTTTATGGGTACAAGCAAAATACATTCTTTTTTCTATGGCTAATATTGGTTTAGCACCCTGCTATTGCTTGTTATGAGAAATGATGGTTATTAATTAAATATTATTAACATAAAACCTTTGTGCTTGGAAAATATATGGTTCTCCCAAAACAGAGATTTTGTTTATTTTTTATATTATGGTAACACCTAGAGGCCAGAGCTCCACTGTGCAAGGCACTGCACAAACATGCACAAGGGGCTAGCTCTTGCTTTGAGGAATATATTGTAAATGTAAGCAGCAAGTAAGTAATGCAGCGAAGTGCAGTACAAGAACAAGCAAGATGCTGGTGGCCAACATGAAAAAAGTGATGGCAATGACTCATCTGTCGAATTGTAGTTGGGTTTTGTAAAGCCCTACACTGGAGAAGACTTCCCAGGATTTATTTTTAAGAAGCCTTTGCACCTTAGACAGGTTTTGTGAGGAATTACGTTGAGTGTGTGGTGTGTTGGATGCATACACTAGCATCCATCACTAGCTTCACTTTCTAAATATTTTGATAGGATTTTCATTATCTTTTCATTGGTGACTAATAGTCTATGAGTTAAAAATTGGCCTAAAGATGGTAGCCCCTTATATAAGAAGTCAACATGGATTTACATATGTCCTGAAGAATGAGAACTTTGGGTTTTCAAGTTTTTCTTTTCCATGTTACCTAACATGTCTGAAGAAAAGTTATTGACAGTGTTGAATAGCCTTAGAACTACATTGTCCCTGTCCTCTGCCCTTGTATACTGAGTTGGTGACAGAAAAAGTCAAAAACCATTATGGTTTCAAAAGATGCCATGAACTCATGGAGAACATTACTATTGGTATCTGTTTAAACATCACAGCTAATGCCCTCCTACTCTCAGCTGGAGAATGTTATCAGACCTGACAGTGGCTTACCACATGGGATCAGGTTTGGGGACTGAGTGTTAGTACTGGATTTGGTTCAAGTACTGAGCCAGTTGTAGAGGGAGTTTGTTACTGTCCGTGACGATCTTTTTCTATTCTTATAAAACAGCTGTGAGAGCCTCCTTGGAAGTGGGTGACATTTGGCTGGTGAGCTAGCTGTGAAAAAGTTGCAAGTTTTGTGATATTTATCACATGCCAAGATTTTGCTCTGGCAGCAAGTCTTCCATGGAGCATTATTCTTCTCATTATCAATGGCACTGGACAGCTTTCTAATGTCTTCCCTGAACAATTTCCAAAACTATCTGGCTGGCTGGGAAATACTCAGTGATACACAAAGCTCACATATGCCAGCTGTTGACCCATCTGTGGTGCCTGGCACAGGTTCTCCCTACATGGACTCGCATGAGATGGAAACTGCAGCCTGCAGTTTGGGAGGACAGTCAGATCCATGTCCAACAGCCCTGAAATAGGACTGGCTTGTCATGTATCACCTGTAAGTCCCACCTCACTTTGCTTGTTGCAAAGAAATGGTTAAAGAGCAGAAGGGTCAAGAGCTCCATTTTATAATGTAAACACAAAGTCACACACATAAAATAGATGACAGAGAGATTTGCAGTGTATGTTAGGCTTCTTTTTTGTTCAGCAGCACATTCTAATTTCATTCACCCCTTTTAACTCATCCCTTATCTCTTCTAAATTACATTTTTCTATTTCTATATTGTTATATTTTCACTACAGATAGTGGGAGAAACCTTCTTCCTAAATCCTCAAAAACTGATTTCAGTAGTGGAGTCACTATGAAACAGGCTATCACAAATCTTGATAAATCTTGAGCTGATCCTGGTAGCCATTGGCAGAGGTATCTTTGTAGACTCACTTCTTCAGACTTACCCTTAATTCAGTAGCACGTTTTTCTGATTGTTAATTTTAAAATTAGTCAGGAAAAATTGTCAGATTAAGAGATGAGATGATGCAATTACGTTAATTTGACAAGAGAGAGTATGAATAATACAGGTCATATTTTTATCACAGATAACTGAGGGTTATTAACTGTACAAGTATTTCTGGTATCAAACCTGATGAGGTCTGGAGAAGACCAATACAAGAGTACATACTGCATTTCAGGCAGCAAAACAGTGATTAACCATGAAGACATCTGGAGATATGATTTTCTTCAATGGCATATTATTGCTAGCAGAAAGTTAAAGTTTTCTTCTCCCATCAGCTTTCCTGTGAATACAAAAACAATGTCAGCAGACATTTGACAGCAAAGGCTCTGTATCTGGATGGTGTTTTTCCCACTTCCCTGCAGTTTCATAGCCTTCACTTTCCTTCCAGCTTTACCTGGCAGAGAAAGTGAGGAGGGCAGCAAGACTATCCCATCGACCTTTGGTGAAGGCTGCACTCTCCTTCACCCTCATGCTTTTCTGTGCTCACTCCAGATGTGAGTTCATGATGCTTGCAGATTAACACCCACGCTAGCTTCAAGACTGAATGCTGTCCTTCAGGTGGATTTATGGATGTAAGTGGATGCCTTTTCATATTTTATTGCATGGTGCAAAGCCTTTATATTTAGCCTGGAAAAATTGCATCACAGATTCTGCAGACCTAATAGCTCAGCTTTTTGATTTCTTGTTCTGGACTCCCTTCAATCTCATGCACTGTCAAACAGATTTCATTGTCCAAATCTCACTTTGTTTTCAAGCATTAGTTTATGTGTCGTGTTTTGTGTTCATTTAGGGCACAGAAGCACCTCCTTCAAAAGCTGTAAAATGGCTTTTACTATTGGAGACCGGGAATCAAATCTCTGCTTTGAAGACAATAGCTCTGATTCCTTCTTCCTGTTATGGCACTGGGGAAGCAGTGGGGAATCAATCTCAGGAAATGTCATTTCATGGTGCTTTTTGTTCTTCCAGGCTTGAGAATCAAAGGACCAGGGAGAGAATAGAGTGACCTGGCTCTTTTGTCAGTAGAGCAGCACAGTGTATCACCAAGGTATTACTGAAGTCACTAAGAGAGGCAATTTAATCAAATGTGATTTGTTCAGAAGCTCACTTGCCTAGTGCTGGCATCTTCCTGATATTCCTGTGAGTACTGGTCAAATCCTGACTACAAAGGGAACAATGTATTATTTGCACTGGCTGATAACTTACATATCAAAATATACTTTTATCATCCAAGTGAAACCATTTTCAGTGACTACACAAACCAAAGAGGTAAATTTTCCTAAATGGATATAACTATTTTTTCATTAAGTATCTATTTCATAGGTCTCATTCTTTACTATCATCTTACAACCTACAAGCTTTTCTCAGTAAAAAAAAAATATCTGCAGTCTTTAACCATTTATTTAAGTAGTACTTTGCGTAGTTCTATCAATAATCTCTAAAATTTTGTTTCGTTTTCTATTTAGCAAATGCCTGACAGAAGCCATTTCGTGGTACAAAGATCCAAGCCAATACTCCTCCCAAACACAGCCGTTCAATATTTAAGACATGTTTTGCTGTTGTTAAATCAAAACTGCTTTGTTTTGGACTTGTTCATAAATGTGGAGCATTGTGCAAACTTGACAGTCCTGGGAAAAACTTTTGAGTAATTCATTGGCAAAAGTGCAATAGTTTTCATCCCTATGGTGAATAAACCCGGGGAGTCAGGACACTGATGAAATACATGGACTTCTCGTTCTCCCTAGAGAGGAGACACGGAGACACAGCAAGTTCCTCTGTGCCAGGCCCTCTGAGGTTTTGCTGCTCAGTGAGACTTCAGATTGTAGCTTAATATTTGTCATGACACAACAAGTAAATAAATACCTTGGCACAAAGCCTGGAGCCTGTCAGCACTGCCCCTGCTACAACCTCCTGTTCAAAATACAGAGTTCTATCATCTTTCACGTAAAGCCTGTTCATAGGAAATGACCTAGGATATGTTTAATTTCCTTCTTTGACTGCTGGATGTCACCTAGATAAACCCCAGGTCCAGAGAACTTCACTGAGAGCATTATGACAAAGTAGCTGTGAGGGCCATTACTTGTCAAAGTCATTTAATTTACAGTGAAATGCTTCATAGTTGGTCTGTGCAAAATCAGCTTAAGCAAAAGGCTTCTATCTGTGTTATTTCCCCTAAATGCTAAAGTATAGAACTGTTACAGCAGCTGTTTAATGAAACATTTCACAACCATGAAGATTTTCACTCTAGATAGGAGCACCAGTGCTGAGTCTTTTTATCCCTTCAGTGCTGTACATATTCCTAAGAATTCTTGCTGAAAAGTGAAATGCTATCAAAAATGTACTGGGAATAGGAAAGTAGTTTTTATCATTAGTTTTTCTCCAGTAATAATTATTGAGTTCAAGTATTATAGTCGTGGAATTGGGTATATTTCTGATGGGGGAGGGTACATGGGAAAGAAGGACAGATGTGAAACCAAAAATATTGTGTGTTATATATTGAAATCAGAGAGCAGAAAAAGAAGAGTGCTATTCAAGGAAAGATACTGATGAGAGTTTCCAAATCAAGTGTGACCTACGGATGAAGGAAAGAAAAAGAATAAACAATTGAATTTGGGTATTTACCTGTACTCATGTCCTGGAAGAGCATTACATACTGTTGGAAATCTATGGTTCTGGAGGTCCTTCCTCCTTTACACCTTGGATTTAGCTACTTTGAAAGGAGGCTTTCAGGACACGGAAATTTTTCACAGCCTCAACTTGCTGTAGATGATGAGGTCCCCGGGGTGCACACCAGTGACCATCTGCCTCTTAGTCTACACAGTGAATCTCTTTGGGGTGTGAAACATATATTAAGGGATCTGACAAGGAAGACACAAAGCAATAGTGCATTAATAGAAAGGTGTCCTTGGACTATCCTTCTGGCCCTAAATCTCTGAGTCTGTGAATACCTCTCTTGGGAAAAAAAAAAGGGTTCTCTAGTACCTTGTTTCTTCTCTTTTTGGAAAGTATTTAATTTTTTTTAAGAGATGAAATAGCGTTTTTTTCCTTTCATTCAAAATGTTAACCTTTCGAAATCAACAGGAAACACAACGTAACCCAGTATGTCAATTCTATTTCCCCTCTGATGGCTATTTATAATTGCTACTCAAGTAAGAAATCTGCTTCTGACCTTTGGTGCTAGAATATACTTGAAATTCATGCCTCACTGTGCTGTCAGCTCCTTTTCATGCATGCATTTATATGTGGGCTAATAAATACGAGTTTGGGAGCAAAAGCTCTAGCAGTGAAATCCAGCTTGCAATTTTGCTGTGAGGCATGCTTGAAAAAACCTTGTATAGAAACTGAAGGAGAATGATTTATCACTTAGAGCAGCTTTGAATATGACATCACTGTTTATAACTGACATTAGCAAGAAATTTTAATGTCAGAGTCATGCATATGACAATATCACTAAAGTTTAAGTAATGCAGAGATGCATATTTTAATTAGTGCTCTTTGTTGAAACTTATTTTGCCTGAATCTATGATATAAAAGTTTATTTTAATATTATCCAGGCTACACTTTTTTTTATTACAATACATTTAATTTCAGTCTGTGTGCATCAAAACAAACCAGTGCCCTGTATATCCAAAGAGTAGAATACTATGAAATGAACTCAGCTATCTCAGGCTATATGTTTTTGCTCTACATCTTCAAAATAATATACCAATCAAAGAGAAATTATTTATGCGGGTGATGCTTGCCAGATGCTGTGATATAATGGGATGCATTGAATCCTTTTGTCCTCACAGCTAAGCATAGGGCTATTCCTTAGAGTCTTCACCAGTGGATATCTAAGGATTCTAAAGTGGATAGGAACAGGAACTTCTGCTGAGGCACAACCTAAGCAGTAGTTGCTAACAATATATCTCAACATTTTATCTTCGGCGTACCATAGATAAAAATCTTCTGTATATCAATCACACTATAATATGCAAACTGAATATTAAAGCTAAAATAAATTCAGAAAAAAGTGTCAATTAAAGTAAGGCAATAAAGTAACCATTGGTTTGTAACATAGTGTTATGCTCCTAGATTTTGAGAAACAGAGAAGGTTATTTAATGATGAAAGTTGTGTGTGAATAGACAAGAGTTTGAGGAGAGAATCTCTTTCTGTTACCTGGAAGCTGTCAGTGAAATTGCTGCAGGAATGTATCCATTATGACAGAACAATATTTGGGCATTTACAACACCTCTAGAGCTTTAGGCACGTAAGGACAAAATTATCCATGGTTCTGGTCTGAATATAAAACTGCAGGAATAGGGATGTTTTTATTTTCACTTTTCTGTGTCTTCTTCATGCCAGATTCAAATGAAAGCCAGTATTGTCTTTCAGGGCCAAATCATGTTTTAAAAACTAGGCAGACTCTCTGTCCCTTTTATAAACTCACATGCACTTGTGTAAAAATGCTTCAGTAGAACATAACACCAATTATCTTTAAAATTAGTTTTGTGATAAAGAATTAATTTTTAAACACATTTTCCTGTAACAACTTGGTTATTACTTCCTGTAACAACTTTCAACAACAGTTGAAATAGTGTTAGTGCAGATAACATTAAAATCACTACCTTCTAGAGAAGTATCTAAGAGTCCACATACGGTTTGGTGTAAGAATGATGGTGAATTGTTCCTGCAACTTTAACAGGCAAAGAACACTGAGCACTGGAGTTAGGAGAAAAATCTGTCATTTGGAAATGGTTTCTGCTTGATTTGGTTCAGTGTAATATCAAAACCACTTTTCACTTTGAAGTATTTGTATTTTACTTATTTGGCTTTGGAAAAGGAAATCTCAAAATCAAATACATTTTTTGCCTAAACATTTTTTTTTTTTATTTGGATCCAAATGACAGATGTCTTTGCATTGAATTCAGTAGCTTTGGATCAAGTGCTGATTTCTCTAGGGCTGCAGCAGCTGGCTGGGGCTGGCTGTAGCTTGTACTAAATGTTGCGGGGCTCTCAGTTCAGTTGCAATCAGACAGGGGTGGACACACGCAAGCTGATACAGGCGGCAGTGCAGGCACCTGGGGAACAGCAGTGTTGCCAAGAACTGAAAGCCTGAACTCTTACCTCTAGGGAAGCGTGTACAGGACAAAGATAAAGCAGAAATTATCTGGTGGTTCGAGAAATACAGGATCTTTTTGTTTTATCTTGAGAGCAAACCCAGAGTGTTTCTGGTCGTATCAGCCCAGACTCTTCTATATACCGTCTACTTTCAGTTCCTCAGGGGATTAATGGTCTGATTGAAGAGCACTCACTGTCCCATTGATCTCATTTCACTGTGTATAAGCACTGACATTCTTATGCAAAAGTGGCTGAAATTAACATGAATGACTCCACAAACTGCTAGCTAGGACATCTGTGAAAGAGACACTGTCTCAGATTTGCTCATGGCTGATTGTGAGCAAGTAATGTAAAAAGATCCCAAAACCCTAGGAAAGGTCCACAGTAATGTATTCCTAGGGTCATATGAGCAGGTCTTCCTTGATCTCACTTACTGGACCTATTTGATTTTGAACAAAATATTTTAAATATTAATCAGCTCAGAGAGTCCCTGGGAATGGTGCTTCATCCTGGCAGGTGGAGTACTTGCTTGAGAGGTGGAATATCTGTGTGCAACGAATTTTTAATAATTTTACGTGCAGTTGAAGAAACACAGTAAGAGAGTTTGAGAAGCCATCATCATTTTGGCCTAGAGTGCCAGCTGTCAGGTCATGGTTAGAGCTTTTCCCAGGCAGGTGGCAACTATACTGACCCTTGTCCTGGCTGCTGTGCATGATCTGCTGGCTAATTGGATAAAACAGGCTGACAAATTTCTTCCCTTGTTATCCTGAGAGAATCAGCAGAAAGCATTGTACATATGGTGAATTAGAATCAACCATTTCAGCTATTTTTTCTAGTTCTTATTAAACTCTTTCATTTACAAAAAAAAAAGTACGGAAGTATGGAAAAAGATGGACAGATGAGCTAAGCCCCCCTTGTGGACTAATAAACCTGTATTCAGAATATTTTTCACTTGATCCATTAGTTTTTCCTAAAAGAGTAAAACATGCATTCATTATAAGAGTGTAGAAAAGCCATATGTTTTATATTTCAGTGTTTGGTTTGAGATCTTGACAGAAAATACTTGATCTTGAAGGTCAAGGATGTGTGGCTAAAAGTGAAAAAAAGTTATTAATTCTAAATTGGAATGTGTTTTTGAGTGCTGTAGGACCATTTTGATTCTTTTATATGTTCTCTTATCCTTCATCCTCTGGCTGAAAACAATTATACCTGATATAATTTTTCATTCCTTTCTTGTAGCTTGTTTTATCCATTTTCTTGCAAGTTTAACTATCCCATTCTTATTTGCCTTTTCCTAGTCTTTTATTATCTGGAGCACATAATTTCTCCTCTTTCCTTAATTCTTCAACTGCCTTCATCCAGATCCTGTATTCTAAATAAGGAAACATCACTGGTTTTGAACAGCATCCTGTAATTTCATCATGGATTTTTGTCATTTCTATGTACATTCTACTGCTTTAGCTTTCGTGACAAGCGTATATTGAGCCAAGATTTTAGAAGACTGTAAGGGTGCTTCTTCGTCAAGTCAAGCAGGTAATTTATGTTCCTCTGTTTCCATTTAGTATTGTGTGACATACCTGAATATGTTTGTGTAGTTCTATACAAGAAAAAATATTTACAAAATCCAGCATCTGAGGCTGTAGAAATACCATTGTGTAAGGCCTTAATAATGCCTGAAAACTTTTTTTTACTAATTTACAACTAACAAACCTGTGATGACTGATGAGAAAATAGCATAATTAAGGAGGAAAGGTAGGTTAAATGTCAGTGCACTTGTCTGTTTATAAGTACCAAGATATTTGCATAAGCTTGTTTGTATATTATGTCTGTCCCTCTTTCTGCTTAGCACTTCATATTTGCCAAGTTCCTTGTCTGAGGAGACTGCAAACTGGCAAGGTAGAAACAATAGTTTATAAAGCATTTGTACTAAAAGCATAGTTCAAGAAGAATTCAGTCCTGATGTGAGTTTCAAGAGAATATAATAATGCAATTAAGAGTAACGTGGCAGCCAAGGAGGAGCAGGATTTCTGTAATGCAGCCCATGAAATAATACTGAGATGAAACTGGACAAAAGCTATTTAAGCCTGACTGCTGATGCACTTTCTAATGGTGACATCTATCAGAGTGATACAGTCTCCAGAGGGAAGCAGTAGAAACTCCAGCAGTGAATAATCTAAAAATTAGTCTGCTAAACCACTTGAAAACATAGTAAATTTAAGAGGTCTGTGTTGGCAGAGGACAGCCAAAAAATCCAAACCATGTTCTTTCCGGTGCTCAGTACTGTGAGTCTGGGACAGCTACAGCACTCTTGCCTTTCACTTCTCCAATATATCTAACCAAACTAGCTTATTTTGTAACACTTGGGAGAGGGAGCAATGTACTGTATTAAATACTTACACTTATGAGGTGCATATATGTCATGAAATTTATGGCAGTTCCTTTCTTCGCAGCAGAAGAATTTCTTCTTACAGTCTTTTCCATCGAAACAAATAATTCAATTGGATTCAGGTGCCAAAATAAAATGTGAACAGGTACAGTTCCACAAAATTGTCAAAGCCAACCATACAAAGTGATATACTCCAATGTCTGTAAACTGTATTTTTCCAAAATCGAGTTTGGAATACCCTGTATAGTGGAAACTAATCTCAACTTCATTTTCTAGCGACAGCATGTAAGCTACAACAAGATATAAAAAATACTCAAATTAATTTTCACACTGTGTTAAGTTTTCTATTCCTTTATACTGGAGCAGTATTTTCATTTTATTCAAATTGGATTATTCTCCAAATAAAATGGAAATTTAAATTATAGGCAATGGTTTAGGGATTTTGCAAATAGCTAATCACCCTTAATTATTGTAGAAAGAAGTAGAAACAAAAGTCAGATGGATACAGTGTTTGTGTTGTTACCAATGAAGCATTATCAAAACACTCAACTGTAAGTATGACACTTTCTGACACCAGCTTAAGTATAAGATCTTACCATCTGTTCCACAAAAAGATGGTGGTAGTTTTTTAACTATGGGTTCACCTGTAGCACAAACCGTGAAAGGTAAATAACAACGCTCCTTAGCTTTGCTTGAAGACAGAACCATTGCAAACATTGATTCTGATATTTCTTTTATCTTTTCCCGCTGCAGCTATATACAGCTGAAGAAGGTGTAACTCCTGTAGACGATTAACCCTAAGAATCTCCAACTCTCCATACAGGTTGAAGAAATATCTGTTCATTGAATTCAGTTAGGACTTTTTTCCAAGGTCCACAGAGAGTGATGCACTCCTGCCTCTGCATTATCCAGGATACCAGCTCCCAAAGATCTCATTGGTGTTGAACAAACTACAGACACAGACATTTTTCTAATCTCTTCTTTAAGAGTTTTGCAGCCTACTTAATAGTTGATGTGCAGGTAAAATGAAAAATTGGACATGATCAAAAAGAAGTGATGGGAAAACTACAACAGCACTATGGCTTATCTCGCCTGCGCAGAACTGGAAGGGTGTGATGTACTTTAACTTGTTAAGTAGGTTTACTAAAAGACTCCAAGGCTGCTGCTGCTGTGCTTTAGCTCTTCACATCTTTACATGCTGCCCTTAAGCTTGCCTTTGCCTCTATCATTCCCTTTGCCTTAAATAGCTTATTTTTACATTTTCCCCATGAGACAATTCTTTTGGCATCTCTCCAGGGCACAGGATGCTGCAGAGAAGACAAATGTTTCATGGCAGAGCTGAGGAGAGGACAGTCGTCTTTTTATGGGGCTGATGAGGGTCAGCTATTCCCCCAGGGAGGCTTAAAACATCATATCTGAAGCTTGACCATTGCCTGGGCTGTACAGTAGTTCACAAAATCAGAGGTCTCAACTCACCTCAAAGCCAGCAGTGCTCCCATGTTAAAGCAGAGGGAAGAGGTGAAAAATTTTTTTGTTCTTGAGGTTCATTGGTGAGGTCTGAACCGAATATTGATGTTCTGCTGTGCTAAAAAGCTGGACTTAGAGCAGTATGTCTTGCTCAGAAAAGAGCTCAGTGGCTGGGTGTCACAAACGAGTGTTTTAAGATCACTTAGGGAACCACCAGCAAAGGCAAACAGATTTAACATAAAAGCAACAGCGTGACAAGAGTTCATTGGCAAGGTTCACTCTGCTACTTACTAGATGGTTAAAGTATACAGAGGAAAAGCAACAAATAAAAATCCAGAGTCAATCAATCGAAACCAAAAGAAGCTAAAAATCATCTATGTGGAGGTGAGGCGGCATGGGGTAGTGTGTGTGGGAGTGGAGGGAGGGGTGGTGATGATGGTGGTGGTGGATGAGTGGATGGGTGGGTGTGAGACGAAAGGATAGAAAGGGGAAGGATAAGAAGGAGTACAGCCTAAAGGCCTAACAGCCCTTAATTTAACATCGTTTAAATTTAACAGTATATAAACTTAGCAGCAGTTAACTTAAAAACTTACAACTTTGGTTAAACAATTTAGCAAATGATTCATATAGGATTTACTATACCATGACAGCATCTTAGTTACAGGCCTAACTTACATACAAATCTCAAGTACTTAAGAATCCGGGAAAACAGCATTTCTCCCACATTTACTCTATCATATGCACACTTACATGCTCATAGACATAAAGAGTCTGTTCAAGGTACCTCTGAAAAATTACCCTTGAAGGTAATGAAATAATCGCTTTGGAAACCTTTGCATCTTCTTAGTGGGTTAAGGTTTGAGCGCTGAGGAGTGGGCGCATCAGCCCAGAATCTGAGGTCACTCAGCGATGCTCCAAGTTCAGCAAACCTGAGAGTTCGCTGGTTCTGGGATGCCCCACTCAGAGTGAGGTTGCTGGTCACAGCCACTGTGGTCCAGGAGAGCTCGAAGGGTCTCATTTTGGACCACTGTTTATAGGGCACCCAGTGAATAGGCTTCCGTCATAACAATGTTTCCTCCTGGCTGCATTCTGTGTTGGAAACCTTCTTTGAAGGTGTGAGAAAAAAAATGTTATGCCATTCAGACAAAAGTAAAAGTTTCTAAGGCTCTTCATTAAAAAAAAAANAAAAAAAAAAAAAAAAAAGCAGAAGCTCATTAGACAGCGCAAGTTCCTGGGAGCAGACAGTGTTTTTGATAAGCTCAAGAGCTGTTGGTGTTGTTGGCTAACCAGGTGTTGTTGGCTAACTACGAGGCCTGACAAGCATTTCTCAGATGGCGGTGCAGCCTGGAGGTCAGGGAGGATGCACCGCCACACTGGGCTGCATGGAGAGACCTCACCCTTACCCTTTTAGTTACGTTTTCTGGTTATACTCTTGAGCTGTCACCCACGTCCTGCAAAGGTCTTACATTTTGCTGGGCTGGAGTTGCTGCAGCATGGGATCTTCGTGTGCAATCAACACACAAATGTAGTTTATGTTTTCTTGTTTCCTAGAGCATGTATTCCCCAAAACAACGGGAAGACTGTTGTGACACATGGCTTAACTAAAAAAGATATATGATGGTCAACACTTAGTGGGCCTTTTGGTATAGTTTTCAAAGGTTTCTCCACTTAACTCATGGGGAATCAACAATACAACAGGACTACAGGTAGTGAGGTCTCTGGTATTATTTGTTCTTTGAAGGAAGAAATAGGGAAGAAAAACTAATGGCCAGAAAAAGAAAAAGATTTGGAACAAAACATGTTTTAGAAAACATAGTGGGTTTGTTGGTGAGGCAGTTTTGCAGAAACTGGAAACTAAGTATGTTGGGTAATTGTGAGTACATATTTCATTCAGAGAGAAACAAGATTCCTGTAACAAATCTTCCCTTTGCCACAATAGAAAAGAAGGGAATCCTGGATCATTTTGAAATATTTCTGCAGAAAAGCACATTAGACCTAATGACTGCGTGCTAGATGATGGAAGACACTTCACTTATCTGGGAAAAAAATGCTTTTTAATGACTTCATTTTTTCATTTTTAAAAAACAGTAAAGGTGTCATGCTATAGTCTCTCAGAGATGCTCCCAGGTGAGCTGTTGAATGGTAATTTCAGCACACCTAGGGCTTCATACTGTAATATAACCTGTTGTGCCTTACAGCTTAATCACACTGTGACATTTAGAAATCATTCATTGTGGCTGGCAAAAATGTCTTGCAATAACACCATTACTGCAACTTACATTTTTATAGCAATTTTTACTTCTTAGGCAAACACACTGAAGTAGTCTACAAAACATTTTAAGCATATAACAGACGTTGAATCACTGAGCATTATGAATCCCTTATGACCTAGAAGCCTCCCTTATATAATAAAAGTATATCACTTTTTCATAAGGAGTTATCGTAGTTATAAAACATGCATATGTTTTTAATTTAGATAAAACTTCCTTTTCCAAGAGATCATACTGAGTCATGGATTCAGATACCAAAGTTTAAAATACAAGGGAATTCCTTATATCCACTTGGAGACTGGCAGTCTGATAGCAATCAAAGGTTTTAAAGAAATCCATAACACGAGTTGTGGTAAAAAGGGCTTCTAGCAGACTGCTAAGCTTAACTGGGGCTTACTAAACCCTGGAGTGTACAACACACACAATTCAGCATTTAATATTCTTGTTGCTCAAGGAACGGGCTGTCAGTCACATTTGGGAAGAATTCAGCTATTGATATGTCGCAGTGGAATATCAAAATATCCCTTCACCGGTGTGAAATATTCAATTTGCTAAGATTTTTTGTGTCATTTATAAAACTTTACGTGTTCTGGGTACTGCAACCAAAGAAAGAGTTTACTGTTGTTCACGTTCCTCTGTGGCAACTGCATTAGACTTATTCACTGTCAGATGGTCCCTTCTAAACTGGCTGCCTTCTCCATGGATTCTTGGATTTCATTTCCCCATACGGCTGAGAGAGCACCCAGGACATGGTGACATGCAACGGGCTTGTTCCAGGGCTTCAAGGTGCCGTGAACTGTCCTCAATTAAATCAAAAAAATCACAGAATCAGTGACTGCAAGCCTCAGAGCTCACCCAATACAAAACATGACTTAAAGTTGTCACCTTTATCACTGCAATATTGCCGTGATAAGCTCTGAATCAAGTCAGTCCTTAAATAAATTTTGCTTAAGGTATGTTTTAAACTTATAGGAAAAAACCAAAATAACCTTCAAAATCAAAACTTTCCACATGTACTCTGAGCACGATAGAGAAAACCAGTGATGTGACAACCAAACGGAATTATATTATGGTAAATATGAGGAGGCTGCAGCAAGGACAGTGAGACAGATAAATATTACTGATCAGCTCACCCAAGGCAGAGGCGTATGCATTGCATTTTTATATGTGATAGCACATACCTGGAGTGGTCTGAAGTCAAACTGATTTTAAAATAAACACTGTTGGCTATTCACCTACAGCAAAATAAAATCTGTCCCAGACCTTGGGCTGATGTCATCCTTGCAGTCCGTAGCTAGTTTTTCCACTCTTGTGCCATTGCTTCCCTTTTAAGCATTTTTCTATATTGGAAGAAAACAAGGAGAGATTTGTAAGCGGCAGGGGAAAGAAGGGAAGAATGTTTGTCCTCATGTGGCTCAAGCAGAAGCCATGATCTTTTAGTAGTAATGAGTGATCTAAGTTTGGGGTTGTTTTGTGTCTTGAATGCTCAGATGGAGTCTCTGTACTTAACAGAGGAGGCTGGAGGCAGGCCAGGAAGGGAGTGTTAGCTTAATACTGATTTTAATTTCATATGTCACCTCATTGTGGTTGAAATTGAACAGTTATTGCACGTTACTCTCTGTATGAAAACCAACATCCCTTATTATTATGGATATTAACATCAGTTTTTAAAATTTTTGATATTTAAATATTTATCAATGGCTATCATGTATTTGGAGCATAATTTCTTCTTTTAGGCCTGAGAGTGTGTCCGGAAGCTTGAGTTCTGAGCACAGGATTTCTGCAAACAGCAGTGAAGTCCATATGACTCATCAAAAATATTTGGGTCTAATTGCTGCCATTGTCTCATCACACCTATAAGCAGAAAACTTAGTTACAGAGGAATCATGACCAAGTTGTGCCAAAACACAGATGTAGGCCAGGGATTTGGGATGAACATGTAACTAAAAGTCATGTCAGCAGACACCAATTTTTCAGAATCTTAGAAGTTTTGAAATAACCAGTGTTAGTTAATTAAGTGCTGAGTATTTTGATGATTTTTAAATGTTTTAGCAATCACCAAGAGCAAATTCAGTGCAAGAATGAGAAGGAAGAGAGAGTGGATTAACTCTTTAATCATAATTTCCTTAATGTTGTACTTTTAAAGAAAAAAAGAGAAAACTTAAAAAATATAAAGCTAGACTTTCATTTAAATTAAGATATAGAAGTGTGTTATGTTTCACAATATAGTAACTTTGGCTAATTCCTACAAAGCTGTTTTGGCCAAAGGTTTTGTGAATACTTTTGCAGCTGGTGAAACCAGATGACTTTTGAAAGGAGAAAAGCCCTAGGGGAGAGCCTAAAGTTGCAGCACTGCTGCCATACATATTCTAAAAGCCTTCTGAGCATTGTCCAGAAGAAATAGAAGAACAAGGCTGGATCTAAAGCTGTGCAGTTACGTTAAGGACCATTTAGGCACCTGTGAGCCAGAAACTCCTTCCATGTCCAATAGATATGTAAATAGTGAAGTTGTCTCAGTTTTGGCTGGTTGGTTGGTTGGTTTACTGGGAGGCTGCCACTGTGTATATAAACACATATTAGAGAAGCTTCAGCCTTTTGTATTCCTGTAAGCATTTTTATCTTTCTCTCCAAATTGTCCAAACTGAAAGGTAAGCACTGAGAGTGAGTGCTGCACCAGGATCCATACCAAATATAACAGTACTGGGTGTTTTCTTACAGGCTGGCTAAGAAGGGAGAGAGACAGACCACTTACATGCTGTTTCTCTCCACATCTCTCACCTTTCAGAAGAAAGAGGTGAGTAGGAAGGTTATTTTGCATGCAGAGAATACCTGTAAAAGCTGTTTCACTTTCCATCAGCTGTCTGGGATTCATTGCCTCAAAAAGAGGAAGTGCGACCTCTTACTCTCTACAGGACCCTGATGATTTGCCCAAACACAAAACATATAACACATGCGGCCTGAGCCATTCTGGGAAGTGATCACAGTCACAGTGGAAATTCATATTCTATCAATGAAATCTAAATAGATCTCTACACCACAAACATTTACTCATGTAAACCCACGGGATTACTCATGTGATTAAGCATCTGTCAGAACTGAGCCTTAAATATGTCATACATCCAATCTGAATGTGGGTGTGAATATATAATGATGCAAAAATATAAACACACAAATATGCCATCCTCCATGTAGCTGTCAGTGACTGATAGAATCACCTGCTTATCCAAAATGAATTCTTAATTAAAATAAGAGAGTCTTCTTAATGCTTGCTTTTTTTTTTTTCCTGGATGGCTGGAAAATAATTAGAGCTCTAATTAAGCAATTTCACCTGATATAGTTATCTGAACATTAACTCATCAGCAGCGCAGTGAGGGATTTTATGTACTCAGGGAAATCTCCTCATATTCCTTCGAATCCCTTGGGTTTTGTTCCTATCAATTTTATGTAGCCTCCACAGGCTTTTGACCCGGGATTGCACAGACTTTGTTCTGCTTTATTTTTCTGGCGTACATTAGTATAAGACCTCAATGGATTTTATTTTCTTATGGACAGTTAGAATTTGGAGGGTTTTTCTGGTTGTCATTTCATATGTGAAGAAGGCACAAAGCATCCGTGGTAGAAAGGGGCAGGATTTGATGAGTCAGATGAGCTCTGCCTAGGTCTTCGCTCCAATTTACACATTTTTTGGTACTGCCACCACACATGAGCTTCTATGAACTAGGCCCTTCCACTGCATTGTATAACTGTGTGTGTTTCTACATTAGCTGCACAATAAAGGCCTCACAAAAATCTGCCTTCTAGCCATATCCATTTCTTAGGATGTTGCTCAGGACAAACATTCAGAATTACTCTGGCAGGTGAAGTTATGCCCAGCTGCCTGTGCACTGCCAAGATAAACCACAGACCTGCACCACAGTGTCCTTTTAACTTTAAACTGTATGCATGGAAAATGCCCTGCCTCCTGCTGTAAAAAGAAAAATGAATACCTGGACATTTGGAAATTTTTCTATTTAAATGCAGATTGCAGCTTTCCCCAAAATCATTTGGAACCATTATTCCTTTTAGGAGATTTCTCTTCCTAGGGCAGAGGGAGATGGACATGTTGCCTTTTCAACATGTTTTTTGTTCTGTAAAAACCTTTTATGTTTTAGAATCTGGTGAATCTGGCACAGTTTTATTGAAAGAAAAAGAAGAAAAGGACCTTTCTGGAAAAGGAAAAGATTCATTATTTCCAGGGTGTGCGTCCACAGTGAATAAGATTTGGAACCTATATAAACTTAGCCTGGGAAACACTCAGGCTTCTCTAGTAACTCATAGCTGCCATAAGATCAGTAATTACTGAGTAGTCGACAGGTAAAGAGAGATTTAAGCAAATTCCCCATTTACTTGTCACAGACTTAAGGCTACCTGCAGGCTGCTCTAAGCAAGCCATCCGAACAGATTAATTTGGTTTAAGTAGAGTCGTGCCTGTTTCCAGTTATGCTCAAAGGAGTAATGAAACCAATATTTAAGCCTCATGTCTGTTGATATCTATTTGGAGCCAGTTTAAACAGGAGCAGGTCTTTCTGGTAGTCCTCAATGAGTCTTGAACTCCAGCAGTGGGATATGAAGCATAACACTTTTTTTGCTGCCATGCTCTTGTGTTAATTAACTAAGTTATTATGCATCTGACAGTCAAGTTAGTTTAGGGGTTTCTCTAATCCAAAAGATTCATTTAAAATCTAATCATTTAACACCAAAATAACTGCTGCTGAACTCTTACCTTTTTTTTCAATGATCTAGTTCATAAAAATTTATGATGTAGCTGCAGGATAACAAGTTTCTGACAGAATTCTGTTCTATTTCTGATAGAAATGTCTCTTCTCAGGATTTTTTTTTTTTTTTGAGGGATGGGGGCTCTGCACTTTATGCATTAAACCAAATATAAAGGATGTCCAAGGCAGGCTGAAAGTCAGTCCATCCCAGGAGCCTAGGAAGCTCACTGAAAACCATGTGATCTCACTCCTTTCCCAAGGACCTTCACTTTCTTCAGATAAAGCTGATGAATTTTATGTTCCCTACAGAGGAAGGAGCTCAACTTGAGGTACTCTGATGAGGCAAGTGAAGCAATGGGATAGCTCAACAGAGGTACTAAACACTACCTCGAAGGCATTTTAAATTCAAATGTTTTGTCTTTCCTTCAGGTTTATGTGCTGCACGGTTGAGCGTAACAGATGTAAGAATTCTATTCTGCAACTTAACCAGTACTAAATGCAACTGGGAAAGTATGTAGTGTGAGGAAGAATATAAAATACTGATGGCTCTTAATGATTCTTTTGCCCTTTTTTCCCACCACAGAAAATTAAACTAATATATTTACTTGAGTCAGGAGACTGAAACACTGGAATTGAAAAGCGATGCTTCACTGTGAGCAGATTAGAAAGCAGGGACATCTTTTGAAACATTTTATTTAAAAAGACCAGAAAATTATATAGAGCTGTGGATCCTTTACCTCAGTTTACATAGGAGAGACAATTATCACTGATGGGATTCCTGCATTTGTAACACCATGAGGGCTGGCACGTGACCTTAGCTGTGGCCAGCTTGGACCACAGTATTTATCTAATTCGACCTTTTGCATAAACCAAGTTGGAATGTACTTTCATTTCTGAGATTTCTTGGACAAGTTCTCCCTTTCCAACTGGAAATGTTATCTGGTTTTGAACAGCACTTCTGATCATCTGGTTTTCATAACAGATCAGAAAACTTAGCTGTAGCTGCTGCACACCTACATCTCTGGGGCTTGACCCCAGCGTGCCCATAAAGGGTGAAGAGCAGCTTGCTCAGAAGCTAACAAAATGTGCTTAATCTTTCAGGGGATAAGCAGTTGTGATGTATGGTGAGTGTTCTACTGAACAGACCTCCTGACATGGTGTTTATGCTTTACCACTATCTATTATCTACCTGTGGGGAAGGACTTGGGGATTTTCATGGATGAAAAGCTGGACGTGAGCCAACCGCGTGTGTTCACAGCCCAGGTAGACAACTGCATCTTGGGCTCCATCAAAAGGGGAGTGACCAGCAGGTCAGGGGAGGTGATTCTGCCCCTCTATTCCACCCTGGTGTCGCCCTACGTGGAGTACTGCATCCAGCTCTGGGGCCATCCGCACAAGAAAGACATGAACCTGTTGGAATGTGTCCAGGGAAGAGTCACAGAGATGATCAGAGGGCTGGAGAACCTCTTCAACAAACTCAGCCTTACAGAGCTGTGGTTGTTCAGCCTGGAGAAGATAAGGCTTCCTAGGGGTTGTCTAGGACTTAGCTGGGGCCTATATATAAAGAGGAAGAGTTACTTTTTTACATGGACAGATAGTGATAGAACAAGAGTGGAGAACATTTTCAAACCAAAAGAGGGGAGATTTAGATTAGGTATTAAGAAGAAATTTTTTTACTGTGAGGATGGAGAGATACTGTAACAGATTACCCAGAGAAGTTGTGGATGCCCCATCCCTGGAAGTGTTCAAAGCCAAGTTACATTGGGCACTGAGCAAACTGGACTAATGGAAGGTATCCCTGCCCATGGCAGGGGGGCTGGAAGTAGACCTCTTTGAGGTCTCTTCCTACACAAACCATTCTCTAATTCTATAATTTTAGACTTTTGGGTGGTTACACCAATGGAGGGATAATAACAACCAAGACATGTTGTTAGTGAACCTTTTTGCCTACCTTTTCCTCCACTTCAAAGAAGCAAAAGGTGCAGCTGGATATCAGTAATATTATGAAATTCTTCCCAGCTGCCTAATGGTATGAAAAGGTGTTGATACTAGTTCTAGTTAACAGCTGTTGAAATGTAACCCTTAGCAACATAAAGGAGAACATAAAAACGGTCTTCCTAAATGAAAGACCTGACAAATGAGTGGAACGCTTGATAAATAACAAGCACCAAACTCTTTCCTTTTATGAGATGGAGATTTCTCATTTCCTGCTTCTTGTGATTTCTTACAATAGTACTTGGTGCTTATCCTATGCTTTTGTTCTCTAAAGCACTGTATAAACCTTAACTAATTAATCCTCCAAACACTCCATGAATTAAGTAAGAAAGCAATATTTCCATATGCATTCTGCACTGTAGGAGAAATATTAGAACAGACTTTAAAAGGAGCCATTTGCTCATTTATATGTGTTAACCTCTGTGTTAGATATGTCCAAACAACAGGGTTTCTTTTAAGGGCACACAGCAGAGCAGTAACATTTTTCAGCATTTATTTGATTTTTTTTCATTAAATGACTGAAAATTAAGTACATATTTCCCTTCTGCAGCTTGACTTGATCTCTAGCGCAGTGTTTTATGCCTCACTCATCTCTGAGGTAAAACTTACCACATGAAGGTAATATGTTTAATGTGATTTTGGACAGGGCCTTGTATCTCCTACTTGTATGATTTAATCCCTGCTTTCCCATCCTTAGCTTCCCTCTTATAGTGGTGTTTGTGCTATTCTTGCTCATTTCTCTTCTGTCTCAAAACACAGGTTATCTTATAAAATTAGACCCTAAGCACTGGGGTGCTTTGAATTGCATCAAGACTCTGGTTCTAAGTTCATTTGTTCTGCTATTATAATGTCTTGGGACCTACCTGTCTATCTACATCTTCTGTCTGTATGCCACCCTAGTAGATAAATTTGAGCCCACTTTTCTTTTATCTTTTGCTTGCTGGTGAAAGTGCAATTGTCCCTTCCTGCTCAGGATATGTCGGTGGGGACAGCAACCTTACAAGGCTGTGAACAAGTTGTTGGGTAGCTGTTACTACCTGCAGCCACAGTGCCTGACAGAAATTAATATTTCATCATTTACCTGAAGCCATCACTGCTTCCAATACCCCGTATTATGCCAGCTCGTGTTGTCCTGTTTGAATTTTCCTTATATTTTTTCTCACACTGATTTCTTCTATCTTGAATCCCTGGTGTCAAAGATCTCCTTGTTCCCTGTGTTATGTTAGATGAGTGTCAGAAGGTGGCAATGAGAATTTCACTGTAGCTGCTGTGCACCCTATCCCTGAAAAATTATATATAATTGGGATCTTACCCTGTAACCTTTTTACTCCTTAATTTACCCATCCGTCACATCAGGGTTTCTGAGACTAATGAAAATTAGGAAAGTTTATTTTCAATGAAATAACCAAATAAATTCTACTGAAGTCTATTTAAATTAGTACTCATGAAAATTTAATGTTCACTGTAACATTACGGTTACATCAGGTACTGCACCTAACATTAAATCATCTGTGACATGCACAGTCTGCCTTCCAGAAGAAACTCTTTGACAGAAATTAAACAATAGTGATGCAAGAAAATGGTTTTCCACATACTTGCTATGTGTAGGCTTATTTTGGGTCAGTTTTTTTCCTTCATCACCAACACACACTCTCCTGCTTGTCCTGGGCCTCTGTTTCAGCATATATAATGTGCCTTCATAGCCTCCAGGCTATTCAGTAGAGGGTAAAGTAAATTATTATTTTGTTGTGGTTTGATTATTGGATTTCTTTTTTTCTTAATTTCACATTCTTAAGCCGCCATTATATACTCTGTTAAACATACTGCTCTCTGTTGCCTTTAACCAGAATTCCTTTTGGATTTGAGAGATTCCCCTTGGCTTGATAGTAGTGCCTCTGAGTTTGAGCTTCCAGCCTTCCTGTGTTAACAGACTAATTGTTTGCTCTCTTCTAAAATGTGGCTCAACCTATGGTTTATCCAACAATTTCTATTTTTATCAGACTTAAATGCATTTGTATCATGGAGAATGCGCTTGCAGCTATTAGAATTCTCCTGAGCTTGTTTTTGACTTGTAAGCCATAGACGTTTAACGAAAAGCATGAGATTGTGTTCAATTACGTCCTATCAGACAGGACAATTTGCCACTGTCCTGTGTTAGTACTGGCAAGCCTTTTTTGTTGTGTTTCAGACAGCCACACTCACTCAAAGGAACAGACAGGGCAGTTTTTATACCAGTTTGCTCAGGTTTATTTGGTACCTTCTGTTGCAAGTCAGTGGGTTTCCTTTTCATAAATTATTATTATTATTTTAATTTTAATGCTAAAAGAAGAATGTACAACGCACTGCTTGGAGGACATCTGTTGTCTACCGAATTTTCATTTTTCTGTCCCAGCTCCTCAGGACCTGCAACAGTTTAAAGTCACCTTATCTAGTTTTCCAAACTCTTGCCTTCTCCATGGCTGCCTTAAATTATCATTTGTACTACACAGAATGATCAAGGTGCTGGCCTAATTTCAAAGCAAGAAAAATACTTTTTATGAAGATATAGCTATAAATTTTATCAAATATAGGAGAAATTATTAGATATCATCTTGTACTGTCCAGAACACAAATTTCAGAATAGCTAAAAATCCTGTGGCAGCACAGTGATTTCCATGCCAACACGCAGACTGGGAGAAGTGCTGCTTCACTTGCATCCATGTGAGGTCTCAACTCAGCTTTTGTGGAAGCACTGTCTATAGCTCTGTGAGGAGCTCCTATATGCCATAATTCTTGCCTGTGTGCAAGCAACACTCAGAAACTAAGAAATAATGTTGTCCCTTTTATTCTACTCCATGTTCCCTATTTTCTAGAATTTCCTAAGCCAGTGCTCTGTCAGAGAAATAGCACATTGCATACTATTTTGTTCATCTTGAACACTCTAGTTTTGTGATCCTTCTGCCACAGGTTCTTGGGTTTTTTATTTACTTTTAGAGATTCACATATGGTCGGAAGGTCAGAGTCTGCCCAGAAACATTTAACTTGCATTATACAGCAAAAAGCAGATGATGAAATCTTGTTCTTCATGTAGTCTTGTTCTTAGTTATTTTATTCTAAAGTCAATTAGCAACTGGGTTTTTAGAAGTTGCAAGGTAGACATTTGACCTTCAGGTCAGTGAAAAGGTCCTCTGTTTTTCCACTCTGCCTCAGCCTCATCTGATAAAAATCAGATGCATGTGAAATATATTTATAGAATGGGGAGTAATACTACCAAAAGTATTAGATACATCAGAATCTGTGGAAATCAGCAACCATGAAAAATATCTGATGTTTTACATTTACCACTCCTTATTACATGCAGAGCAAAATGTCCTTTGAGTTTTCTTCTGGTTTTTTTTGACATTTCTAAAGAGATTCAGTTACTCTGATAGAGCTTTCAGCACCTCCATCCTTTCATTCAGAGTATTTTAGTACATTTTCTTTTACTCTTTATCCATGTGGGTAATCTCTCTGATCTATTGTTTGTCTCAGAGCTTTTTAATTTATTGTTTCAGTTTCTACTGCCTTTGAATTATGAAACAAAAGCTGCTTAAAAGTGCAATTTCCTTTCAGCATCAACAGCAGTCAAGAGACCAAATAGATTCAACAGACTCCCAAAGTACAGCAGCTTAAAACCACCTTAGTCTCTTGGCAAGAGATTGCTAAATTTTCAGAGAAGTGGAAGGTTTGAAGGCTGTGAGCTTTGGTTGAAATAGGGGAGAAAAGGGAACAAGCCTAAAGGCAGAGGGAAATAAGGTCTGTTTTGTCTCTTCTGTCATCCATAAATCCAAACGTTCACTTTAAGGACATGGCAGCTTTTCACAATATTCTGCTCCTTTTCAGTCAATCCTTTCAAAAATAAAAGCCTTTTACGCAAACACATTAGCTACCCCTCCTCAAACCCATCTATATATTATATATAATTCATGAAAGAAAGCATAAGGATTTATGAGAAACACATTGCACCCAAGAATTAACCACTCCGAAGTAAAACAGATAAAATTGGATATAATACACAAATGTCAAGTGGCTCAAAAATGTGTGATTTGTCATTAATGTAATGGAATTTTGGAAATATAAACAAGGAAGCTGTTAAACTTCAGGTAAAAACCCAAAACATTCAGTGGGGTATTAGTTATATCTGGAGAACAAGTTTTATCCTTTAAGAAAGAAATAATTGGTCTGCAGTATAAGATTTCTGTGAAAACTATCCACTCGGAAATGTGTGCCTTTGCCTGCTGTTAGTGGAAGTGCTGTGACAGGTTTGTCAGTCACTCAAGCTGCGGTGCTGCAAAAGCAGCACAGCACTTCTATTTCAAGTGAGTCTGTCGAGCTACTTCTGTAACAAACCAGCCTCCACTTCTCCTCCAGTACAAACAGCAATCTTCGGCATTTCAATCACATCAGACTCTTTGGCGGAGGGAGAAATTTTCAGCACTATTGTATGCAAAACATACAAAAACTTTTCCAGTTTCTTTTCTTTCACCATCCAACAAACATATCAAAAACCCTGACAAGAAGAAAAGACTTCTTTAAAAAGTAATATTTTCTAAGAATTTAAGAAATCATAGCAACAAGGCAAAAGCATCAGTTCTAATGGATGGTTGGAAAGTTTTCAAAGGCAATTAAAGAAATTGTGGGCTGCAGAATTCAGGTGTAGGAGTAACAGATCTGAGGGCTGTATTTTTAATGGACTTTTCTGGTAAGCTGTCAAGACACTTTTCCCCTGTGAATTTTCAATAATTTTTCTGACTCTCTCCATCTTATTTGCTGTTTATTCAATTATGGTCATTACCAGAAACTGTTCCTATTTCACTTAAATCATTAATTCCCAAACTGCTCACCAAACACTGACATGTACTAGCCTGTAATAAGCAAGATCCATTCTCAATAAAACAGTGTGGGTTTTCTAGGCCCTTTCACATGGGATATTTTGACCACCATTGGAAATGTGCCTAGTTTTTAAATGGAGCAAACCTATAAGAAACACTATTTTACCAAGAGATGGGAGTGTTATTGTTAGACAGTAACAACAATGCCAACACCAAGAAGGGAGACAGTTAAATCACTACTATCTTGACTGTTAACAGATGTGAAACCGGTAAAACAGATTCTCACAAACTGCATCTGGACTGAGCTGAAGCATTCTGCAATGCATCCTGGCTCCTGGTTACTTGAGCATCAAGTTGGGATCAGGCCACGTGAACCTCCTGCAGGCAAGAGGGCCTGGTGGAAGAGAGAGATTCTGCCAGCTGGGCCATGGGAGATGACTCGGATCCATAATCTACGTGCTCAGCTTCTGCAGAGAGATTGTGCTTTAGGGGCAAGCCATGAATCTCAGGGTCAACTGAGAACTCCTTTGGTACTGTGATATACAGTGGGATTTTGATGAGGATTGGATCTAGTGGCTGGAGCAGTTTTAGATGAGGGAAGAGCTGAGTCAGAAACAAGAAGCTGAGCAATAAAACAATTAATGTCTTACTTTTTCCTTTTCCAGCTGCATCTCTTCTGAATAGTATCAGCAGAGTTTAGCCAGCTGTGTTACACAATTTCTTTAGTAAAATAGAATTCCCTTTCTTATCTAGCATATTGTTTTGCTGTGTAACATATGGGTTTAGGTTGTGGCAAATTTCAGTTTGACTGTAATGAAACAATAACCACCCTCGTTGAAGGCATATATTTCTGAATAGAAAGAAAGAAATATTTCTGTAACTTTCCTGCCCTCAGAAGCACATTCAGAAGTGACCAGATTATATAATTCTCCATTTTGGTCTTGGAGCTAAAGTTTCTGGGTGCTAGAGGTATATCCAGTGACTGTTTTGGGGGATGGGGGAAATTCTAGGGAGAGTTTATTTGTCAGTGCTTCCTGTGCTACTGGACAGAACAGGTTCATAAACACTGTCAGATCATGGAGCTGGGATCTGTGGCTTGACCCTGGAGCTCTCCAGTGGTTTCTTCAGCCCACTGCCTATTTCCCCAGCCAGTCATCTGGCTCTCTTCAATCCCTCTGTTTTCTCTCTTCTAAGTTCCTCTCCCTACTCTCATTTTCTTTGCCTGCAGTGTCTCAGCCTGCACTCTTCAGGTATGTCATACCAATCCCACTTGCCCATCCATGTCCAACGGTCCTTTCTCAACTCTGTTGATGCCCACTTTCCTTGCTCTTGGATCCCAGTCCTAGTCTATCTCCAACCTTTTAATCAGTCTCAGATCAGCTCCATGCTCTCTCCTTGACTCTTTCAGTAGTCTCACTTCCTCTCTGGTCTCATCCTTTTGCATCCTGGCATGTCTCACACAGTTGTTCTTCCTGTTGTTTCTCCAGTTCCTATTAATCTGTCCAAAATTGCTTAAGCTCTAGTAACAAGCTTCTCCAAGTTTTTTAAGCATTTGTCTGAGCCAGCCAAATAACTCTTTGCATTTTTTAATAGCTCCCAGTCCTGTCTCTTTCAACTTTTTTGCTTGCTCAGCAAAGTCCTGTTTACCTTGACTCATCTCATCTTTGGATCACCATTCCCTCACAACATTTCAACCTAAACAATTTGTAGAAATAGCAAAGGACTTAATAATATGAAGCACTGGGAAATTTGAACAGGGGATGGTGTTAGCCTACATACAACATGCACTGCAATCTCACTAGAGTAACACGCTTGTCTTTGTTTTGCTGTGTATCCATAAAGTGCAGTGAAAGCCATTAGAACCATTTATTTTTATTTTACTGTCTACCAATAGTGTAAGTAATTGCCCATTAGAACTTAGATCTTTCGTACTTTGAAGAAAATTGAAAGCACATCACGTAACAGAAAATGGTAGTTGAAACAATAAGCCAGATGCTAGGATGGTGTAAATCAGTGTGACGGTAAGGAAGACAACACAGCAATTCCAGTTCGTACAAGTTGATGATCTCCTCTTTTGAATATATATTTCCTAGTAACAGAAATGCTAATAGAAAAAATGTTAAACTGAGACTAAAAATCTGCCTTACTATAACAGTAACTTGATCAATCTTGTTTCTCCCTTGAGCCTAATTTGTATGCAAAACCAGTAGCTTTTTTATTATCTAAGTAAACTTTCTAATTAAAAAAACAATCAAAGTTTTATAACACAAACATAAAATGTAAAGAACTCAGTTCAACTGCGCTGATTAGAAACTGAAGTTGTGTCTCCTAATAAAAAATATAAACTTACTATTTTTTTCTATTGATATAAATTACATGAATTTTTAGGTGTTTTGTCTTTTTATTTAATTTTGATTTTAATTTTTCCTTTTTTTTGATTTGTTGAGATTTTTTCAGTATAGTCTGAATTGATGTATACTAAACCAAAGACATTTCCACTCCTTCAGAGGCTTTAACTTGCCCTATTGGGATATTCTGATTTCATTTTTCCCTTCTCTCTCACAGGACTCTTCATTTCTGTTTATTTTTCATAGTCCTCAGGATTATTGACTAATGGTAGGCAATTGACCTGTTTCCATTTATGGAGGCTAGTTTATTTAAACTAGTTTCAAAAGAACTAATTTCTTTATTAATTTCTTTTTTTTCTTTGAAGTAAATTTTGCTTCAGGATTCACTATAAGTGGTTGATGTATGCCAGGGATGACTGACTTACATCAGTGCTTTTGCACTGTTGGCAGAGATAGCCACACATCTTGGTGTAGCATAGGGTAGTCAGATATGTAGTTTTCATGTTTAACAACATTTATATATTTGTCTTACACAAA
Source organism: Callaeas wilsoni (assembly GCA_013398955.1). Taxonomy (NCBI): domain Eukaryota; kingdom Metazoa; phylum Chordata; class Aves; order Passeriformes; family Callaeidae; genus Callaeas; species Callaeas wilsoni. The sequence continues at coordinate 133,794 of VWPU01010096.1, read as the reverse complement.
ACAGAGCATGGATCAATGATTAGTGTTTAGGGACTTCTGTGCTAACACCGAATTCAGCTTGGGTCTACACAGGTAGAGCTGGCAAGAATGAATCTGAAGGATTCAGGAAAAAAAATTCCTTTTGATTAAATTAAAATTTTCATAGAGGCATTTTATTTTAGATTTTCCGCAAAAAAAATCTCCTTTTACCCTTCATTGATCACAGATGTGAATATGAAAAAATTAAAAAATGGAGTTACAGAATCTTGCTGGTTTTTATCTTTACAGTTTTATAGACAAGTTAAAACTTTTTCAAGTGTCAGTGTCTTCCAAAAACCTTCTAAGCTAAACTTTGGTGAAAATACCTGCAACAGATCAACTACCACTTTTGAGTATTCCACCTAATAATATCCAAACCCCAATTATTTTATCTGTGACACTGAGCTTGAGTCACAAATATGACTGGTGCTGTAAAACTACTGATTGCAATGTCAAATCATGTCTTCACATGATTTCACACGTCTTCACAAAGATGTGAGTTCTTTTCTGGCTTTTGCCTTTCCTTAGTAATTTCAGAAAGGTTTTTTGCAGTCATCTAAACCTACGGACCTGCTTTATTATGGGTTGACAGTGGCACTCTAAGATGTTATAAGCTATAGTGTACTTAAACAGCAAATGTCCATAACTAAAGTAATTTCTTCTATTCTATCAGTTGCTATTTCCCAGCTTGAACGTCCTTAAATTATTTATTTGTTTGCTTGTTTGCCTATTTCAGTTCTAAAAGACCACAAAAAATTCAAACCCTCTATGTAAGTAGACTCTATAGAAAAAAATGTATATACAAGAAAGACAGTCTCAACTGTGCAATTAGACAACAGGAGTGAGGAGGTATGTGATGTAAAAATGAATGAATGAAGAATCAGAACATGAGTGTGCTGGCAGCTCTGACTTTTAGTTTTTCCAGTGTTATTTTAAAAACTATGATAATTTTTTTTTTATAACTATTTTCACATGGGTTTTCATAACGTTTACTACACATCATTCTCTTCCTCTTTGCAAATGACTTGTTTGCCTTTGTTCTTAAATGTAGAGAAAGAGAAGCCTGGAAAACTTCCAGCAAATGCTGAAAAGTTAAAGGAAGTTATAGTATGAGAAAATAGAGGTGTGAAGGTAGGATCCTACTTCCTCTCTCCCCCAAACTGAACTTTATTTTCCAGAACCCTGCTCAAGTGATAACCACCAGTGGTGATCATAATGGATTCATCTGTTTATGATGACTGTATCCATCTCAAAGTGGATTTTGGGGGGACAGGTAGGAGCACCATAGCCAAGGGCTAATTTGGGCAATGCACCCACCTAACCACCATGGTGGTCAAGGTTGGACTTAAGCCAAATATGGAAGAAACTAACATCTGTAGTTAACATGCAAATGTGAGTATGAGTCAATTTTCTTATTCCCTTAAGAGCCCACGACCCACTGAGCTTTCCTGCATGCTGCAGCAGCCTTGACAGGATCTCTGCTTGAGTAGAGACATCTCTCAAGCTTATTTATTGAAGCTGAGAGATCCCTTGCAACAACAGATTCTTGGTGATTAATGGCATGGTAAACTTTGAAATCTTAGCTAAATGATGTAAATGAGTGCTGTGCACGTCTAATCCTTTAGACATGAACTATTGACCAAGTCTGGGGCTAAGTCTGGGTCCAGCTGCACATATGCTTCTTCTGAGCAGGAGTTTAGAACACGAGGGGGTACTTACGGTCATGACTGAACAAGAGGGTCTCCCTGAAAATTCTTTCTGACCCTGTCCTCTATGCAGTAAATAATCAACTGTACCTGGCCATTAAAACTTGCTAAACCACTGGTGCATTTACTGTTGAACTTTGCAATACCAATAAAGTTTATTGTTGTTTCTCTCTTATGAGTGAAGTGCACAACCCTATCTGCAACAAAAGGTGATACTGGAATGCAGACAAATACGAGACTACAGTGGTATTGCACAGATGCTACCTGCCAAATGTCTAATATAGCACAAGCAGGGAAAAAACACGGAATACTTCTAGTTGTCTTGTTTCATAGAATAACTAAACAATACTGCTTCTAGGTGTCATTCCTGTAAGTGTGTCTGTAAGTGACTCAAATATTTTTGCACCTCTCCTTTTTATCTTGGTGGCCCCTACTGTTTCTATGATATGCAGGAGAAAGTCACCGGAGGATAAATCTAGAGTTTAACTATATTTATTTGGCATATTTTCCACATACTATGAGAGGCTGAATCCATGTTTAGAGAAGTAATGGCATCCCAAGAGAGAAGGAGCACTCTGTTAACTGCTGCCTTGCAAGAACTCCTTGTTTCATAATTTACGGTAGGTAATAAGTAAATGTTTGCACAAATTAGAGCTGATTTAAGTGCAACAAAGTAAAAAAGAAATTAATGCAAACACAAGGGTTCGTAGTGCCTCAGATGACTGATGAAAAATTAAGCTGTATACAAAATTAACCTCAAGACATTCCATATTCTTATTTGAGAGCACTGTATGGTTTTCTTTTAGATATTTTTCTTCCTAACTTGTACTTGTTTTCTAATGTGTCTTTTGCCTGACATGAAACTCCTCAAAATTAATTAAATCACTGAACACAGTGTCCATACACAGTCATAGAAAGGCTTTCTACCTTTTTTTACTGCCCACTCTGCTCCATAGGTCTGTTGGCCAGGCAGCATTGTGAGACGGAGATGTTCTATGGATGTTTGTACAGCAACTGTTCTGCGTGTATGTCCATGTTAATGCTTCAACATGACACTACGGACACTTCATTATTTTTGCATTTTCTCTTCATTGTCTTTCCAACTCAAAACTAGTCTAAGCTGAATTTCAACATCAGGGATGCTGGTCTAGAGGTAATCCCATCCAAAAGAACTCAGGTAACTTTCAGTTTGCTTAGCAATGGTTAGAGTTTCAGCTGCTGGGGAAAACTGTTTTAAAAGATGTATAAAGGACAGGGAGAATGAGTTTATTATTGCTGCCTGTTCCTCTGGAGAGCAAAGGTATCCAAAGTGTAGCAGTTGGACCTGGGATCTTCCAAGGCTGTGTCCAGTCTGTATTTTGTTACTGTTCCTTGGGTCCCTGGTTCTTTTCCTTCCCTAGAAAAAGGCCTTCTTTGTTGCTTCCTTCTTTTAATTTTCCTGCCCTGCCAGTATTGTTTATAAACTCATAAGTGCTTCCCAGAATTCCCTTTCTTTGTCCAGCAAGGAGCTTCATCATATCCACCAGAGACAATCAGCTCTTCCCTTGACCTCCTCCACGCTGTGCTCTTTGAAATTTCCTCTGTCTTGGTTGTCTTGTCAGTAAATGAGATTCAATTGAATTAATCACTCTTTGTTACAAAGTCAGCTTTTCACCAGTTCATCCACTGCCAGCTTATTTTGCCGGGTGGTTTTGGGGTCTACAAAAGTATCTGAATATCAATGTCTCTTCCTCATTCTTTAGAAGCATACTTGTAACTTAGGTGCTTCAAAAAATTTAGGTATATCCATCCACACACAGTGAGAGATATGATGTTCAGCCTTGTTCCGTGGGCCCTATTGTATAGCAGTGTAGACATATTCCTCATGTCTGACATTAACAGCTACTTAATTTTACATCAAGCCTAACACAATAGTATCTGATTGCTAGAGGCCTCTCCATACTCCTAAAATAAGAGTTATTATTAAATCATTATCATGTTTACTAATGAAAATGATGATTACAATAATATATACTCTTCTCCCTCGAGAGCTTTCCTTGTGTTAGTCGAAAAAACTGTCTTGCTAATCTCAGGGCTCCCTGACTCCTCTTAGCTTCAGTGGATGAATTGCTGTTATCCTTTCCCGTATTCGTGAACGTTTCTGCTATTTCTACAGATCTTTCCTACTTCATGTGTGGATTCCAAAAATCCAGGAAGGAAATATCAGGATGCAGAGAAGACACAGAAAGGTATTTTTGTTGGACACAGCACGATAGCATATGGATGTTGTTTCAAGATCTATTTTAAATATGCCCTGAGTGTATGCAGTGAAAATGATACTGTGAGATAGGATAAGGAATTTTAAGTAGATTATGAAGTTGTAGAAAATATCTTCAAATCAAGGTTCTTATTCTTTCTTGCCACTAAATAAAACTACAGGAATATCTTGTCTAGCATAAAAAGTTTGCTACATCTGAGTTCTGATTTCTTGAAATAAAATTCCTGTTCTGCAAACATGCAACAAAAAGCAGTAACAGTTCCAAATAAGAAAGAGCCTTCCTGGAATATGCAGTATGAAAAAAAAAAGTCTTTTTTCCCCCTCACCCTGCCCTCTAAAAAAAGGAAAATTTAGATTTTATGGCCATAGAGTGGTGTCTCTGATGTAACATTTAAGACCTGAAAGTATTGGCTTGAAGGGTTTGGCAAGAAGCTAGACTTGTAAGCTCCTTGCACCAAATAGAAGTGCTTTGAGAAATATGTATCCTTCACAGCTATACTCAGGGGAGCTCATAAGTTCTGGACTGGAAACTTTCCTGCTAAACTTACTGCTATTAAAGGATTGCAATTTCATATTAACCACTACAGGTTTCTCAATTACTCTTACAATGGGTCCTATTGCTTCACTGAGGCAATAGCCAGTTTGCAGAAATTTCCAAATTTCTAAAAGAATTAAAGTTCTATAGACAAAATTTCTGGAGGACTCACATTATGTAGGAAAAATAACCGGATAAGAATTCTGTCTGCTTATTTTCTCCCTGAATCCCTCAGGAGGTCTCTGTGGATCACTGCCACTCCTGTGCACTTGTAATCCTACTGCTGCAATTTTAAAACATTTTAAAAAGTGCCTTTATTTTGCATCGGTAAATAAATTATGGCTACATATGATTTTTCTTCTTTAAAAATTGAACACTCTTTGGGCTCTTGTTATTATCTCTTTGTAGTACTAAATGTCAGGTCAGTGAGACTGTTTTCTTCTCTACAAAATTACTCCCAGATCTGTTATTAAAGAGTAAGAGTTGGAAATAAATATTGTATTAAAATTTCAGTAATAGCAATAATCTAGCAATTGTAGCAGCATTTCAGTTTTTATCTACATGTGTTGCAGGCCAGTAGGTGATTTTTGGAAAAATCGTTATTAAATAGAACATCATTTGGTTAAAAGTTAAAGTGCATGTGATTTATTGCTGGGTAAACTTGTGGAAGAGCACATGCAGTTTGAGGTATCCATATAGAATAGACCTGAGATATAACCTTAAAAAACTGAGGAAATGCTGATAACTAAGGATTTGTGATATTAGTAAATGAGCTTCCAGCAGCTGTCACAAGCTCCCTTTGCACAGTGACAGAATGACCTGGGACGAGGGATGGTTATCCCTTCAGCAGCCCTCCTCAGGTGCAACTGAGGTGCTGAGGACTGATGGGAAGAACGTCCAGAAGTAACTGGGAGGTTGGTGACACCATCTCCTGCAGAAGTGTCCCCAGCCAGGGCTAGGCCCTAACCCTGTTTCCTATGTTCATGGAGCTGTGCTGTTGCCTAGGCACACATTTACAAGGTGTGTATTTGCCAATGGTCGTAGCCAGCAGACATCATAGATCTCAGGACTGCTTTTTCACTTGGGGAAAAATTACAAAAATGTGATCTAGCTAATTTATAGGCACCTGAGTAAAAACTCTATGAACATATGCTTGAATTTAAATTTTGTATTGTAGACAGGAATATGGGAGGTATAGGGTAGATGGGAGTACAGCAAACTCTTGTATTAATGCATGACTGATTCTATGATTCTGGGATCAATGGCTACCAATAACCACGCAGCACATGCTGCAATACTATAAGATGCTTTAGAAATACCAATAAAAATGTACAGTAACTCATATTTAAATAAATTAATTCCCTATCTTTTCATGGCAGGTATCAGGGGTGGTGTTTCATCTTTGCCGAAGGCAAGACTCTGTTCCTGGCACAGTGTGGTAGGATAGACAGACATAGGCAAATGTATATAATATATATGAAGGATATGAAATAATTTTTTAGCATCTCTTTCTAGGTGTGGTTAAGGTTAATAACTACATGGCCATTTTGAAGATATGCATTTTCAATGGGAGAGGCAGCACTAAGAATCAAGATTATATCAAAAAAGCTGTTGGTTCAGTAACTTAAGAACAAGAAAGACCCACAGAATACAAAGAGAAATACAGAAACAAAAAATAAAACCAGAAATCTTCTAAAATCTAATTTCCTGACACTGAGATGTTTGTTGTTGTGTTTGAGATGATGGGCTGAGTCCAGTCATTTGTGATACACCCTGTCCCAGTCCTTAAGATTGAAGCTGTGAATACTTCTATTACGCACAAAACTAAAATACTTTTTCACACCATGCCAGAGGGCTAACATTGTAACTAAGGCACCCATCTCCATGTTCCCAGAAGAACTGAATGCGTATCTGATTTGTTTTATTAGAAAATCGTTGCAATTAAGAAGCTTATTTTTCTTGTTCACATGACTGGTTGTATAATACCAATTTAATTATGAGCAAATATGCAGTGCAGTGCTCTTTTCTCCCCCAGTATGTGAATTACAACAGACTGCACAGGTTCTCTCCTCTGAACCTCTGTGATTCATACATGGTGCTGTAACCATGACTCCCAATATCAAGTTCGAAAGCAGTAATTTAGAATTACTGACTCTCTGCAGCAGTCAGACCTGCAAGTGTCTACATTCCAATTATCAGGGGCTGATCTTTGACTTGCTCATTTATTGAAGATGTAGGACTATAAAAGGGAACCAGTGAAGAAAATGCAGAGTATCCTGGTATATGGTCTCAACCACAAAATTGCAATCTTGAATTTCCCTCACCATAACTCCCATCTGACAATTTGTTAATATTCAGAGACCAGCTTGCATTCCCTCTTGCTGACTGGATAGAAATTGCTCCAGGGATTGCTTTTCATTTGCATTTTCCTAATAATGCTACCATTAGCCTTGATAGCTTTGTTGAGAAGGTTGCAGAAAGTAATAAGTATATTCATCTGGGATCTTGTGCTTTCTTGTTTGGCTTATTTTGAATTAAGATTTTTTTTTGCTGTTGAAGAGAATTAATTGAAATACTGCCTCAGCCTTTATTTGGAAGGCAAAGTTTGCTCTCCTACTGGAAATTCTAAGTGTTCCTCCTGCGATCTTTGCCCAGTCACTAATTATCTCTTAGTATCTATAAGTCATCCTCCCTCTGGTTTAGATTTGAAAATTTCAGTGCCTGAAAAAGATACAATGCAAATGTTCTATTATATTGACTCATTAATTAGCTAATGATTAGTTAATTAATTAATAAGTTGACATGGTGGGGTTCAGTCATAGCTTGGACTCAATGATCCCAGAGATCTTTTCCAACCTAATTGATTATGTGATTCTGCATGATCCTGTGCTTCTGTAATTGTCTTTATCTGTTTTGGCTAAGCCTAAAGTTTGGAATGGAGAGCTAGAAACAGTAAATGCCAAAAACTGGAAAAGTGCAAGGTGCAGTAAGGTGAATGATCTCTCACTTTAGGATTATTGAAGCAATTATCAATATTATTTGTGAACAAAACAAAGTTGCTCAAAATGTGGAAACTGTGTTACAAGCACTAGCTACAGATTCCTGTAAGAAGCCATAAAACAAACTAAATACTTTAAAGAAGTGATGGCTACACAAAGATTAAAATAGATCTCTCAGTAGTACGGGTAGACAAACTGTTTAAACAACTGCAAGGCAGTAATAAGAAGAAGTAAATGGCAGTGAATTTCTTTCTGCTTTCTATGGCAGTATTGGCATGGACAGGATGAAAATGTGCATTGAAAAGGGAATGAAGAAATAATATATAGGAGAAAGGTGAGAAAAAATTAAGGCACTGAGGTTTTTCTGTCCGAGGAGACTGCTTGTAGAGGATGAGGAAACCTTGCCACTAGGGAGTGTAAGACAGAAGAGGGAGTTAGGCTGTGTCATTCAGCTCTACCTGATGCTCTCCATGAGTCAGGTGCTGCCATGTCAGAAGGAGCAGAGTACACGAAATAAAGTGGATCTGCGCATGGACAGAAAGCAAAAGAGAAAATGATCCACACAAAGTAAATATGACAAAAGTCTGTTTGAGAAACTCCAAAAAGTCTGCATTTAATTCCAACCTTAGGGCAGATGCTGACAAGTCACTTAATTTTTTTATGCTTTGAGTCTTCTGTAAAATGATCCTGCTTCATCTGTTGCCGATCTTGCTCTTGAAAGGAAATCATAACTGTTTGAGAAAGGACTCCCTGGCAAGTAATGGCTTTTTACGTACAGAATTCCTGAACTGTGGCCTTAGTCCATCCGAGAGTGGGCTTTGTCTTTCACTGGAGCCCATGTGCTCTCTCCCTAAACGCAAGCAGTATGTAGCCTATCATAAAGTAGTCTGTTATCTCTGAAGAGAGTGATGATAATAATAGAGATAAGGCTGATAATTATAGTAATAGTCAATGATTTACTGGTAGATCTCTAGGTTAGATGTAATTGATTCTGAAAGTGAATGAGACCTACATTTACCCAGTAAACACATGGTTTTAATGCAGTTGCTGGAACAAGCTATTTGCACCAGAGGAATTATGAGCATTTTAGGATTTACATTACTGGTTTCTTCCCCAGCTCACAACACAGAGGGCATATTTAGCTGGGCAAGGCTGCATGGTTTCTGCCTTTGCTCTGCTGGTTTCAGGAATGAGCATATTGGACTTAATTTTCCAAACTTGTCAGCCCAACTCTCACAAGCATTACATTCAATTAGGAAGAACACCAAAATCAATTTAAAACAAACAACAAAAAGGAGGAATCTACAATGAATAAAGTTCCTTGCTTTCCTGTAATGGCCATCCCACTTTCTCAGCTGCTGGGATTATCTCAATACAATAATGGTAACTACTACCTTTTTCAGCTTATCTCAAGTCTCCACAGTGAGTCTTAATTTTCTAACTGTATGTATGTATTTTAAAACAGCTTTCCTTGTAAATCCAAATTATATAGGAATGGTCTCTTAATGGCTTATTTTCATGTCCAGTATTAACTTAAGTATGACTCATTTACTCAACGGTCTGCTGCATGCAGCAGAGGAATCAAAAAGTTATTATCATTGTAATTTTGGCCCATGCAAGTGCCAGGTTATTCAGTGTGTCTCACGTCACATTGACTCCCCCAGCTCAAACAAGTTTTTTATGCCTGCTATGTGCCAATTTTGTCAATTTAACTGAGGATTTGCAGTTGACCCTGATTTCACAAGTGCATCTCAACGTAAACATTATAATTCAGATTTGGTTTTATAACAGCTATGCTCAGATGTGTAAAAGTGACCTCAGCATGTATGGTTTGAAAATAGCTTTGGAAAAGAACTCACCCTGGAAGGATATTTGGGGCAGATGTGTCCTACTAGCCAGTTAGATCCCTTTTGAAGTTATTTTAAAATAAATATCAAGCCTTTTCTTTTTAATGTTAAATTATTTAGCATCTGTCTCTGGACTTGTACCTTTATCTTCTGCTGTGCAGTTAAAGTACTCTGTTTATTATTTCCTGCCACAGCTGATCCCATATCCTCTCCATCTATGTGTTATCAGTGCTTCACATCTTCTAGCAGGTGCTGAAATTTGTTCTCTAAATGTTAATAGAAACAGCAGAAGAATTTTGAACGTTCCCTAGCAAGTGTCCCTGGAAAACCAGCAGTTGAAAGAACCCAACAAAAAGCTCCTGCCAGAAACTATTTGATCATAAACCTCTCAAGCAGAAAATTGGCAATCACTGCAGAAACAATTCCTCAGGAAAGTATTCAACTTTCAAATAACCCTGAAACACAGCTCAGTATCATTTGATTTCCAGTGAGCACATCTAGCAGGCCATCCCTCCACTAAAAACCAGTGCAATGTAAAGACCTGACTGTTGTCCCCACAATCCCTGGAAATTTCATCCTTTAGGAAGAGAGAATACAAAAAATCCTTTTTATTATAATGACTGTGATTCCCTACATGTGCTGACTCACACAGAAGTGATGAAAACCCAGAAATTCTTGGCTGGTTCCTATAAAAGCTCCAACATTTTTGGAAATCCACGTATGGGTACACAGCAAGTAAAACATATCTGTGAAATGTATAAATTCAAAATTCTCCCTTACACGCTCCCTTGGTGTGTATGTGAGGTGGAAAACCCCAGAAGTGGCTGTATAAGTGTGAGCACACTGGATTTGAAGTGCAAAGTAGATGTGCCATTACCTGGCACATAGATGCAGCAGAAGACAAAAGGGAGAAATGGTTTAGGACCAGCTTCTTCCAATTGCACTCCTGGCTGAAATAAGCTCAGAGTGAAGCAGGTGGCTTTGCAGAAGTCTGCAGGTTGTTAATTGTTCCAGATCTCCTAGGTGCCATGTAGAAGGAAAAAGAAATAGGGATGTTTTTGTGCACTCTGGTAAGTCTTCATCCCCAAACACAAAAGGGCATGTTGCAATATGAAGTAATTAAAACTTCTTTCCATGCAAATACCTCAGTTTTAATGGGAAGCTCTGCAAAAAAGAAGAATGAACTGTGAGCATATCATTAACATGGGATCACCTCTTGTTGCTTAGTTGAAAATATCTTTGCAGAGATGAAAATGCAGCAATCAGAAGATTTTGGTTTCTGAACATAAGCAAAGAATGTGGGGAGGTGGTATGCATATCCAATATAGCGAAGCTTTATAAAAGGAAAATATCAACCATAAGACAGCATTAAATAGATTTAAATGTAAGATTATGGTATGAATAAACAAAGCAGTGTATAACTTTTACAAAGTCCAGTGTATGCAGCTTTTGCTCTGTCACCTCATCTCCTTCAATTTTATTTCTCTCTTTTCACCTCATTATTATCTGTTTTTCAAAAGCTCTGGCTCTGGGGAATAAATTAAGTTCTAGACTGTGATCACAAATTTTATACATGCCTAAGTCATATGACTCACTTGCTACAAGAGAATGTTTTAAAAAGAATGTTTACATTCTGGAATGACAAAAATTAGCAAAGGCATGAATAATAATAAAAAAAACTTTTAGCCTACCACATTGTTTTTTTATGGCATTGACTCCTGATTTTGACCAAGAAGGGAAACTGGGAAGGACTGAACAGTATTCAACCATGCTGAGTAAGATCAACTCCAAAATACACAAATCTATCTCTTCTGTAGAAGTATAGTCGATCTGTGGGTTGCCTCAAGTCCTATCCTCTGAGCAAATGAAATTCAGCAAGGCTGATTTTTCAGGATGTGTATTGATATGTGCCTGTGCATTAGATGTCAGTGATTGAACCCTCAAAGGTACGCGTGTGTACATATTTGTATGGAAAAGGAATTAAGTGGGGCAACAGCTGGTGACAAGTCTTTCACACGTATACGTCTCTGCCTCAGGTAATAACAGCAGCAGAAATGAAAAAAAAAGCCATTGAGGAGTGGGATGAAGCATTTTAATTTCAGAATGTATAATATACGGCCATGAGTAGTTATCAAGGAAATACCAAAGGGATTAAATACCTTTTGAATTTCTGAAAACCAGACCATAATATAAAAGTTTTAATAATTAGTATTTCTCATCTAATGCACATCACAGTAGAGGATTCCTGTAAACTTTCAAGCTTTCAGCTTCCCAAAGCAAAAAATTGAGATGTTTTGTATAAGTAGTTTTATAACTAGGTATTATCAGAATGATGCACTGATTATATTATACAGTTTACAGACTGAAAAAACAGTAGGAGCTTTCAAACTTTTTAGTAATTTTTAAAATTACAGGGAAAATAAATAGTATTTGTGTCTACTGAGATATAAGAAGTAGGAGTTTATGATATATTCCTGCCTAACCCAAGGTCTGAACTATTCATAAACCACTTGCCAGCAAAAATGTATTTTTCTTTCACTCTTGGTGGGAAAACACCAATTTGCTACAGAATTTATAGCATCTTTTATATTTGTCATATAAAGCACATTCTTAGTTTTATCAGTATTTAACAAAAAATTGTGTGTCTAGTTAAACCAAGGCAGGAAGACTAAGAAGCTAATTTTGAGGAAACATTTTATTTCTTTCCTCATCTCTCAGTCTAATTTAATATTAATAAATACTGTACAGAACAGTTAAGCATGTTTTCAACTTCTCTGTTCCAAAATACTCGTGCTTTTTGTGAGTTGTCTAGTGGCCACTGTGGTATTATTTTAATTTTTCAGAACTATTGTTATCGCTATTATGTTACTTTCACAATAACTATTGCAAGAGAGGGGGAGAGAGCACTCTGACAGATCTTGGAGACAAGCTTTCCCTAATTCTTCCTTTACCATGAACTTTTAAACTCATAACTATCAAACAAACATTTATTAAAAGATAATGAAATTACGTCAGATTATCATGAAATTAAGACTTTTGCTTAGGCATTGACACATTAATTATCATGAAAAGTCCAGAATTTTCCTTCGTGTAGCTGCAGGATGTAAGGATCTCATTTTTTGAGTGACGTAAAACACTATTCGTGACAATATCTGAGGCAGATATGTGAGACAGTTTAGATGATTTGCACTTGGACCGTGCTTGTATTTTTCCTCCATTGATTATAACGTAAGCTGAAGGTGCTTCGTTTAGATTCAGAGACCTAATTTCTGGACATCTCGAGCTATGAGAGATGAATCCTGGCATCTGCTGGTGCTACCAATGGTGACTTTTTGTACCATTCCTTTTAACTACCCCACATAAAATCACTTCACAGAAGACCTACTTTTCTCTCATATTTTATTAGATGGGTTGACAGTGTGTGAATATTAATTTCTACTACAATCAAGGAACTTTGCAGTGCTGAGAGCAGTAATTAATATCTGTGACTCCAAAGACAGTGTCTGAAAATCAGCAGTGATTATTTAATTCAAAGTCTTATAATTCGGCTGTTTTCTGATTTTTTCATCACTTAATAGGTGATTAAAAAAAAACCAAACTATTTATGTCCCTCCCTTCTGGCATAGTGCATTACTCGAGCTGGCCCTGGATAATTTGGCAGCACCTCTTTGATGCTCAGTCACATTGGCCGTTCACCATTCTTACGGGTAGTTTCACAGGTCTCAGGTCTCTGTTCTCTGCTTACTTCTTGCTCAGTGAACACGAGCTTAACTGTCCATGAGAACATTTTCTTAAACTGTCAACATATTCAGTGGAAGGGCTGTCACTCTGATTTTCTTTCCTGAAGTATCAACCTTTTATAGCTGCCCTAGCTTGGAGACAGTCATTGCCTGGATGGGATCTTGCAATCCTATCAACTAAATTTTCTTTCACTGTAAAGCTAAGCAGCAATTACTAAAACATTTCTGCTGGTTTCTTTTTATTATTTAAATTCTTGTGGAGCCCATGAAAGAATATGTTGTATCTCTACAACATACTAGGCTTTCTGGCCCCAGATTGGAATTCTAACTGAGTTATGTCCACTAATGTGGGATAGGCTCAAAACACTGAAAGTGCTGTGTTTTTGACTGTGGCTCAAGATTTAGTTTATAGTGAGAAGCAGGAAGGTCAAGTACTATGTTTGCCTAATCATTATTTCAGGGAATCCAAGAATAAAGTGGATTTTGGATCCATTGAACCACCTTTCACCATAGCCAAATTATGTTCTATGAACAAGTCTGCTATCATCATTGAAAAAAGAAGAGAACAAGAAAATTATCCCCATTAAACTAAAGGTCATTCAGGGTTTGTGGCCCAAACTCTAATTAAAATTAACCTTTTCCATATTATTTTTTATGTCCACACAGATCATAAAATATTTATTCCATATAAGCCTGCAAACGCACCTGCTGCAGGACGTAATGATGAACCTTGCTAAAAGAGGAGCTGGTAGCCTGTGTTTTGCATCTGAGAACCTGAAGGTCAAGTGAAAGCAGCATAAAGTGACACTGGACAGCTCTGTGCCCTTCCAGTGGTAGTGTGTCTCATGGCTGCCCTATTTCACTTATAAACGTTCAACTACAGCACCTGCAATATCTGGAATATCTGAAAGAGAGCCTGCTTATGCAGGCACTCTAATTTGCCTGTTAAATTTTGCACTCTAGCCCCGAGATATACCTCTTTTAAAATTCTAATACTTTTTCAACATTATTTCCTTGGTAGAAGTGGTAGAAAGAGGACTGTCCAGAGCAAGGACGTGGGAATTTGAGCAGGATAGTGTTGCAGTGCAGTTCTCAAAGATGTTCAATGTTTTACAGCTGTAGTTTTCACAGCATGGATGCAGCCTCTTTGCTGTCTAGTGCTCCTCACAGTTTACAGAGGGTGAACAACACGTCTGTATTATATACAATACATTTTTTCCAAGTTCAGTAATTAAGAAATATTTTCAGTCTTGATTTTCCTTTGTAGTTCAGCCTTAGGAGGAGTAGTCATTACATGGATTTCACTTGAAACGTGTCAGTGGAAAGTGGACAAATCAAGAGGTCTCTTTGGAGAGGTGGTTTACGCACCCAAGGGGAAACCACAGATATGTTTATTTTTTGCCCAGGTTCTTGCTTTTATACCTTTTATTTTGCCTGTCCACATGAAATCCACTAATACATAGTTAATTTTTTGTGTATTGCAAACCTTTTTCTGCTTATATTTGGTCTATTTTGAAAACAAAGTGAACATATTTTCAGCATGTCTTGATTTCATCAAAATCAGAGAATACTTCAGTTAGTTTTGATGATCTCAAAAAACATTTCTTGTGGTTTCCTCCTAAGCATCTATTTTGTGACAAACCCTGGTAAAAGGGTACTGGCTTGTTTTCTGAGAGAAATTTCTTGTGGATGATGTTTTTTACTGGTGTTATCCTGCTGTGAGGGAACAGGTAACTTGTTCAGGCAGGCAAACCATTGAGATCTGTCCTGAAATCTTTAACAAAGCAGAATATGCTGAAAAGTGTGAATAGAAGTAATTTAAAAGTGTTAGTTTACAGAAAGCTGCTGTTTAATTTGTGGAGACTTTGAAGGCAGTGAGAATGAATGGCCTCATGACATCTGATATAGTAGGGCAGGCTGAGTACAAGGAGGCAGAAAGATGAGTGAAAAGCAGCCACTAGAGCCCCCTGCCAAAATATTTAGGGAGAATAGCAAGTAGGTGTTATGTGGAATTCGCAGCAGTGCAGCAGCAATGAAGTTGAAAGATAAGGAAGGAAATAATTAATTATTATAATTAATTATTAATAATATATACTATATAATATATTATAAATAATACATAACATATATGCTTTATATATAATTATTGTATAATTAATAATTGTGGATGACCCATAATACTTACAAAATTTTCTCTTTTTTTACTGTTTTTGATAGTTGGTATTAGGAAACAAATTGCAAATATGGCTAGTTGTTCAGGTATGTACTTTGCTGTACTATATTCTTGAAGAAAATCAGCATCGTGACTGCTGCAATAAGCAGATAAGTACTTATCTGTAGTTCTTAATCTGGGGAGCCAAGCAGCAAAGGATGCTGTGCACTGGAGTGAAGTTCTCTCATTTTCTTGCAGTACATTGGAGATAGGCTGATCCATTTGGGGAATGCAAGACTGAGTGCCTTTTCAAAAGTCACAGGGAAATTAGTTGAGCACAAAGATGTATGAAGACAACAGGAGACCCATATTTAGTACACTTTTTCTAGATTCTGTAGAAAGAGATATTTTAACTGGTTTCTAAATTCAGCATTCTAACTCTGTCTTGGAAGTTTCCACGTTTCTGATGTTCCTGTACACACTCACATGGAAGATTAATACTGAAATATTATGTTTAATGATGGAATACTTAGGAATGCAGTAACATCTTGCTCTTCTGGGGTATGGTATCTTTTACATCAGGACACCACTGTGTACACGTGAGAGTAGCATTTCAAAGATGATAGCAAGACCCTGTGGGCAAGCTACAGCTGTGCTAAAAGCCATTCTGTCCAGTTTGGTACCTCCGGCTTCACTCCCTGCTTGCAGGAGCTCTAACTCTGGTGTCTGACTTACCAGACTATTTTAGTATGCCAACGTGCTGGCCGGGCCAGGAGAGCTGCAGCTTGTCCAGAGGTGCCCAGCACGAGAGGAGGACACTCTGTGGCACTTGTGTGCCTCGCTAGCAGCTTCCTCGCCCGTGCAGTGGAAGGCACTTAGCCATCCTGGGGCTTNCTGGGGCTTATGGATTGCCCAAGCGTAGCCAGAGATTAATGAGTGAGGTGGCCCTCCAGTCGGTATTCCAAGGGTTTATTGTAGAAACTCCCTCGAAGGGGACTGGACACAAAGAAGGACGAACTTCCAGCCAGGGTGCACTTAAAAGAGGTTCAGAGAAGGAGGCAGGGGTGACATAGCAGTGACCTATAGGAAGAAAGGAAGGGCAGGACAGACCTGGTTACCTTTCCTTAGGAGGTACGAGGGGTGTCTGTCAACTGTCACTTAGACAGACCGAGCCTACATCAGGTCACAGGAATTCAATGGGAGAAGCCATTCTCACAGAGGGGGATTTAACCTTTGGAGCCAGCCCACCAAACCTCTTTATCTGGGCTATGTGGCCCCCTGGGCATTACTGTGGCTGGTTCAGTCACCACAACATCAGACAGCTCACTTGCTTGCTTGCTTGCTTCCTTCCTCTGTATGGTTAAGGGTCTGAAAGTCCCATTCTGCATCCCATCCCTGCCTTGCCCCTGGTCTGCCTGCTGCTGCACCTCATGGTCCTTGCCTCTATCTCCATAAATGGCTGGCACTCACTGACAAAGCCTCTTAGGAAGAGGAGCTGAATACTCTTGTAATCTGTTGTAATCTGCCCCTGTTGCAGAGCCACACCTGGTCAGGTCTGGACTCAGCACCACCATAGACAACCAAATTTCCTTCCTCACATAGTGGCAGGGGAGTTGTTGCTCCCACAAGTGACAGATGTCATTTAGGCTGCCAAGGGTAACCAGGGAGACTACTGAGGAGCTCTACAGCACATAGTATTCTTGCAAGCATGGAAAGATAAAAAAAGTCCCTTTCTCCTTGTTTCAGATGTGTTTCCCTGTCTCTGTTCATAGATTAAGCTATGTTCTCTGATTCTGATTTAGAGCTCTAGGGACAAAACAACACCTCTTCAAAGCCACATAGCATCATTGGTGACATTCACCTGGGGGATGGGACTCAAGGGGAAATGGACCACTGTTTGCAAGGTGTCACTATGATTCCACTTTTCCCAATGGTCAGTACAATGCAAGTACTACCTCTTTCCAGATGTTCTCTCATAAAAAGAACCAGCATTTCAATCCCTTCAAAAATATATTTAAAATGAACAACAGACAGATCTGTTAAGACAATCTCCTGGTTTCACCTCATGCTGATGATAAACTCTAAAATAAACAAACCCAAAACTGAAATAATGCTCCTTTCCCCCCTGCTCTTCCTGCAGTGTTTTTTTTTCCTCATTGCTCTTCATTCTTTGGAGTACCCAGGCAGTCAAACTCAGAGTGGCTGATGCCAAGAGGACTTTTTTTCAGCTGGTACTCTACAGAGATGAGTTTTTGGATTTGTGAGCATAAGGGAACATGAGCTACATCATTTTCTCTGAGCTTTCACCCTCTTCTAAGAAATTATGAGCATGTAGGGGTGCTTACAAAATGGTTACTTCCTGAAAATTTTCCAAGGCAATAGAACATAATGAAGTAATTTGCATATACTGAGCCACTCATCAACAAGGGGAAAGAAAAATCCATGATACTCATGAATATTTTGGTGAGCTGGGTTTTTTCAAAAAGCATTCACTAAATTAGAGTGGTTGCATTTGACACTTGAATACCAAATTTAATTTTGCTTTTGGATTAAGGTGGTTCATCTCACTCATATCTCCTTAAAAATTAACTACTCTTTTTTTTTAACTTCAGAGAGTGTGTAAAGTTGAGAAGTTAGGTCACTGAAGTTATCTGATACGCTATCTAGATTTTTAGATCAGTCAAGAATTTGTACTGTCTCTGTATAACAAGAAGACATTATCTATGTTCAGCTCGTTCATAAAGAGGGGTTTCACCTATTCTTCTGCTACCATGATCAAACAGTGTATAAAAATTAAATTATTACTGTTTGAGGCTTAATGAGGAATGCTCCCAATGTACTGAGGCTTGCAATAGTGGCTTTATGCTTCTCAGAAGCACACCTAATAACGCACTGAGAATACGAGATAAAGAAAGGTAAAAGCCAAGAAGCTTCAAAAATAAAACTATATTAAAAATTAAGGTATTGATAAATACATAGATTTAATTCTATATTTAAACCTGTTTAGTGTTAGCTCCATTTAACTAGAGAGTGCATTTCAAAAGAAAAATTTTCCTAAGACAGGGGAACAGCTCCATCCAAACTATGCACATTTTTCTTGCATGAAAACCTGCTGCAAGTAAGAAGATCAATAATTAGATCGTTTTCATTCCCTGCTTCATTTCAAATCTTATTTTAAAAAAACAAACAATGTTGGTTTTTTCTTTATCTAATACATCTCATGAATTGCTACTACCATGCATATGTGATGGAATATCTTATTTAGAACAATGGTTAAAACTCTACATATAAAATCCACAGACACTATAATATACACTCTTATGAGGGGAAAATTACTTTAATAGAATCGTAAAATGATAGAAAGGCTTAGGTTAGAAGGGATCATCTCGTTCCAAACCCCCCTGCCATGGGACACTTTTCATTAGACAGGTTGCTCACAGCCCCATCCAACCTGGCCTTAAATACTCCCAGAGGCAGGGCATCCACAACTTCCCTGGGCAACCTGTTTCAGTGCCTCACATCCTCACAGTGAAGAATTTCTTCCTAATATCTAATCTAAACCTACTCTCAGTCTGAAGCCCTTCCCCCTTGTCCTATCACTGTATGACCTTGTAAAAATATTTTTCTTGTCCTTCTTGTAGGCTCCCTTCAGGTACTGGAAGGCCAAAATTACATCACACCAAATCTTTTTCAGGCTGAACTATCCCAAATCTCTCAGCCTTACCTTACAAGAGAGGTGTTCCATCCCTCTAATCATCTTCATGGCCCTCCTCTGGACTCCCTCCAGCAGGTCAATGTCCTTCCTAAATCTGAACTTTCTCTCTTACACTTTATTGAAAGTTTGGTGCCAGAATTTGTTTATTCTGCTGGATAGAGAAGACCCAAGCTTTCATTTGTTTGGTGTTGCGGTGGATACTTAGCCTGGAAAGTGTCCGTTGTTTGTGGTCAAAAGCATATTTTTATTTGCACAGTTATCTTTGAAGAAGAGAGTGTGAATAGAATAAGGTACTAATAATAAGGTATAAATAATAGATTAGCCACAACTTCAAGTGATTAGGCAATTTTAATTGGTTTAAATAAATACCAGAAACTAAAAAACTGTCTGCTTTTAACTGAGACCAGAAAAAATGACAGCATTAAAAATGAGGAATTTACTGGGTCAAGTAATACTTTAAAATTTTATCTAGCGTTTCTTTTTTTTTTTTTTAACTTGCAGAAAAAAAATGGGTCTTAAGGTCTTACCAATTCATATTTGATCAATTTTTGCAATTTATCTACATGCTCTTTCTGTCATTAATGGAGATTTGTTAATCTTGTAAAATTGGATTGGCTTGCTTTGTTTTTCTGTGTACTTCTGACCTACCTCTGGGCATATAAGATATTTATGATAGATTTGTTTAACTTTTTGATCTGTTAAAATTGTAATGCTCCTGGATTTTATGGACAATGCAATAACAGTTTATATCCTCAAGAAAATACCACATCTATTGTAGTTTCTTTCACGGGTAATGACATTTTCTATTATCTCTGTCAAAGTATTACTGTGAATTATCTGAATGAATGTAGCCCTTTTCTTTCCTGTTCATAAGCAGATCCAGATTTTTATAGAAACAATCATTACTTGCAAGCATTTGCCAAACAGCAAACCCATTTTTAATGTTATGGATTCTTTACTATTTTTTCTGTCTGAATTCTCTATGAGATGACTGGTCACCTCACTGGCACTTCTTCTTTTCCTTATTTGCATGGCAGTATCTTTTAAAAACCTGTGGCCTATCAGTTATGAGGGGGGGAAAGTCCATCCATGCCAAATCATCTACTGCATATGCAAATATACTTGTTTCTGCATACGAAAAGAGGCTGGATGAAAAGTAATAGAAACTAAGCTCCATTAATACAAACGACAAAAAATCCTGGACTAGAAAGCTTTTCATATTCACATGGATTTTTGCAGGAACATCATCTTCTTGGAATATCAATGGCTGGATGGATGAGGGGTTCAAGGCATACCTTCTTTTTACATTACTTCTTTGGCATAAGGTAACTTGTAGAATTGCATTAAGCTGCTCTTGCAAGTCCTTTTATTGAGCTTATCACATAAACCACCTTAACCTCCTTATTCACCCTTCAAATATATGTTATAATTAAGAGTAAGTTTGTGACTTTTAACAGCTTTTGGAAAACCACAGATGTTTTGGATCTAAGTGTTTTCTTCTGAATAGAGTAACAGCTGTGAAAGCAGGGATAGAGAGCTGAGTGTAGGAAGAAGGCTGACATAGCCAGATTCCTCTCAGCCATAATGGTTGTGTTCATTCTGTGCATGTTGAAGTTTCAGTGGAGAGAACAGTATATTGCCCTGCTAAAAATCCAGCAAAATCTGAAATAAAATGTGCATTAATAAGTGCTGGTTTTGAACCCTAGCTGACAATGCCATGTGTCCAACTCAGACACCACACCACTGCCCCCCAGATTTTCAGCTGCATTAAAACATAAGTTGGAAATAATGTTTAAAGGGATTATAACCTCATTTCTTATGATCCAAAATGAATATTCTAGTAGATTCTCTCCATGCAAAATTATTTTTTCCTTTTTTTGGCATAGTTATATGTAAATGCTCTTGGGACTAGAAGAATTAACAAAACTGCTTAGAAAAACTGTTGGCTTTTGAAATCTAATTTAAAGTTCCATAGTCTCTTACATTCCTCCTGATTCTTTGTCTCTGATGCATCAATGACTCCAGCTGGAATGTGCATAGCCTGACTCAAGGGGTAAAATGAGGGAGCATTCTGACATGAGTATGTTTATGACTAAGTCTTGTAGAGCCTAACTGAAAGAGGACCAATGAGGTTCCAGGGAAATTAAGAAAATAAACCATTTCTCAGAAATGAAAAGTTCTTTAACTTTTTGGAACAGTTTCAGGAAGAATATTTCAGGTGTCCAATTCTCTATTATGTAAGTCCACAAGCTCTTCAGATAAGGGAGAAAAGCCAAAAGGCAGCTGAATAGAGACTCAGTAATGGGTACATTAAAGGGAGGAAGGCAAAGTTGACTCAGATTTAGCACTGCCTGCATTAACTATGTTCCAAGCTCACCAAAAGACAGCTTGCAATGTACCTTTATAAAAAATATTTTTATTTATTTTAATTACTTGAAAAAAATTTCTTAAGTAGTGCATATTGCCTAAAAGGATTGGATTTTATGGAATATGAGATTTTTAAATGAAGAATTTAATGAAATTAGGAATAGATTAAACAATTTAGGAATAAAATGGATGTTTGGACCACCATAGCTATATCAGAATAAATCAGTTTTAGTTTTTTCTTACAGAAATCTACAACCAAACTCTGAAGTAATTTCAGAGTAAACAAGTTTAATCTTTGGTATAGCTCCTTAAAAAGTATGTTTCTTCTAAAATCCAAAGTTATTCTGTCTTTATACACGTTCCCTCTGCACTACTGATACCTGTGTGAATATTAAATCTCCTACAGTGTTTTATCTCTAGGGGGATTATTTTCCTCAGATGAGAAAGGCTTGGGCTTTATGATAATCAGCACTGTTCTTTACCCAGGCAGGTGTGAATACATGTAGAACAGGGAAGACTGTGATCTGCTATGAATATTTATCAAAATGCTTCTTGCAGCTGGAAGAGCCAACTAAAGAAAACAGTGCTGTACCATTACCCTGCCGTATATACTTCTCATGTATTTGTGCCGTATATACTTCTCATGTATTTGTCCCATGTTGAAAAAGCCATTTTAGAAATACCTGGAAAGACAAAAAGAGATAGCTTGTGCAATTTATTGTCTCTTCTAAAATCCATCAGCTGCCTACTCTTATCTATAATGGGCCAAGGTCTCCTTTGAAACAATCTGATTGCTTTAAAATCTCTCTGGAGCAAAGCACTTGCCTGTATTGAGTGTGTAATGACACCGCTAATGAAAGCGTGGCAACATCTTGTCCATGCACAAATGCACTGCTTCAGCCTCCCTGTGACAACTGCTGTGCCCAGAATCATACCTGAAAGATGAAAAAATCTTGAGCATTGCAGCTGAGTTTCTTATTGACAAAGAAGCTAGAACATATTAGAAGCTATGATGCAGTACATGTTCTTGTGAGGAACTTTGTAACTCTAAAGCCAGGGGTTGGCTGTTGCAATTTATACAGAGTTTTCCAAGAGTCACCACAGGCCTCTCATGTAAAGGGCCAGTCCAGGACTAAGAAGACATAGAGGTTAAGGTGACCTATAGCTACTTAAGTACTCCTTCCTACATATGTTGTAGGCTGTTTTCTGACCATGGGTCTTACCCCTGCCATGAAGCCACGGAAAAGAAATTCAGTAGTAGGAAAAAAGTAAACAGAAAAAAAATAAACCTTTTAAAAAAAAATATAACACACATCCATCTTGTGTACTGTTAATTGCTCTAAGTTCCAAAACTCACTATAGAGACAGGAGTGTGGAATTTCCTGTACTCAGCTATGTAAACTGTCCATCTACTCTGACAGATGGAGAAAGGAGTGGATTCTCAGCCTTTATGTGTGGCAAGACTATCAGTGCATACTTCAGAAGAGAATTTCTCTTTCCTAGTCCCCAGGCTGACAAAATTCTGAGTAATTGGAAGCACTAAATGCAGAGGGGACTTAATAGGATTAAATTTACATTTCAAATTCAGAAATTGAAATTTTATCTTTGGCAGGTCAGTCTTTTTAAGGTTCCTCAGATGAAGGTCCTCAGACCTGGAATAACAAGAAAACACTATGGAGTTGAGTCTTGTGGTAAGAAGGCAAATATCATGATCAGTAAAGTAATAAATAACAAATCAGGTATTTTTCTGTGGTTGCACATGCAGGACCAAGGAAAAATGTGCCTGTTGTAAGCTATCAATATAATGATAGTGCATTCATTGACTGTAGAAAACAGAGCACCATTAAATACTTTCTCTAGTACAGGGGGTTAATTGCATGAGTTATTACTGTCAAGATGCATTAATAGGTACATACACATGGTTTTGTACCCTTTTTGTTTTTCTCCTGCTGAGTAGAGAATAGAAGGCATCACCTGTACCCAGAGGCTACAAAAGGCAGGTATTTTGTAAACAAGAAAGGCAGAATGACAGCTCAAACTGCCCTTCTAGATTTGTGTGGGGGCCACACAAACAGAGGCTCTTCTTCATTTGTATGAGGACCCCAGGTAGGGTCAGCCTAATTGATTCAATCTGAAAAAAGTATTTGAGGTTGTGTTAGCAGGCTCAGATTTTTCTACTTACAGCTCACACTGGGGAAATTCCATCACTGAGCATGAAGCAAAGAACCTTATACTCTCTCTCCCTCTGTGCTCAATATCCATGCTCCTTAGTTTATGGTAATGCTGTATACTGAAATTCCTGTCATAAGCTGCCAAACAACAATTTATTCTATGCCCTCCCACAAGGGGATTGCTAAAAATAATCAGAAGCACACAGCAGATAATGGGTCAAGGGTGCCAGGATGCTCTTAGTCTGTGCCACTTCTCCATGGAGGGTCCAGCAGTATTGCTGCTCCTACCACTTCATATGCAAATCCTCTGCTTTTCATTTGCATTGCTGAGATGGCAAAGCCAACCTTTCTTAGAATTTCCTGTCATTCTTCAAAATCTATCCTCAGAAGAAAAGCTCCTATACTCGCTCCAGCAAGAGTCTTGAATAATAACAAGGCACAGCAAAGTTCTTTTCCATCTTGTTTTCTACTTGTAAAACTTGAAGCCTTTACACCAACTGTGTCAAGTGCCCTGCAAAAAAGCTTAAAAGGGAACAAATTGTACTGTATAAGAAACAACTCATTATAACAATCTAACTAGACATGACTAGGCAATGGGGAGGGCTACCGTTATGCTTGCCTATTCTGGGGTATAAAGGGATTTGTTTAATTAGTCAAGGCTGTGCCAGAAGTCTGGGGAAGAGGTGGGAACTCAGCTTGGCTTATTTGAGATACGTACTGTAATTATAAGGTCATGCTTCCAGGAAGATGAATACCAAAAACTTCCTTTGGCACTTTTTCCTCTCCGGTTTTTTCTCCAAGCAATTTTACCCATCTCTTGCCACCCGAAACTCTCTTATTACAAAGTTTATTGGTCTTTTATTGGTCCTGGGTTCATTCT
This sequence comes from Callaeas wilsoni, assembly GCA_013398955.1. Taxonomy (NCBI): domain Eukaryota; kingdom Metazoa; phylum Chordata; class Aves; order Passeriformes; family Callaeidae; genus Callaeas; species Callaeas wilsoni. The sequence continues at coordinate 109,407 of VWPU01010096.1, read as the reverse complement.
GCAGCTTTGGAAAATTTTCTTTTGATACACAGGATTGTTAATTTTTAGATTATAGAATTATTTAGAGTTCCTTGTCATTTTGTGTCACTGATTGAAGAGATTCCTAGCATATAGGTTAGGGAATACATCAGATAAATATAATAACCTAGTAGAATATTTGCTAGACAATATGGAAACAATTTTTCCTACTTTCTCCAAGAGAAGGATGAAAGCTAAATAACTTGCCCTAATTCATACATAATTTATAGCATAGGTAGTAACTAATTTACAGTTCCTGTGTTTCCAACCACCAGTAATGGTATTTAATTTATCTTCTTTGGAGGCCTGAGGTCTTTGAAGAATTCTCCCAATTGTGAGCATATTTAGATCTCCCCAGTAATAGTTCCCTTGGCTTTATACACAGAAACACTCTTTCCATCAGTGAAGTTGGCTGTAGTGATCAGATATGTCAAATCTGGCAGCTTCTTTGCTTCCCAGAATAACTCATCCCTTAGTGGGACAGTCCTGAGAAATTTCTAGTAACTGCAGTGGGTTGGGTTTGTGGGGGTGTTAGAGGGGTGGTTTCTCTGAGAAGCTATGAGAAGCTTCTTCCATGTTCAGCAGCACCAATGCCAGCCAGCTCCAAGATGGGTGTGCCCTGGCCAAGGCTGGGCCCATTGGAAATGGTGGTGATGCCTCTGGAATAACAGATTTAAGAAGGAAAAAAAAGTTACTGTGCATTTGTAATTGGGACCAGAGAAGAGCAGGGTGAGAACATGTGAGAGGAAAAGGCCTACAGACACCAAGGTCAGGGGAGAAGGAAGAGGAGGAGGAGGTGCTCAGGGTGCTGTAGCTGAGATTTTCTGCAGCCCATGGTGCAGACCGTGGTGAGTCAGGCTGTACCCCTGCAGCCCATGGAGTTCCACAGGGATGCAGAGATCCACCTGCCGCCCATGGAGGAGACCCAGGCTGGAGCAGGTGGATGCCTGAGAGGAGGCTGTGACCCCATGAGAGGCTCGTGCTGGAGCAGGCTCCTGACAGAGACCTGCAGACCTGCGGAGAGAGGAGCCTCCACTGGAGCAGGTTTCCTGGTAGAACTTGTGACCCCATGGGGGACCCACAGTGGAGCAGCCCGTCCTTGAGGACCATGGAAAAGTGCCCCATGTTAGAGCAGTTTGTGGAGAACTTCTGCCCATGTGATGGACTCACACTGAAGAAGTTCATGGAGAACTATCACCCTGGGAGGGACTGAAGCTGGAGGAAGGGAAGGACTCTTCTCCCTGAGCAGTAGCAGAAACAACTGACAATAATCCCCATTCTCTGTCTGCCTGTGCCACTGAAGGGGAGGAAGTAGAACTGGGAAGGAGGGACAGGTGGGGGGAAAGTGATTTAAGGTCTTATTTTACTTCTCCTTATCCTGCTCTGCTTTTTTTCCGTAATAAAATTAATTAATATCTCTAATTCAAGTCTCTTTTGCATGTGACACCATTTGGTGAGTGATCTCTCCTGGTCCTTATCTCAACTCATGAACCTTTAAGTATATTTTCTTTTTCCTGTCCACTTGTGAAGTGATAGAGCAGATTTAGTGAGTGCCTGGCATGCAGCCAGGCTCAACCCACCACATCCAGTTAGCCTGTTCTTGCTTAAGAAACACAACAGCTGTCTGCTCTGAAAGGAGAACTGTGACAGTTAGAAAGACAATACTGAAAGAGAAGAGCCAATTTTCAAATGCCTTCTATATTTTCTCCTTCCACCTCTGAGAATACCCATCAAATGCTCTCTTGGGGTTTCTAAGAAAGGACAACTGCCAGGGTGAATTGTGAGAGAATCCGCTTAACTTGCCGTGCTGCTGCTGAAATTCTGTCTGAGGCTGTTAATTTATACAAAGATAAACAAAATGCTCTTATTGCCTCACATGCAGTTTTGACAGATGGCTCTTAGCATTCAGCCCAGGTGTAAAGAGACAGAGATGAATGGATCTGTTCTTTTTAATTCACACACCTACTTGTGACTTTCGTCTCTACCTGAAAAGCTCCTCAGGCTGTCCATCTATTTCTTGCTCCATGTAATAGACAGATCTTCTTCTATCCCAATACTTACTTGATTGTGACTTTTAAGAGAAATCCCTTCCCCTGGAATGTTCAATTTGCTCAGACTCAATCATATATATCATTAATATTTGATTTAAAAGTAAAATAATATTTAATTATGAATGTATATCAGCTCTTGTGGAAAGCTTTAAGAAAAGAAAAGGAAAAAATACCTGTCTTCCACATCACATATATAAAAAGAGGTTGTCTCATTTCCCATTCCAAAAAGTAATGATTAGATAAGTTACGTGAATTTGAACAGTGAAAGTAGAGAGCAGGGTTGAAATTAGGGTGTCTTTTTTAATACAGGAATTCCCCTATTAGGGAACTGACTTAAGCAAGGACTGACTTCCTTGCTAAAGTCCGCAGATAATGTGCAGTACAGAACATGGGAGGTTTCATGTCATGTTCATATTGCCCAAATATTTTTAATCCATACGGAGCGCTGTATTCCTCAGCACCTTAATCTGTGTCAGATTGTTGGAAAAGGCAGAGGATGAAAAGCAAAGAAGGCAGCAAAAGTAGCAGAGATATCTGTTATTTTGCTCTTAAATTATGAGTGTACAGAATCTGGAAGTTCAAAGTACCTGTTGCCATTAAGGAGGGCTGCAGAAACAGAAGAACAAATAGGCCACACAGGATCTTTGAAATTAAGGTAATAATGTGCACAAGGCACCTAAAACCATGAAAAAATCAACTCAGCTCTGCTGAGGTCAAGGTCTTGTGGTGAATACACCAGTACTCCATACCTGCTAGCTTTAGAATGTTATTTAATTTTGTGTTATAAGGCAAACTATATTAAGTTAATGTCAAGATGCCCTTGATCATTATCAGCATCAGAGAACATTTTAGTCAGGGGTTCTGGACCTGAACGTCCCCAGGTTTCAAACCAGAAAACATATTGGCTGAGTAGAAGCTATTTTGCCACCTGTCTTGTTTGAGCTATTTTCTATTATGTAACATTGCTATCTTTGCTGAAGAGTTTAAAGTATTTCTTTGTCTTCCTCAGCTTCTAAACTCATGGTTCGGCCAGTGGAAGCTGAAAACCTGTCTGTGTCTCAGACCCACACATGGTGGTGTATTTGAGACCCATCCACTTGTCCCTCTTTACCAATTTAGCTTAAATGTGAGTGTGTTACAGAACTGAAGTCAATCACCATCACTAGAGTGATGTGTGATACAATATAACTTCTCTTTCAGGAATTAGCAGGCTTTTAGGAAGCTTGCTAATTCGACACAAACCAGAGGGTTTCTTTCAGCATTTTGTAACACTGCCAAATGCACTGGCATGGGATTTGCTGGACTCTTGTGCCTGCACAAGCTGCTGCTGCTGTAACAACGCGTGGGACAACACAGCCCTTGTCTCAATAAACCACAGTAAGTTTGTTAAGATTATCTGAGGTCTGTTAACCCATGGGATACTAAGCAGAGAGGCAGGCTGTGCTGACTGGGATATTTTCTCCTCTCTCTATTTGCCCAGCATATCTGGCAGAAACCAATAATAATCCTGCTTCCAGTGATGGTAATAAACAAGAGAGTTCACTGGCTCTATCTGCTGCCTTCGACTAAGGTCTAAGGCAGGAAAGAGGGTGAATTGATTGTGTGTGAATGAAATCACTCCATGCAGTAAGAAATCTCTGCATGCTTTTTAACCTCTCTGTCCCCAAATGATGTTTGAACTGCATTTACAAGGATTTCTGATGACATATTTAAATCATACATTATCACCAGATTTTGGAATAAGATGGACTTTTTTTTCTTTCAGGATAAAGTATTTAGTGAATATTTCTACTTGTTCTGCAAGAATGCCATCATTTGTTAATAAAAAGCACAGATAACAATATAAAGTCTTCACACCTAAAACAGTGTCTGCTTTTTTCAGTTTAAACTTGTCCAGAGCAAGTAAGAAGTTCAAAGGAAACAGCCCCCACAGGTGAAAATAAAACCTTTGAAATAACAACTGATTCTGCTATCTGGGATGGAGAAACGATCTTACAGCCTCTGCTCCAGCTACCTTCATGTGCACTGCATTTCTCCCTGCAGGAAGATGGGGAGAGTCAGAGGCAAGCAGAATCTGACAGAGGAGGATGAAAAAGCCAATCTCAAAAGTTGCTGCTTGGTGTGAGGCTGCTTTAATGCTGCAGTTGGCTTAAGAAATGCCAGGTTCTTTGAGATGTAGAAGGCTTAGTGTTAAAGACAAAATCTAGTAAGAGGCAGCATTCTGTTTAAAATTCCATCAATGAGGTTTTGATTCTCTGCCTTGTATGTTCAGTCTTCTAATCAGCCTATGTATAAGACTAGCGAGTTCATCTCTACTCTGGTGTAAATATAAAGCTCAGAAGTGAGTGATCATTCTTTACTTTGATAAAACCTGTGAAAAAGTACTGAAATCTTGCATACTGTAAACAGAGAGAACACTTGAATGTGCTTCCTCAAATTAATGTTTGGAAAAGGGCAACATTATCCTTGCAAATATCCTGACTGGAATTGTTATTTTCTGGAAACATTGCAAACCTTTTCCTCAAAGGTTTTCTCTCTGTTCCCCACACTTGCCTATTGTGTGGAGTCAGAATTCAAGTGTGTATTCCCTGCTTTGAAATATTCTTCTGTACTGAGATGCAAAGGCAAACAGAATAAGTTTTGATATTCTATGAACTGGTCCAGTTATGGTTGGAGTTATCTGATGCCTTACTGAAGAGTCTGTATTATTAATGAAGTGGTTGGAAACCTTTCGATGAAGGGGAGGAGGGTGACAGAAGAGATTCTGATTATGCTTCCACGCTCTCTTCTTCAAGGCATTTCCTGGGGATGACATTTTGTAAGGTTGCACTACCTGAGAATAATATTTCAGCTAGATGGCGAGTGCAGAAAAACGTTTTGCTTCTGTGTGTTGAGTTGTGCCTCAGAGGGACGTGTTAGTTCAAACACAGGGCCATCCTGCTATGCAAATCTGTCCGTGCAATTTCCAGATGAGAGCTGGCTCCCACCCTACCACCTCAGAGAGTGGACAGAATAAGTTTTTGTCTGATTCCAAATCACAGTGTAAGCATACCCATTCTTCTGAATTTGTGCTTACTGTCTTTGGCATGGGAAGGTGGTTTCAAGCCCGCATGCAAGCTGTGAAAGACAGGAGCTGAATGTATTGTAAGTGCCCTTTTCAAAGCTCTTCCACATCTCAATTGACTTCTTAACACTAGTGGTTTCAGCTTCTGGGCTGCGAGGTAGGGGCAGGATGCCAGCTAGCAAAAATTATAGGATGGATATTGAAAAGGTTACATCAGTCCTGTGTCTTCCTAACTATCTTTAATAAATGTTGATAGGCAAAATAATTTTGATTTCTTGTACTGCTGCTGCAGACAACTGGAAAAAGAAGAATCTTTTAATGAATATGCACAATTATAATAAGAACAGAAAATGGTACATATACTTAAAATTTTTTCTTATAATTTGAAGACTGTATTCTTGTGGTCCTCCTAACATGATATACCTGAGCAGCAAAGCAGAATTTGCATAGCTTTTGATCTTACAAAAGGCTTCTACTTTTATGAGTCTGGTATAATTTGATGCTTCAGTGGTTTTAACTTATAAATGGTATCTGCAAATCTTTTTCATTCTTTTGGAGCTGAACTTTATGGAGAAACAATAAGTAGATGACTTTTTTTAAGTGGAAAGAATTGGCCTATCTCTGCTGGCTAGAGAACATTTTCCTCTGGAGTGGAAGGTAGTCCCTGGTATGTTCTTCCTCTGAACTAAGCTGGCTTGTTTTTTCAAACAGAAAAGTAAACATACCTTTAAGTTGAAGAATAAAATATTGTAGCCTATCCAAGCCAAAGTAGTTTCCCCCAGAAAGACTGGAATTTTTTTCTATCATGCTTTAGTGAGTCATCACAGATTTAACCGCTCTTGGCAAATATTTGAGGTGATTTAGTTACCTCTAAAGTTTTGATCATCTATCATGAGAATGGTTTGATACAAGCTAGATTAAATATATAATGGTAAAGTCTTCTCCAAGAAAACAACTTTCAGCATCAAAGCTATGCATAATATAATAGAGTGATGCTAGAGATGACAAACTCCTTCCAACACACTGACATTTAAAAAGCAGACATAATATTCAGTATGATTTTCAATTCCTGGGCTGCAACAAACACTACAATCTGGAAGGATTTATTTGCAAAATGCTCTCAAGCAATTTGTAAGAAGATCTTCACAAGATTTAGCAAAGGTCTGTAGCAGCGTAAGGCACTCTTGCATTGGTTACCTAAAGTGAGGAACAGCAGCCACAGTAACAAACACAGAGAGGCAAGGAGCAAGTAGAGAGGGCAAAAAGCTCACTGTGCAAACCAAGACAGCTGAACCAGGAGGGACATCAAACCAATCACTATAAATTACTGTTTTGCTTTTAATCTGAATTAGTTTTGATAGTTTTGGTAAAGATAAATTTAATACTTCTGAGAAAAAAACAAAAGAGGAACTAAAAGGTGACTCCAGTTAATTTTACTGTTTAAGAGTGAACCTATATGATGTGAAGTTAGTAGGAGCTTTATGAGACCCTAAGTACAGATCTGGGACAAACATCAGACATCTAAGTTTTAAAAGCTGGCCTGTGTATTACAGAAAGGCTAGTCTTGAATATAATAGAGCATTTGTTAGAACCCAGGTGGAGGCAATGATGAAATTGGCAGACGAAATTATACACACACACAATAATTGAAATACAAACCTGGTTAACTAACATCTGCCAAAACTGGGGATTTCTGTATTGCAGCTCAATTCTAGATTGAGAGCATGTTGTATTTTCACCCCAGACAGCAACCAAATCCCACAAAGCTGCTCACTCACTCCCCCAGCAGCGGGACTGGGGAGAGAATCAGAAGGGTAAAAGATGAAGAACTCATGGGTTGAGATAAAGACAGTTTAGTAGGGAAAGCAAAAGCCATGTGCACAAGTAAAGCAAAACAAGGAATTAATTCACTGCTTTCCAAGGGCAGGCAGGTGTTCAGCCATCCCCAGGAGAGGAGGGCCCCATCATCTAATGCTTACTTGGGAGAACAAACAGCATCACTCCAAATGTTCCCCACTTCCTACTTCTTCCCCTCACTTTATATACTGAGCATGACGTCATATGGCCTGGAATATCCCTGTGATCAGTTTGGGTCATCTCTCCTGGCTGTGTTTTCTCCCAACCTCTTGTGCTCCCCCAACTTCCCTCGCCAGTGTAGCAATGCAAAAAGCAGAAAAGGCCTTGGGTCTGTGCAAGCCCTGCTCAGCAATAACAAAAACATCTCTAATTATCAACTCTGTGTTCAGCACAAATCTAAACACAGCGCCACACCAGACATCATGAAGAAAATTAACTCTATGTCAGCCAAAACCAGCACAGAGTGGTTTCAGCAACAAAACCATATTGACAGCAGAGTGCTTGAGAGCTTACAGTGGTAAGGCCACTTTGCTGCTTTCTGTGGCTGCAGCATCACTGCTAATAGGAAGACAGATTTCAAGACACACCTGTCTTGTGTACAAGTCAGTGACTGGGAAGCTGGAATTCAGCTTCAACTCACGGCAGATTTCTTCTTGCAGTCCTATGTTAATGAAAGGGAAATAGTTTGTGTCAGAATGTCAAAAAGGATGTCATTAGAGGAGAGGTGCAGAATTTAGGCAGGGCTGATGATTCTGCATAAGGAAAACTCTATCATGTTTAACTTTATTATTCTGAATGTAGAGATACTTGGTATATAGAGCCTGTTAACACTGACCCTTTCTGACTGAAAAGCCTGTTGTACTGCAGTCTGGACTTTGATGCATGGACCTCATGTACTGCATGTCTGCTTTGATGCACTGAGAATCTCAGCATCTTATAAGTTTGAAATCCAACTGAAAATAAATGCTATGTTTATCACAAAGAAAAGGAAAAGTCCTTTCTTACTTTCTAAAGAGGCTGCACCGGGCTTGGGGGTGCTAAGTCCCTGAGGCTGGCTGGAGCTGTGTTTGACTGACTGCTCAAGGCAGAGGACCTGCAGCTGAGGGAATTTTACTGCAGAGAAAACTTGTGAGAAAGCAGGGCTGGAAGAGCAGAAAGCCCTACTTTCTCCTCTGCCCCTGTTCTAACCAAGAGTGCGTAGGAGCATCTGACAGACTGAAGTGTGACTCAGGAATCCTGGCTAAGCTGCTGCTTGCAGCAGAAAGCCACGAAGAGCCAGCTAGTTGGAAATGCTAGACACAGAGAGTCTGGTGGATTTTAAACTGCTATTATTGAACACGGCCTAACGGGCAGTTTTCAAGTCACTCAGGTATTTGTAAGGGAAGAGCAGTACATTTAGTCGTGATGAGGGAGTAAGGGAAATGGGACGAAACCTGGCTTAGTTAAATGTTTTGTGCTCTGCAGATACTAACAAGGCCTAAATGATATTTCAAAAAGCTTTTCTGTGTTGTTCACTGTGTCAGATTCTCAGACCAGCAATGAGTACTGTAACCAGGTCAATTCAAGTTGAGGATTGTTTGTTTCATTTACTAAAAATAAGAAAACAGCCCTGGCTCAATAACATATCTAATTTTTTCCCATTTGAAGCTCTGTAACTGAACTGAGATTCACATAATATGGACACAGAAACAACAAGTAATAGAACATCCTTAGCCATGTTTATTTTTCCTCATACCATATCTTGTGTGTTTCTCCAATGGATACAGTTTAAACTGCTTATCTTCATGCAGTGAGGATAAGTTGTAAATAACCATTACGGATGCAATTTCTAAGAGAACCTTAGAATGCCAGCCTGTATGCTGTGCATTTTACTTCCTATTACAAAGAGGATCCTTCTGTAATGACTGTACTAATACTCACAACATTCAAAAGCCTGTAAATTACTTTCACTCATCAAAGTGGGACACACACTTATATATAGAAATGGCACTGTTCTGGCTTCTAATTATCTGGAAGCCATAAAATGGGTGTCAAGGTGTCACACACCTCTGCTTAAAGCAGCCATCAGTGCAGCCAGAGCTGTAGAACCATTGATGTAAAGAATAAATACGTTAAATCACAAGTGCGTCTTTCCACAGATGGAATTAAAGTGATTCATGTAACCCACAGCAGTATTTCTAAATGAGTAGGAATTGAATATACGTGTAGTGCTGAAGGGATCTCTGAGGTTAACAGGGATGAGGGCAGGAATCTTAATCATTTAATGACTCCCCTTTGTTGGTAGTGGTGGTTGCCTCCTTTACTTTAGATCAATAATTTAAAATGTGGTAGTCTGATGCTAAAGCAAGTACTCATTTTTAATTGCAGTGTTGCTTTTAACAGAGATACAGAATGTTCTGTGCCTAAAGTTGTAATACACTTTTTGCTCAAGAAATTCTTCATGTGCGCCTGCAACAGCTGCATTCAGGTATAAAAAAATTCCACCTCCAAGCCTTACTTGTCATCAAAAGTCATGTATCTTCTTCTTTTATATTCTGATGGTGTTCAAAGCACCAATATAATATGTAAATAAAAGCCACATTGTATCAAATCCCTGATGGATCCAACAGATGCCTCAATACACTAAAAAGATACTTTGGAAGAAGTAAACCAAGGATCGTACAAAAATTCACTTAGGTTTGGAAGCAATCTACAGCAGACCAAGAGAAACTCTTGAGACAGAGTCACAGAACCTCAGACGACAAAGGCAATCAAGGATAAAGGGAGAAATCAGCAAATTAAGAGTAAAGGAGAAACAAACTGTATGTTCCTTGAACTCTCAGGTAGAAGAGTTAGTGTCCAGGATATTACATGTACATACATGCACCTGTGAGGAAGAGTAGCAGAGGAGCATTGCCTTCCACTTTTCCCCTAAATGCCATTCAGCTTTCAAGTTAAGAGTATTTGTCATCCTGTGCTTTGTTTTGGATAGGTGATGGGCAAACCTGTACTGAGGTGTACTGGTGTTTGAGGCCCATCACTCCAACATCCCCTTTTGCCGCAGTGTTTTGTCTTTTACTGCACCTTCCAGCCAGCTCCACTGGACCTACAGACCTTTGTCATATCTGACTGCACCAGTATCATGGTAGTAATGGCCTCCAATACTCATGTGAGTTTAGACCTGCCCACTTGTTCTGGTCCGCTGATGACAGGACTTTGTGAGATGTTGAAAGTTGTCTGCTTGAAGGCATGGGTTATGAGTAAAATCTCTCACAGCTCACTGAGGAGGTGGGAAATGAAGCTGAATTAAAACTTTTTATTGTTCCCCTCCTGTCTTTCTCTTGTCTACAAACACTGCAACCTCTTAAGTGTTAGGACACATCTCTTTGGCCTTGGGAAGGGCAGCCACTAAGGCTGCCTTTCCAACTCCTTCCTCCTGAAGAAAGGGATAGGAAAGCTCCAGGAATGCATGGTACAGTGGAAAGCACAGCAGCACTTCACATAACCAATGCTGAAAAATCCCTTAACATCCTTGTGGGCTCAGTGTTCCTTGTGCAGGTAAGCCAGTTGTATTGAGATGTCTGAGTGGACTTGGGTATGCAGATAAAGACCACAGCCTCAATTAGGAAAGAAAGACTGAGATGTTTACCATCAGCAAGAAGCTCATCCTGGCAATGTGACAGGGTATGAACACCAAACGGCACCCTGAGATCCCATAAATAGCTGTGCAGCTTCCAAATTTTGTTTCACTTGTTGATTGAAAGAAGACACAGAGAGCACTCTAGACTGGATGTTGCCTTCCACCCTCACACTGAAAGTTGTAAACAAGATCCATCCTGTTTGTATGCTCATGTTATATCTGTGCAGCATCTGACAATCCTCTGCTTAACAACCTTATCTCCCTCACTCACCCTTGGACTGGGCTCTGAATATTTGACTATTCTCCTTTTACATTTCAGCTTATTGAAGTTCATGGATATTTCATAGGAGATAGCTCCTTTCAGGCTCACATTGTTTAGCATTTCAGCAAAATCTTTACACAAGCTGAGAAACACTTCAGAAAGACTCACAATGAATACCAAAGATGATTTATTTTCACTCGTGGATGTTGCTTCAATGGATAGCATAGTAAATATTGCTTTGTAATACATGCTTCAGTTACCCTTCCCCCTAAGAGACCATCCAGATGAAATCACTTCATTTACAATAGGAAACAGAAAGGTTATGTTTGCTCCTTTAGCTGGAATTAATTTCTGTTGATTGAGTAATGTGCATGTAGTGTTTAACTTATCTGTTGTGTCTGTTTCAGGTCTTGTTTGATGCCTGGGAAACTTTTAATTCTTTCTCGTCTTTCTGACCCAGCCTAATCTCTGTGTAGATACACAGCTAGAAATTCAGAGTGTGGTCACAGAAGACTTTAATACGTATTATGCTAATGGCACATTTACAACAAGAGGTGGGCGCTTTCAGCCTTTTAGCAAATGAAACATCTACAACCACAGACGAAATTATAGGCCACATTTGCAAGGTGAGTGCGAGCTTGTTTTGAAAATCACTCTTAGCTTTCCTTTTTTACTAGCATTTGCCATGTGTACAAAAGACTTGAATACTCCAGTCAGGAAGATCAAAACATTCTGTGGGACTGACTGTTTCTTGGCAACAGGATGAAATGTCCTACACAGGTGGCATACTGCTGTGAGGCGTTCCACCCTGTGTAGAGTGGCCAATGTGATTGGGAGTGGTTGTGAAAAGGCCTTCACGGTCAGAGAAGAGATATCTCTCCTGCATGTAGTTTGGAGATTGGCCCCAGAGATAGGATCTACCTGGACTGTGGGGAAGCAAGGCCTAAGCCTTTGCTTTTTATTCAGAAGGAGCAATGCTTGAGCTCTAATCTCATACTCCCCAAGAGTTTTATTATGTGGGGATTTTTGAATTTTCTATTCAAGCTTAAGGCATCAAGGATATTTTGGCATTTTCTTTTTTTTTTTTTAACCAGTGTGTAGCTGTTTGTCAGACAGTCTTTTTGAAGGGAAAAAAAAGAAAGGTTGTTTTCTGCTTCTTTTTCCCAGAGGCCATTAGCGTTGTATGTTTTTGTTCTGGACTCGTCTTCTAGTTCTCTTCAAATATATCTCCCCATCTTTACTCTGCTTCCTGGCTAGAGGGAACATGCAAGGTGGATATCACAAGGTAGTAAAACTGACCCCAAATGAAGTATTTTGCTTTATTTTTGTACCAGTTTTATTTGTGGGTTTGTTAATTTTTTTCTTTCTTTCTCTCTCTCTCCTCCTTTCCCACATGGTCCTGATACATCCATAAATTGGCCCAAAGTCCTTCAGCAGTGCTTTTTTCTGGCTCTGTGGGTTCCTGTTTCATGCCAACGACACTTGGTGCAGCCTGGCTGCCAGACCAGGTGGTTTGTAGCTGCCCTGCTGCCAGTGCTGCCAACACTGCTGCCTGTAGGCAGCACGCTCAGCACAGCCTCTCCATGCCCTGCTGTGCAGGCAAACGTGCAGCTCCGCCTTTTGAGCAGCAGAATTAGTAACTGAGTGGACTGAAGCAGGAAATGTTTGCATACAGCTCTGGCAATCGATGATTCTATTCAGTCAGTTTTATTGCCCTGACACCCTTAAAATACAAGCAGAGTTTCCACTCTTCTGATTCTGTTCTCTTAGCAAGCAACAGTTTGAGAGGGCTAGATCTGTGCTTGTAACATCAACTCAGCAGTATTTTCTACTATATGGGCAGAAATCACAAAAATTTGGGTTAATATACTGAGCATACAGATAAACTGATTGCTCTGGTGCTCCTGGAACAGAAATCCAAGTTTTCCTCTATGGTTATGAATGGCTCTGAAAGAGCGTTGTGGCTGGCTGCTTCCATTGCCACTGCTTGGAGTACAGTGCAAGGGGAGCAAGGAACAAACTGATATAAATCTATTGATCTTGTGTCCAAATATCCTTGTCTTGTTCCTGTCCCCAGGGGTCTATAGGGAGTGTATGATTTTTAAAATGTATTAATATGGCAAGTGGTGAATACTGGTCCCAATGCTTAATTTGTCTGCCTTCTCCATCTGCTTAACCATTCCCTTGATGACAGTGGTGGGTGCTCAGGACAAGCAGGCATCCAAAGAGTGTACCAGATTAGAAAAGCCAGACTTCTAGTCTCCAGATGTCTGAAACAGAAAAGGATGTGGGATTAGTGCTGTTTCTGCTTTACAGAGGTGTTGAAGCAACTGTTTCTCTGTGTAGCTACATGCAAGATTTGTTTTTCTGCATTCAGCACTGTTCTTGGTGATATTCTGACTTGTGAACTTCCATACAGATCAGGTCATCCAGCTTCTCTAAGACTATTCATGTACTTGGATATATACTTAACTTTAAATGAGGCAAAGATAGCAGAAGCAGGCACCACTCATAGTGTCCAGTTTTGACTTCCTTTTCCATCTTCTTACCTTTATCTCTTTCAAAAGCTTGTGAAAGTGTCAGACAGCCAGGTCTTTCTCGCAGCAGGTGACCTCTCAGACTTGGAACAGAATTCTTAACCCAGTTCTTGTTTTTCTGAATATGGCCTATTTCAGGGCACGTTTCACAGCAAGATGTGCTGAAAACAGAGCTCTTCCTTTTTTGTTCATTGGTGACTGCTTCTGTTTTCATGTTTCTTCAGACCCTTTTGTGCCATTCTGATTAGTCTGTTTTGCTCTCAGAAGTTCTCCTACATTTTTCCCCTCTCCAGTTCCAGATGCTTTGACAAGATCGGATCAGAGTTGCTCAAGTAGATCACGGGAAAAATATTGCAAAAAGTGCTGCTCAGCCTGGGGTTTGACCTCGTGTCCTCTGATCTGTCACATGCCCCTCACCCTGCCTGTACCATTTGTAACCCACGAAAACAGAGTGTTTGGGAGTCACAATGAAGAATCTCTGCTCTGTATTTGCCAAGCACTTCTGGGTGTTGTAAGGTCCAGCGGTGCTAAAAAGTAGGTGCTGGTTCTGGGGGCAGAACTTATGAGTTTGATTTGGGAATGAAATATGATACATGCTCTTATGGGAAAAGTAAATCCCAGTATTAGGCACTCCAACATGCTGAATTCAGGGACACCTGCACTGAAATATTAAGGGGAGGAGCATGTTTGCAACTTTTGCCTCCTGTGTAGCTTTACAAAAATGGAAAAATAAGTAAATAAAACTTCTTACCCTTAGAATCTCCTATATAGCCCAGATTTAATGCACTCACAGAAGCAGTAGGAAACTTGGATTTCTATGCTTTCCATGGAAAAAAACCTATGTCGACAAAGTCTCCACAGCTAAACTTAATTTGTAAAACAGCTATGTCATCTAGCTTCAGGGAAGTTTCTAAAACCATGAGTAGCAGTAAGTGCCTGGGCCAGACAGCAGGCTCAGAGCAAAAGGTCTCTGAGTCTGCTCACTCACGTGCCGCAGCTCCTGGTGTAGGGAGCTCCCAAACCAAGGGTAATAATTTCCATTTAATAGTCCTTAACTTTTCTTCTCTAGATCTAATTACATTTTGATTCTGTTTAGAATTCTGCTCTCCACAGCCTCCTTCAACAGATGGTTCTATAACTTAAGTAAACTCAATTTTACAAATCACAGAATGATTTGTGTTGAAAGGGGCCTTAAAGATCACCTTGTTCCAACCCCCTGCCATGGGAAGTTTGATAATTTAATTTGATACCACTTTGTTTTGACATTATGATGATCTGACTAATATTTCTTCTTAATCTACTCATTATTTTATAATACGTCTACCATATTCCTACCTGTGGTTCTTTCTTTTGCTGCCTTATTAATCCTAATTAATTAAAAATCCTAATTAATTTAATCTCTCATCATGCCATACCTTTGATCAAATTTATCACATTTTTTCTCTAGTTACGTTGCATCTCTTTTGAAACAGGAGATCAGAACTCCATACAGGACTCAAGGCACAGAGATGTCCTTAATAAACACAGTAACATTTAATACTTTGTCATCTCTTTCTGCCTAGTAATTTCAATAGTTCCTTTTATTCTTTGCCACCACAGATACATAAAGGAAATTTTCAGAGAACTATCTTCAGTGGCTTCAAAATCTCTTCCTTAGTAGTGACAGGTGGTTTCAAGCCTACCACCATATTCAGGTAGTTGAGTCTGTTTATTCCTTATTCAGGTTCCTTTGTCTTTGGCAACGCTGAATGTGATTTTATCTATACTGTTTTGGATGGAATTTCATCAGTGTTGTTAAATACTGTGGAGACAGAGTTTTTGCAAGAAAATGGACACATGGTGCACCAGCTATAAGGACCAGTGAACAGAGCACGTAGAAAATGTACACAGAGAGAGAATGCTGATGCTTCAAGGACAGAGGGACAGCAGCCAAAGAAAAACATAAACAAAGATAGAAAACTGTCTGATGATTTGTGTGTATAGGTGCATGGTAGCCGGGCGAACAGAGTGAGAGATCCAATTAAATCATTACATGTTTTATGTGTGTATATTGCTTTGCCAATCATGTAATGTGTGGACGCCTGGACAAGGGGGCATAGTGTATAATAAGGGTGCTTGGGGGGAAATAAAGGGGCTTCTGCTGGATTCATGTTGGATCGTGCGTAGTCCGTTTACTCCTGCAAAATACCATGAGATCCTCTGAAATCCACCTTCTCCATGACTGCTATATTTCCTTGAACTACGTTCGTATATTTTCTAACTCACTGAATTCCCAAAAATCCAGACTCTTTTAAGAGCTTACTTGCCTTTTAAGTTGTTAACCTTCAAGAGGCAACTGAGGGCAAAAACCAGTTTTGTTAACAGTGAGTTGTTGCTCAAAATGAGGTAAAGCACCATCATACTTTCAAACTCATTGTTTTCAAATTCTGTCTTTTCAAAAAGTTAGATGTCTTATGAGCACATATAAGGATAAAATCTGTATGTTACTGTATAAATTCAATTGTGATGCTGTTTCCTTAATTTTAAATACCATCAGGAATTAAACTGGTGCCCAGCTTGATAAACAATATGTGTCTAATGGTACATCCTTGAGTATCCAGCAAAGTTTTGTCCTGAAACCTGAAGCATTTGTGTCTTCATCAGGAGTTTAAGCAGCCTTGCATGAATAGCTAAACCACTGAATTTGTCAGAGCAGATATTTTTATTTTGAAAATGACAGTGGAGAAAGGTTGATGTGGCCAATGAGTAACGTGCTCTCATAGCATCTGGTTTCGATTTTCCTACCAGATACAATATTGGATAAAGTCCTAATATTGAGTTCAGCAGTTGCTCTTTTTTTTTTCCACTCCAAAACTGAATGCATGCCACATCTAAAGATAAATTTAAAAAGTATTTACTTACTTGTAAACAATGAAATGCATTTGCATTGGCTTTCCTCTGGGTTTCTTTTTTGTTTGTTTGTTTGTTTTTTAAATTTTGTTTAGAACATTGCTGCAATTCAGATTCAGTCACTGATTAACTGTGGTTGGAAGGAACCTTCATATGAATGAAGGAAGATTGCTCTGCCCATTCTCTATTTTCAATGAGTGAGAAAAAAATTACTCATAGGAGGTTAATATTCCTTGCAGTTTTGAACATATCTAAATGCAGAAAGACTGAGATAAAAACCAGCCTGTGCTCCTTAGAGGGCATGTTACACTGTGAATGCATTTTTCCTGGCTACAACAATAGAAGACTAAATGTAGGTGCCACACCAAGTCAATAAATTTTATCAAGTATTGAAAGCCATATTATCCTAGAGAGTTCAAATAGAGAAAGAATTATCAGTTTCTTATATGCTACGTTTGCTCCTTTACTTCTAGTCCTGAAATTCAACATTCAAATGCTTCTTCCTATCCTTTTCCTCACTCCTTTTTGTGTAAGAGAAGGGAAACATAAAACAGGTGATCAGCCACATTCCACTAATACAATGTGGAATTGCAAATACCATGTATTAATTGCTAACTAAAGAATTTGCTGACAATATATAGAGCATTAATGTTCAAAGAAAAAAATCTGTGGATCAACATGTTCATAAAAACTACCCCAAATTGCTTACTCAAGGGTTTTAGTTCCCTCACAATGTAAATGGGACTGAAAAGGGGATCCTAGAAATGTAACATGATTTTAGCCTAAAGCAGAACCAGCCTATTTGTAAGTGGCATAGTAAAAGACTGAAATGTCTCTTTTGTTTTCAAATATATAAAAAATGTAGTGAGAAGTGTCTTTGGAACCTTTTGGCTGCTTCAGGAAAATCTCATTTCTGCGTAAAGCTGAGGTGAGTTTCTTGAATATGAAGAAAATAGTTTTCTACTTATTTTGCTGTTACGCATCAGATCTAATTACTGCTGCCACATTGTATACTAAAGGTCTTATTCAAAATGCAGTCAATGTGTGACATCTTACTAAACTTTGGAAATAAACTATCGTGGCAACTCTGGAAAAATAGTACACTTAGTGTAATAATATTTCAAAGAAAATTCTTTTAAGAACAGTACTTTCAAATATACTCCTTCCTCTTACTAATTGCTTTAGAATAAAAAGACTAATACCTTTGTAAATGTGTTATTAAATTAAAATTTAAACCTTCAGTTTCGTCTGCAAGGCAATGTTAATTAAGGGGAAAGTAAAGCAAATTTAGAAGGAACATTTATAATTTCCCAATTTTTACACCATCTCTCTTTCTTCATTCCTCTGCTCAGCCTGAGATTTTTTTGAAGAAAACGAGGCTATTTACAAGTATGACATTAAGTGAGGATTAAACTCTAAACCTTCTGGCAGCCCACTGAATTGACTAATCTTAGGTGGAAAAAACGCTCCGAAGTTCTTATCAAATGTTTGAGCCTAAACAATCTGAGGCCAGATACTGTTCTCAAGAGGGAAAAAAGCAGCAGTGTTCCAAGTGGACAAACATCATTTACTCACTCCCAATGGCAACCCAGCAGTGCCGGTCAGGATGCACACAGCACGGGGACACGGCTCTGCTGGCTGCTGCCTGGGGATCTCGTTCATGAGTGCCACAGCAGCTGGATTGAGCGACGGGGGCTGCAGCACATGGCCACATTTTGAAGGGAATGTCACAGACATCAAACTCTGCCTTCTGCTACAAACAATGCAGCCACATTCATGCCCCAGATACGACATCTTTATTTCTTTTGCAAAAATGATGTCTGGCTGCAGAGCTTGGCTTTGAAAAGATAGGAACTGAACAGTTTTCAGTTTAACTTCCTCCTGCACGTAGGGTGCACTCCAGCTCATCTGATTTTGTTATCTGCAGTGTAGAAATTTACCTCAGAGTTGGTGACCCTAGGCTCCCTTTAGATATGATGAAGGGCTATAGGCACTTTTAAGCCATCATTCATCCAGTCTATTTTAGCCACCACCTTCAGTGACAGATGAATTACGGCCTTGATCTACCTATTTTTCTCAATTGGCAGTAAAGGGAGCCTGGAGTAATAAGCTCAGATGTAGATTTCTTATATATGTATCCCACTCTCTGCAGTGTCCTAATTGAAATCCCTAAGGCTTTTTTCTACAAAGAGAACTGGCTAAAATCTTTTGCAACAGCAGTGTCCATCTGATTTCACAAACCAGTTTCTGTCAAAGGAAGTAAAATTTTTTTTTGTTTGAAATTGAAAGTAAGCTTCTTGAGGTATTTTTATACACTTCTTTGCAGTCTAAAGGATGTGGTTGTATATATAAACAGAGAAGCTTTTTCAAGAAAAACCTTAAAGTGAGCACTTTTGTGCTTTTTTTCTTTTTTCTTTTTCTTTTATTTTTTTTTTTTAATTAAGGGAGAGTTTAAACACAGTCATTCAATCAAAATTCAGATTTGTCCCCAAAGTCGTCATGTGTAGCATTTGTATTCTGACTAACTGAGAATATGTTTTAGGACTTAGTGAAATATGGAAGCTTTCTTTTGGCTAGATTTCCTCATTTTCAATTTAAAGATTAGCTAAAAGACTTAGAAGAACAATTTAGTCATCTCACAAAAAAAAAAAATTGGAATGGGTCCAGGGTGTTTAAGAGATGATTTGATTAGAAGAGACATCTCTCCTGAGTGGTAATTGAGGTTTATAAGTTTCATGGACAAAGCAATAATCAAACATATGTCCAGAAACAACAACTAGCCACTCTGCATCTGTCAGTGTGAGCTCTGTACAGTTTTGGGGTTTTTCCCATTGGATGTGTTCTAGGGGAGCTTTGAGAACTTCAGTGTCAAGAGTATGAAGCCTGGAGACTCACAGGGTGCCAGGTTTGAGTGACTCAAGCTTTCAGTGGATCCTCATGAGCCTATGCAGCCTGGGAAGCTGAGCAACCCTTTCTACATCTAATAAGAATTAAAATGGAAAACTATGCTAGGCATTATCCATTCAATACTTATCAGAGAAAATAATCCATGTCTTCTCAATTTTGTGAGTGCACTTCAGTACATTACATTACAGTAATGTAAATCTGTAATTTACATTACAATTTTGTTTATAATACAACAAAAATTATTTTAAGCCCTCAGTTTTAACAAAAGATCCTTGGGGGTGCTTTCCTCTGGCATGCAGTGTGTAAACAACTTCCTAAAACTGTGTGGGAATTTCACTCAACAAATCACCTGGGACTCAGTGCCACTGATCTCAACATTTATACTCACCTCTTCTAGCACAATAAAATTGAGGATTCTGCTTGTAAATTTTTTGTAGGCCAGTGGAAAGCACTTGTGACTCTCAGTTCACTTGTGCTGTGAGATGAAAATATTGGCAGACCTTTCTGTTTCTCTGTGATTGCTGGAGGTGCAATTTGACAATCTTGTTCACTTCTCCACAAGCTGCAACATTAAATTTATCTAACTGGGGAGAGCTGGAAGGAGGTGAGCTTGTTCCATTCCTGTTGGCTTCTCCACAAGCTGCACCATTAAATTTGTCTAACTGGGAAGAGCTGGAAGGAGATAAACTTGTTCCATCAGGAGCTGCAACAAGATGAGGAGATTAATGGTACTTTTTCTACCTCATGTCTATGGTAACAGCAGAAATAGCTGATCTGCTTTTCTTCAGTTTCACCAAATGTTTCTTCTCTGTGTCCCTCTGCTCTTCTTTGCCTGTACCTACTTTGCCTAAATTAAGGAATTATCCATATCTTAGTGATGACGACTTAGTAAACAGTCACAGCAATAGTAGCTGTCTAAGAGCAGTCACAGCACCCACCACCTGCGACCACTTGGTCACCTCAAAGTCCATGGTGTTGAGGATGGGCTGAGCTTGGGCTCTTCAGACTGACTGTGCTCAAGTCTTTTCTTCAGAGGCAAGTGACAACTTTTACTGTCTCCATCAGCCTTTGGGAGAAAAATTCTTCTTGACCTCAAATCTGGTATGTAGTATAGCACTTTATGCAGGCAAACCATGTGAATTCTTTAATCATCTGTCTCCCCTTATCTTTGTGGCTGAATGCTCCATGCTGATAAATTTTACAGCATATAAATGGGTAGATGGAAAAGACTGTCATTTGTCTGTTAGCTTTTTTTTCTTTTTAATTGAATGACATTTGAGCAGGTTGATGAGCCTGAAAGAAAAGACCATGCAGGTATTTTATAACAGATATCTGTCATCTTCATGACAGGCGGATGTTAATTTATACTCCTTTTTTTTGCATATGATATATCAACATTTTTCATGAATGTCATAATCAATATCCAGTATTTCATTTTCTGCAACAGCTTTTTTGCCTGATGTCCTTCAGTAAGAGTAATTTAGACACAAGATGCATGGGATCTCCTCCTTCAGAAGTCAAGTCAGCACTGCATCATTTTTTTTCCAGAAGATTGAAATAAAATAGGAAAAGTCAAGAAAGAAAGGGAAATAAAGAGTAGAAAAATTAACAGATTAGAAGTGCCTTGGAAGAGTCTGGTGACTTTCAGAAGTAGTATGGTTAACTAAAACTGAGTATTAGCTGTATGTTTTGTTTTTTGGTAGACATAAATGAAACAATTACAAGAATTAGTAAGGTAAGTCACTAAAATTGTTGGGGGTTTTTTTTTGGTAAAGAAGAGTCCACTTTTTCACAGAAGAAAGCTGAGATGCTTGGTGTTTCTGTAACATTATGCATATATTTCAGATATTCTAATCCAGAAAATAGGGAGAGAGATGATGTTCTGGCCAACAGCTGAAGCTGTATTTCAAAACCTCTGAAACTATCAGTTAGAAAAATACAGTCTTTTAAAGAATGATGAAATGGCATTTTGTGTTTTAAAGGACTTCTGAAGATCTCGAGGAATTTTTGATGTTTGGATTTAACTGTATCTGTGTTTAGATATACTTTGGATCTTCTTTGGATGGCTGATACCTTTCCCTCTACTCATACAATGTGCCAGCATTAAACTTTTAGTTTGAGAGTGGATTTATTTGTTAATGTCTCAGAGAGGTACATAACTCATGAATTCCACCAGTTGAAATTGCCAGGTTAATTCTGAAATGAGACCAGTCCCTTTCACTCTAAGAAATGGAAGTAGTAGCTCCATGTCGCATGGTCTGAGGGTTTACAGAGGGGACTTGGAGTTGTAGGAGAGATTCTGAAAGGCCTGTAAGCAATTCGTGTCTGCATAGTTCATGTTGTGGATGTAAAGGAAAGAAGTTACAATTGGAGATCCCCTACAACTGAAGAAGGAAGATCCAAGGCTGGGTCCTGACAGTCTGTCATTTTACTACTGATAGCTATCTTTGGTGAAGAAGGGCAAGGGGATTAAAAAAAAAAAAGAAAAACACAGGAAATTGAAGAAGATTATTGAGGTGCTCCCCTGAGACTAGAAATGCAAAGGGCCAAGTGCAATCTAAAACATCTGGCGGGGGGGAAAGAGTTGGCCTTCAACATGGTAGCTGAAGTAGTCATATGCAGTATCATAAAGTAAAAATAGCAGATGTCAGTGGGAAAGCCTAGACTGCTGTTAATATTGGCAAAAAGGAGGGGAGACCTGGAATGTACCCTTTATGTAGACTCTGTTCCTTTAACAGGTAGCTGTTCTATGGCTCCTCAGGTTACTGAACTCCCCTCCAGAAGTTTTTTGATGTGCTAATTCTATAACTGCATGAGTTGGAACCAGGGCTAGTGATGAGCTAGCGTGATATATCTTTCACCAAGCTCTTCTGAAGTAAGGTGGCTGGAAAGCAATCACAGAAGGTTTAGGGCATTATTTTCTAAAGCAACACTGACTTAGGAGCTAATGGAGATCTTCCCTTGATGGCTATTTGGAGTTGGTGCAGCTGGAAGAAAAATTAACCGTATGAGGGATTAAATTTATTTTCTCATTAAGTTTTATATTGTCAGATGATTTCCAAATGCTGAGGTAGACTTTATGATTATAAAATGTGAAATATGTATCTTTGAGTCATAAACTAATCAGTAAGGGGTTTTTTTTGTAAACTGTGTTCCAGAAATTTTCCTCATGGCTACATCTACATTTACCAGAATACATACAAGCAAAATCAGTTGTTCTTTAAGTGTTGAAAAATGCTGAGGTTTTCAGTTAAAATGCAAATTTGAATTTGTATATCTTTACTAACCTGACATTCAAATCACTATTTAATAGAATTTCCAAGAAACTAAGAAACCTACTTTTAGTAGGTACTTGTTTTGAATGGTTTTTCATATTGCATTTGCTGCCTTTCTTGGACACGTGAGCAACATTTTTATTGGCTCAAGCAGAGAACAGCTGGCTGATCCACAAAAGGTAAAGCTATGAATGAATTATTCTGCTTGTCCTAAACATATAAAATAAACTCATCTACTGCAGCAAACAACCCAGGATTTTTGTTTATTTTGCACATTTTAGAAAAGCTATTTTATAGAGTAAAAATAAAAGACTTTCAGGAAAGTTTTATTGGTATTGCCTCTATCTGCTCCTTTCACCTGGCAGAGTCCTTGCTTGCTAAGAGCTATAGTCATTTAGGTGAAGCATATGCATCTATTAGTCTCTTTCACCTGGCTGAGCTTTGGCTCAGTAAAAGCTGCAGTAATTTAGATAAAGCAAATTCTGATGCATTTGAAAAGGAAGTACGACTTTACAGCATACGTTCTGCTGTGGATCATGGTCCTGCGTGACGGCCTCTCTCTAGTCACTCAAAAGCAGGACCCTGAGACCTATCTCTACAACCTCTTTATATTGTAAGGTGGTTACACCAAAAGTCATCTAAATTTTTTCCTTTTTTTGTGAGTCAGACATAGGTAACTGCAAACTAACTCTCAGTATTATGTATTCTGCTGCTGTGGAAAAATGAGAAATCTACTTTGCGGATGATTTTTACCTCTCTGATTGTGTTCTCCTTGCAATTTTCTTTCCAGCCATACCAAGTGATTTCCATCTCTTCTATGCAGCCATCATAGACTTATTATAATTAGACTAACTTACTCCTTTGTTATTCCTTTCCTCCTTCCTGTTAAAACTGAAATGGGGTTTTGTTGCCATTCCATCTGCTTGAGAAACTGCTGGCAGAAGGGAATGTGGCCAAATATCTGCTGCTATTTCTCCTATTCCTGTCAGAACAGTTGCTGGTGATGACAAACCTACCATGAAGCATTTGTTCATGGGAGATTTCCTCCTGGGGAGTTCAGGTCTGCCTGGACATAGGGCAGTTGTGAGTTCTGCATGCACACGCGTAATCTCTCTATTACATGGCAAATAGTGTATATGCATGGTAGTCTTTGGAAGAGCTGATGTTGTGCTTCTTAATTCTCAGGAGATTTACTGTCTGTGGAAATTCTAGGCATACAAAGATGAGAGTAAGGGGTCCCTAATGCAAATCTGGGAACCCAGCATTGCACAGCCTTGCAAATTTTCTTGGACTCCTAATGAGAAACGGATAGAGGACACTAGCTAGAAATTGAGATTCTTGTTTTGTGAGGAAGGATTGCTTTAAAATTGAACATCCTGATGCCACAGGCATACTTTATATAGTTAGTGTCCTTGAGGCACTAACTTAGACAGGAGTTCACATCTTGGGGCTGGCATGTATTTGGCTTGTTTTCTACCTCTGTGCAGAAGCCAAAAGCCATCTCATTCAATTGTCACAGACTTTGTCTTGCTACATCCTGCCAAAACACAGTTTAAGATCCAGCATGGCAAATCAGATGGCAATTGCCTCAGCACACAAGGTAATGTGTGAAGTAATGTGTAAAAATTCCTCAAAGTGAGAATTCAGTTTCTGTGATCCACATGAAATTCAGTGCTGCTAAAAAATGGCCTTTTAAAAACTTTTCTACCAGAATCAGGGCAAGGTCCAAGAGCTGCTTGAACAGTTAGTTGTGCTTCCACGACGTGATCACTCCATGCTGCTCACTTTCTCCCTGGTAAGGCATAAAGATATCTGTTCAGTGGATCTGCTGTTCCCAAAGAGCCCTGTATCTCTGTGGGATAAACAGACCAATTCCTCATAGCTGTTAGGAAAATCTCCAAGACCGGTCTACTTACCCTGTTCTTTAAATTGCCATAGCACATAGAAAAGATCAGCTGAGACTGTGGAACTCCCCTAATTATTCCCCTGTTTTCTCTGTCCCAGTGTTAGTGAGCTCCTGTTGTGTTTTCCAGCTGCAGTGTGTTTATCCAAGAGGAGCCAGTAAAAAAAAACGGATAATAAAATTGTCTTAGATTTACTGTGTTAATTGCCAAAGACAATAAATAAGCAAGAATTTTGTGTTATACCAGAATAATGAGAGCTTTGATAGACACTTTTTTCCACATTACTTGTTCTCAAAATGTGTGAACTGTCAGCCCTTCCCACAAAGGTGAAGCAGTATAAACTTTACTTCTAATTTTGCTTATGTGTATAAGCTGCGGCTGTTGGCATGGGAACTGCTAATTTTTATTAATTTCCTAAAAGTAAATTCCAGCTGACCTCTTGTTAGTCTGTAAACTGTTTGGAATTAAAATTGGTGTTTTTTGGAAGCTGCTCATATGTAAGTTTTAACTGTTCCACCTTTACACAGTCTTTGAAAAATTCGTGTATTATTATTAGAACGGATGAGAGAAAATAAATTGTAGTAACAAGAAACTGGAGGACAATATGATAAATCAGATTTTTTTATAAGTATTGCTATAGTTTCTGAAGGAGAGCCAAGCTACAATGATTGTATGTTTAGTCAATTTGTTCTTGCAAGAATCTGAGATCAAAGTAGATTCTCTCCCACAGACAGTCATATCCTACAGATCATTTTGTCCTTTGGTAGAAAGAAAAAGCACTATATTTTTTAAAACATGAGCTAAGTATCTCAGGAAAAATCTGACTACTCTGTAAATTTTCCTGATTTAAGATGAAAGAGTAATTTTCTCATCTATAGTTCAATTTGATTAGCTTGATTGCCTGCTTTAAATATCCATTGTTTGATGACTTAGACACATTAATGATGTTTCTAATTTATGACCTGGCTTTCTGCTTCTAGAACTTATGTAGTGGCTTGATTTATGCAATTTTTGTATTTAGTCATCTTTTTAATAAAATCCTTATTTATTCTAATCTATTTGATATTTACTTGGCAAATTACAAAGGCGCCAGCAATGTCCTGCAAACCGTTTGCATGATGCTTGTCTCTACTTCCTAAAAGTACCACACTTTTCATAGGTTGTCTCAATGACACAGAAGCCTCCTTCTAGTTCAATGTTTCAATTGTGTAGCAATCCTTTAGCAAATCACAAAGAAACGTGTGTTTCCTGATTTCCCTTGTTTCCTGGGAAATCTTCTGGATAAGATTTAGGAATTCAGTTCTTCAGTATATTTTGCTATTCCAGGTTGGGCCTACTGCAGACCTCTCCAGAAGGAGATCCTAGAAATACAGTGGACGTTGCCTTAATCTTTGTGTCTGCTCTGTTCCGCAGTTCAGCTTTCGCCTTTCTGAATCTTTCTGAATTCCTTTCTGAATCTTCATTATTTATTTCATTCAGAGTCAAAGGAGCATTTGTCCTAACCTAGGTTTTCCTCTCCAAAAGCACACTTCCTATTCCCAACATAATCTTTTTTTGTCTAAGCAATTTTCAAATTCCTCAAATATAACTTTTCCAAACAGAAAAATCAACTGTAAGAAATAAAATAAGCATTTTCTTTGTAAAATTGTGGCATATGGATAGCTGTGGCAACTCATCTTTTGTTTGCAAAAACATTGTTGTAGGGTAATAAATTACAGCAAAAGTACAACAAAACTTTGTAATGACCTCCACTCTCTTGTTTATTTTATTGTCAAAATTTGCAAGTTAATAAACATACAGCATACATTTTATCAGTGGAGAGAGGCATATTAGGCTTTTGGCTCTCTCTTTCCTCTCCCCCTTCTGAGGACTGTGAAAAGCTTAAAGCTGTCACAGTGAAATAGACTCTTGTAAAGAAGGACTTAGCTCAGTGGTTCTTAAAGGTTAATGAATTTTACCCAGTAATCTATTGGACTAGCACTGGCTAGTGTACTTGGCTCAGTAACTTGTGGCATGGTTAGATTATCAGGATGCCTACATTACAGCTACCTAAATATTCTCTTTATTCCTCCCAGCTTTCTCTCTTAAATTTCCATCAAAACAACATAGTTATATGCAGAAAATATGTATTAAAATGACCTTTGCATTTTATATTTTGTAACTAAAGCAGACTGAAGTTAATGTGAAACTTTCCATTTACTTCAGGGGACTTTACATCTAGCACTAGAGATGTTTTTTTTCCAATTGTCTTGTACCTTGTTATTTGTTCTGCTGAAATAATAGCCTGACCGTGAAATCATAAGTCAGGAAGCTCTGCAAAAGAAAAAAAAGCAAATATACCCAAATCCTATCAAGGATCGCACTGGAACTTTGTCATAATGGGATACATCAAAACAGTATTTCACAGACTCTACATAGCCTATCTTTCGAGAGCGCGATATTTCATGCGAAAGTCCTGATTTCTCTTGTAAATTTCACACTGTTATTAGAGCTTCAAGAAAACAGAAAATCCGTTCCATGAAAAATTATATCTTATCAAAAGTGTCTCATATTTTTCCTGGTATTTATTCTACAATTAGCTAGTGCAGCAGTCTTTCCTGTTCATGGTCATTTCCAGCTGATAAACTCATTTTTTTCTAGCAGAAGTTCTTTCCTTAACTCCTGAAAGATAGACTTGTATTTTGGCTACTGCATTTTGGTATTTGCAATGCTACAGCCTGGACTCATCATTTCTTCCCATTAACAAGCAAATCTTTTCCATCAATTGGACCTATTAACTTTCAATCACCAGCAACACCTTCCTACTTTTTGTCCCAACCCATGAAAATAGAAAATTAAATCAGTTCCATCAGTGATACCCAAGGAACTCTCTGAGTTACCTCTCTCTTTCATTTCTAAGGCCTTAATGACTAAGAAAATCTTCCTCCCATCCCTCAGTTTACTACTCACTTTACAGCCCTTGTGCAAATCCCACTGCACTTAATTAAATAGTTTCTCAGATACGCCCATGGCTAAATAGCCTTAATAAAATCCAATTTATGCACTCTTTCCAAATTTCATCTACCCCCAAAAATATTGTTATTACAGATACCAGGCTGATCTGGCATGCTCTAACGTACATGAACATATATGCATTATATGCTGAGAAAAACCCAGAGAATGGGGTGCTGGAGAGAGCCTTTCTCCTGTAAACCATGGTGTCCGAGATAACTGCCCTAACTCTGCCTGTTACATGATTCCTGAAAGAATTGTTATCCATGGAAAGCAATCACAAAATTAATCTGGTACAGAACAGAATTGTTTTTGAGGTATAAATCTTGCCTTTTTTCTCATGAATACAGAAGGATTGCTGTGTGGCAGAACTGTGTTCTTACTGCCCAAAGCAGGAATCATGTTTATTTTGCTAAGCAAAGAGATTGTAGATCAGACATGTTGAATTTCAGCAGCTACTGGAAGAAACTGGTGCAAAGAAACAGGAAGCGTGCCCTGGCATCTTAGCCACAATAGCAGCCTTTAACTTACTCCAGGGCTGCTGCTTCTATTTAATGTAATGTTTCCAGTATCCAGACTGGCTTGGGTGGGATGGGAGTAAGAAGGGTCTTCAAGTTACTCTACATTCCTTTGCGTCCCACAATTCATTCACTGCCATCAATCTTTAATATCCACATACAGCAGAGTCTTGAGTGTTAAAATCATCTTGTTCATTGCTAGGTTACTGAACCTAAACATTATGTGACTTTCCACATTAACAATACAGTACACCACGTGAAGAAAAACTGTTAGCAACCAGTTCTTTCTTGAGGAACAGAAGAAGTACGGGGATTATTATATTGTACAATCATTTGAAACTTTCTAATTAAAAGTATTTTAAAAATATTAACTGCTATGCAACACAGAAGAAAAAAATTAAACATGGAGTCACTTCTACATATAATCTCACAGCTGTTATATTGGTCATCATTGCTCAATAACAGATGGTAAATAATGTTATGTGACACGTTTAAATTCTAAACCTTTTGCTTATCAACTGCCTCTGCAGGCATTTTCAACAATTTATCCCACAAGCTGAAGATTTTGGTGTTTCTAGTTGAAAACACAGACATTAAAAACCCATATATTTTTAACATATTTTTAGTCATTTAACATGTGTTAAATGTTTACTGGAAGGTTGGAAAAAGGGGAAATCTCTCTGTCAATCACACCCTTAAATAAAAGTATTTGTGTACACTCTGATTAAAAAAGCCAAATTACTTATAAAAGCATACAGAGATAAAATTAACCAGTGTTGTTTCCAAAAAGGGGATATAAAGTTAGCTAGGTATTTTGGATGAGAAACAGTCAAATAAATCTCCTTTCAAACGGTTGAGCAGAACTTTTTTACATTGTTGCCTGTTACATGCTCTCAATCTTCCAGCAAAAGAAATGATGCTCACTTTTTGGTTCAAAATAGTGTACATCTGAGACACCCTCAGCTGCCCCTCTCCATTGTGCATGTCAGTTAATTCTGTATTTTCTCAGAAAAAAATGATCAAATTCTGGGTAGTCCTCTGTTTCCAACTTTAGAGCTCACATAGGCATTTTTTATGGCATGGACACATTTTTTGTTTTACATTGACAAAGACTTATTGAGCAAGGTCAATAAACACTGCACTAAAAAGAAATGTCATTAAGCAGTGATGTTTTGTGTATGTTGCTTTACTCTTGAGCTTCTACCTGTCACAACAATAGTACCTCTTTGTCAAGGGCAGGTAAGAACAGACAAGAAACAAATGAATTGAAATCCCCGATGTTTGTCCATTACCATCTGCTTATTGTTATAGGATGAACAAGCAAAAATATAATTTAAAATGAAATTTTAATAGAACTTTTATACTTTTTAAAATTAAGCCAGATTTTTTCTCATCTTTTCATGCTTCCTTTACATAATTTCTATTATTTTAGATCCGTTTTCCACATCTTCTCTCTCTCCTGCCTCTTTCATCTTCTTTAGCCACCTCCATTTCCTTTTAAGTGACAATGCTAAAGAGGTTCAACCTTTAGTAGTTCAAGAAAGACACTACCTCTGGCATCTTCCTTTCTTTATGCTGTCAAACCGCTCTCCATCCAGTTTTGGCACAGTGTGTCACACACCTTTTACTCTAATTTGTCACTCTTCTAGTTTCCATCCACTTCTTGTGTCAGTACTTTAATTCTCTGTGTACTTTACTGGCCTCTTCATGAGAAATTATATATATGCATATTTTTCCTGCATTCAGTCTAGATATGCCACTCTCACATGAGCCAATATAAGGTTTATCCTTGGAATCCAGCTGGGAAGAAGTGGTTTGACTATGCCTGTCCTCTCATCTGACACAATTAGTTTTACTGGACAGGCACACATCAATTACAGGGTGGGATATCAAGGAAGGAGGCTGTGGGATGAATATATTATTTTAGCAGGCCAGATTCTCCCTCTCTGGCAGTGTTCAAGACAAATCAGCATTAATGTGTGGAAGGGAACACACGTAATCAGTGGAACAGTGTGGAGGAACTAAAGACATTGACTCAATCATAGCACATTCATCACAATGACAACTGAATCTAGTAAGGACTAACAGGAATCCATTTTTTACTGAAGAATGGAAAATGTTTGTGCTGTAAAAGAAAGGGTAAGGAGAGATGGAAAAGAAAGGGAGTGTGAGAGGTATAACATGAGGGGAGAATTCAGCCAGATTAGAAGAGTTGAAAGGCAAGAGTTGTTCAAATCTTCATGGGTGGCAAAGGATAATGAACTAAAAGGTGAGGAATGAAAGGCAAGGGAAAAGGGTGGAGTGAGATTATATCAGAGTTTTGGTTGTCCTTTTTTTTGTTATAGTTCATTAAAAAACCAGTGAGATCCTCTGAAAAGGTGAGAAAAACTTGATTTGAAATTCAAATCTGTCATTTAGTTTGCCAGTCATATAAGAACCAATTTTAAACAGAATGGCTAAAAAGTATTTCTTAAGACCAATGGAGGCTATGATTTGGGCTGTGATGTGATTGGATAACTAAAAGATATTATGGAGAACTCATGGTTAGTGCCTATGGGGTTAAATAAAATTTTCTGCTTTTACATGCTTTTCTTAGGGGATGCTGAGTATGATGTACAGAAAACTGGAACCTGGATTTCCCAAAGGCCATCATGCAGTGAGGTATTAGGTAACTACCATTTAAATGAGAGCATATACTAGAAGTGGCCTCTTTCACTTAATGATCTTAATAGAGGATATACCAATTTTGTAGATGTCATAATTTCTTAGAATGTTTCTTCTTCATTAAACTCAGTTCACTTTCTCATTTTCTTAAGTGAAAGATGAGTTTAATATTTCACTTTAATTAGGCAGTGGAATGATGTCATGTTTAATTAGTTCAGCCTTCCACAGAATCATGATTGCGCACACAGTGTTTTAAACACTTACTAATATTCTATTGTATGCTTGAATTTTTTTTTGTTGAAATTGAGGTACAAACACTCACATTTGATTTTAATATTTTCAGAAATGGGAGATTTAACCATGAGCTTTGGTTGCTGCACATTGTCCTACTAAGAAGAATAAAAGTTCTTTGTAAACAAGGCAAAAACTCCATCCAGTTCAATCATCCTTTTAACTAGGAATATTTTAAGCTTTTTTATTACTTCCATGATACCCATTCCTTGGAATCAAGTAGAAGATCAGAGGCCTATTTTTGACTTCTTTATATTCTTTATCTAAAGTATAAGTTGCTATTTTCAGGTGGGTGGTAACGGGTGGAAAAGCAGGCAAACTGAACACGGAGTTCTTCATAGGATGAGGAATATAAGAGTGAAATCTGGACAAAACATGAGTTCTTGGTTTGTTTCTTGCCTTGCTAGTGCCAGAAGGACATGTTTTAGAATGTTGGGGCACTCATATGATATAAGCTGGACTGCTTAAGACAATAAGGCGGCAATTTTCTGAATTTTTTCATTTTGTTATTTGCACAGAGCTGGATAGGAGGGAGTGCGCTCATTTGATTCAATTTGCTCATTGTTTCCTTTTTCATATAAAACTCATGTTAGAAACCTTTTGGTTTCAACTGGGCTAGAGCTAATTTTCTCCCTAGCAGCTGGTACAGTGTGCTGTTTTTGATTTAGGCTGAGAATAATGCTGATAATACACCAACATTTTAGTTGTTGCTAAGTGGCACTTACTTAATGTAAAGCACTTTTCAGCTTCCCAAGCTCTGCCAGTGAACATGTGCACAAGAAGCTGGGAGGGAACACAGCCAGGACTTCTGACCTGAACTGAGCAAAAGGATATTCCATACCACAGAGCATCATGCTCAGTATGTAAAATGGGGGATGTAGATCAGCAGGGGCCTGTTGCTGCTTAGGGATGGGCTGGGCATCAGTGAATGGTGAGCAGCTTAAATGTGCATCACTTGTTTCTCTTAGGTTTAATTCCTCTCTCTTTTTCCTTGTCGTGGTTATACTACTACTACTACTATTTGGGGTTTTGTTTTGTTTTGTTTTGTTTGGGTTTTTTTGTATGTTTTGTTTTGTTTTTTTCTTATCTCAACCCAAAGGTTTTGCATTTTTCCAACTCCATTCCCCATGTCACTGGCTGGGGCTGGGAGGACAGTGTGAGCAAGTGGCTGTATGACACTTAGTTGCTAGCTGGGGTTAAACCATGACAATTTTGTATTCAGACATTAAATTTTATGATCAGAAATCCCATAAAACCAGCTGCCTCTTGTAGTGTAAGCTTGTACTTAAAAGTGAAAAATGCCTGGCTCCTTTCACCGTGTTTATCTTCTACATCTGTAGATGTTTTGGATCAAGCACACTGCTGAAAAATAAATAATTCTTGCTTTGCTCAAGCTGTTGAGGTTTTCTCTCCAACCATATCAGCCCTCTTTTTGAAAAAATAAGCAGTGGCAAGAGAGCACTGCCAAGCCACAAAGGGTTATGAAGGACTAGTATCAGGTCTGCTTTTAACCTCCAGAAAGTGTCTAGGGTGGTACTGATTTTTATGCTGGAAAAGTTCTAGAAAAGATTTGCTTCCAGGCCTTCATGTTCCTGTCCATAACTAGTTGTGCACCACCTGAGAAAAATGGTGAACTTTCATATGCCTTGCTCCAAGACATCCTTTTGTAGAGCTCCATTATCATTATGTCTGAAGGGCTGCAAATAAAATAAGTGCCCTTTATTGTTTTTTCTCTTACAAAAATATTCCACTGTGAAGTTACAGCTTTGGAAATTTAACTGAGCACATGATCTAGTTGCTACAGACACCTCTGCAAAAAAATGAAAAGCAAGAAGAATATTAAGTTTCACTGATTTGTGGCAATTGATACCACCTCCTTCTTTTATTTATTAGCTAAATTTTTGAAAGGCAGTATCTCTTACTTTGCCCCCTGGAAAAAAAATACATACACAATCGGTATTTTGCAGTTATGTTGCATTAGTCATATTAGCCTGGCCGATACAAGAAAGGTTATTATTTTACTGAGCCCTGTCTGCAACTGACATAAGCAGTGTGGTCACTGTCTCCAGTAACATTACTCAGTGTTGCAGTCCCTCAGAAGCCACAAAACAATGTGCAGTGCTTTAACCTTGGCTGACTGCCAGGTGCCCACCCAGATGCTCTCTCACTCCCCCTCCTCAGCAGGACAGGTGTACAAAACAAGATGAAAAGCTCATGGGTAAAGACAAGGACAGGTAGATTGGTCGCCAATGACAATCACGGGCAAAAGAGACTTGCCTTGGGGAAGATTATTTAATTTCTTGCCAATCAAAAATAGAGTAGGACAGTGAGAAACAAAAACAAAATTAAAGGCACCTCCCCCTCTTTTCCCCCTTCTTTGCAGGCACGACTTCTCTCCTGATTCTTTTTCCATCTCCCCCCACCAGCAGGTCAAGGGGATTTGGAATGATGTGGTCAGTCCATAACACTTCCGTGCCAATCCAGCACAGGCCCTTCCCCCTGGCTGAAGTTCTTCAAGAATTGCTCCAATATGAGTTTTGCCCATGGGGTACTACCCTACAGGAAAAAACTGCTCCAGCATGAGCGTGTTAGGGGCCACAGTTCCTGCCAGGAGCCAAATCCAGCATGAGATCTCCAGAGTCTGCAACACCTTTCA
Source organism: Callaeas wilsoni (assembly GCA_013398955.1). NCBI lineage: Eukaryota > Metazoa > Chordata > Aves > Passeriformes > Callaeidae > Callaeas > Callaeas wilsoni. The sequence continues at coordinate 75,904 of VWPU01010096.1, read as the reverse complement.
GGGCACATCCGTCTCTTCTATGCAGGGTCCTCCATGCACTGTGCTGTAGACAACTCCTTCAACACGGTTCTCTATGGGGTGGGTGCAGGAGAACCAGGCAAGACACCGTGGCCTTCTGCAAGAGCTGCAGGGGAACCTCTGCTCTGGCACTTCCTCTCTCTCCTTCTTCACTGACCTCGATGTCCATAGAGCTTTTCCTCTCATGTATTCTCACCTGGGTCACAGAGTCTCAGTGCAGTGTTCTTTTGTCCTTTTTTACACACTAACACAGAGGTGCCACCAGCATCCCTGATGGGCTCATATTTGGCCAGTGGCAGGTCCAGTTTGAAGCCAGCTGGAACTGTCTCTGTCTATGGTGGAGGCAGCTCCTGATGTCTTCTCACAGAGGTCTCTCCTGCAGCAACCCCCTCCTCAGTCAACACCTTGACATGTACACCGTATACAAAATGTTGAGTGGTTAGCATCTTTCTGCAATATGAACTATCTAGCTTGGATGCGTTTTCTAAGTATGACTATATAATATAAGGCATAGAATCCAACATTCAACTCCTTTACGACTGGCTGTTTCTGCTGAACCCCTAACAGGCTGAAACAGAGAAAAAGTGGGATCCTTGCCCCACACAATGTCTTCAGATCAGCATTTGTGACTATGAAGCTCATGAGTACAGTCTGGCTGCCCAACCAAAAAGAAAGTCTGTAAAATCCTTCCACAAAAGTTCTGCAGGAAGCTAAATCCTGGGAGTTGAAAGCCTCTTTTCTCACTGAAAAAGGCACTTAAGCCCAACTAAATCAGTTTGCTCTCTAATCTATCTTTGTCATTATCACCAGTTCTTACAAAGATGTATGATTTTTCCTGTTGTGTGGCAACGTTTTCTGCTTTTTGTCTAACACAGGTCATCCACTCTTGTCTGCTGTGGTTTCCATCTCTCAGTAGGTGGTGGAACATGAAAGTAGGCAGGGTGAGGATCAAAATGCTTTATTGAGTGAAAAGGACCTGAGCAGAAGAAGGGTAGTGAGTACATGTATGCTCTGTATTTTGATAAATCAAAAATTGTGATCTGTCTTCCCCTGATATAACAGTTACCTCTTTAAACCAGATTTAATGATATGTCTTCACAGACACAGAGCTGTGATTTTTTCCTTAAGAGTAACCACATCTTGTAATCTGCATAGGTAATTTGTCATTATGAATGTGAGGGAGGACAGAATACAGAATCACAGAATCATTTAAGTTGGAAAAGACCTTTGAGATCTTTAGGTCCAACCTATGAACACAGCCATGTCAACTAGACCATGGCGCTAAGTGCTACATCCAGCCTTTCCTTAAACACCTCCAGGGATGGTGACTCCACCACCTTCCTGGGCAGACCATTCCAATGTCTACTCTGCTTCCTGTGAGAAAATTCCTCCTAATATTCAACTTAAACCTTTCCTGATGCAACTTGAGACTGTTTCCTCTTGTCCTGTCACTGATTACCTGGAAGAGGCCAACCCCCACCTCGCTACCACCTCCTTTCAGGCAGTTGTAGTGAGCAATAAGGTTCCCCCTGAGCTTCCTTTCCTCCAGGCTAAACAACCTCAACTTCCTCAGCTGCTCCTCACAAGACTTGTGCTCCAGACCATTCACCAACTCCATTGCCCTTCTCAGGACACACTCCAGCACTTCAATGTCATTCCTGAATCGAGGGGCCCAAAACTGGACACAGAACTTGAGGTGTGGCCCCACCAATGCTGAGCACAGGGGAAGAATCCCTTCCTTATTCTTATTGGCCACACTATTGCTGATACAGGCCAGGATGCCATTTGCCTTCTTGGCCACCTGAGCACACTGCACACCTCTGGCACTCATCTTCATTGCTTTAGATGCTTGCTTAAAACCATATAGGTCTAATGCAAGGGAATAGTTCCCTGAACAACCTGGTCTAGTGAAAGGTATCCCTGTCCATGGCAGGGGAGATTGGAACTAGATGATATTTAAAGTCCCTTCCAACCCATCCATTCTTATGATTCTATGGTTCCGTTATTAGTGCAGCCTTTTACTGCACAACTCATATATATGCAGAGTAGACTACATCCCACTGGTTATATCCAGCGGGTTTAGCTCACCACAGTTTAAGGAATCACTAGATCATAGCATGTCCTTCTACCTAGGCACTGTCTAAAAAGAGAACTGGAGCTATTGTTGACCTTAAAAGCTGCAAGATGTTTTTGTTGTTGTTGTTGCAATTTATCCTGTTTTTTTTCTTCTATGCATGGAAAAAATATACAGACTGTTTCTAAGTCAGAAAGAGAAGAAAATTACTGTGAAGTCCAGTGCAGTTCGTTGTTACATCTGAAGGTATTCAGTGAAGTGTCAAGTTTTGCTGTTTAACTCCTACTTGAAGAAGCAATATGCTCAGTAGGAAACAGAAACCTGGTGATGCTCATTTTCTTGAGCTGACTTTGCCATTTGTTAGGAACAGTAAGGAGTCAGGTGTTAGGGACTTTAGAAAGGGAAATCTTGTTATTGATGCTTCCCTCTTTGCTCTCTGTGCTTAGAAACCTCTTGATATCTTGATATTATACAATTGCTATGAGTTGTTGGGGCTTTTTTTCCCCAAATTTGCATTACACAGTATGTGACATTCTTCATGAGTATAATATCTCTCATCTTCTGGAGATAGAAGGCCTGCATAGTTGGGAGATTTTTTGACACACGTGCCAGAATGCAGTTTTTGTTACTTAAGAACCTCATGAAAATGCAGCTAATTGACAATTGACTGCTTCTTTCCATATTAATTATTAAACTTCAGGAAATTAAGAATAAGAGCATGGAGATTTGTTCCTCTGTAAGTAATAGACTGTGCGCACAACACCAAAAATCACAGTAAAATATTTCCCTAATAATGTCAAGAACTAGTCATGGGCATTCTGCTTTCAGGAAGCAATTAAGAATTTTTTTCCAGAGGGGATATCTGCTAAAACTGCTTTTCAAAACAAGTTAATCAGAGTGGGTAGGAATTAATTTTTTACCTCACCTTCAGATGCCTAGGGACATTTTTCACGTAGTGTGAAAAAGGAAATGTGCAGAGGCTTCTCTACAAAAAGGTAATGTGAAAATTAAAAAAATGTTGAAATGTTGTGTCCATTTGAAGGTTATAAAGGTTTTTAAGAAGCTGCTTGCATGTGAGGGAAGGAATGACCTTCTCCAAAATTGTGTCCTGATATAAAACAAACAAACAAATTTTTTTTTTTTTTTTTTTTATAAAGACCTCAGCAGTAGAGAAGATATTTGAAAATATGTGTGGAGAGGAGGAAGGTCAGAGCTGGTGTCTGCCTGGTGTCATTGCGGAACAAGGGTATCAGCAGGTCATATGTAAAATAAGAGCTAAATAATACTACATGATATGCATTAACTGTGGGCCCTTGGGACTGGAGTTTAGAAAATATTAGACTTTTATCAGACCATGATATTTTCTGTTTAGTGCATTCTGCTCGCCTTTCTTCTCTTGTTATGAGGTATTGGTAGGTTCAAGGTTACCACTTCCTAGTCATGGAGCTGTATGTATGCACACTAATTTAGGAGGTGAAGGGTAAACAGGGAAAGGATTTATTTATCTGGTAAGCTGAGTGCACTTTTAGACATTCAAGGAGAAAATTGTTATTTTCTCATGCCTGAACTGTATGTATAAAAGGAGGTGAAATCATAGGCAAAGCAAAGAATAACTTCATCTTCCAGCGAGGCACTAGAAGTGCTCTGTAGTTTTGTGATTAAATATCTCATGGAGAGATTAGCATTAGATTAGTAGCTATTTCACATGACTGAGCATGGGGAGTAAGGCCATACCTTTGTTTCATGGATTTTAAGATATTTATTTGTTTCTTCCCTACTTGGAAAGGCAGGAAAAAAAAAAAAACTTTGATTGTCCCCTACCCAGTAATAACATAAAAATTGTAAGGTTTTATAATATCTCTGTACAATTACAAACAAACCTAAAAGGAATCCTGTTACTGAAGGACTAAACTTCTAAGCGATGCTGCCTGGATGATACTGCCCACTTAGAGATGTCACAGCATGTTGAGTCCAATCCAGATAAGTAAGTAAACTTATGATAAATATTTAATTCTTCAGCCAGCCTCTGCTCTGCTCTTTACTGGATAGTGTATACACCTGCCTTTTCTCCATTACCCTTGACCCTTTTAAAGTACAACTTGCTTAGATGAGCAGGCTCTTGAAAGCTGCTATTCAGTGCATGGTCTGAGGGTTGTAGCAAAATACGTCAAAGTGGAACTCTGCACTATGCACTGAATCAGCTAAACATACCATCTACACAGTCTGCCCAAGAGATCTCAGAGCCAGTCATGATCTGAGCTTTGGAAGTAATTGAAAATGAAAGCAAGAATGTATTTGGCACAGGAATTCATTAGTGCTATCTAAGTAGGTGGTGGGTGGGACAGGTCTTGAAAATTTGGTCCTGTATGTCAGCAGTAGTGGAAAGCTTCAAGGGAGAAGAGGAACGCCTTGTGTCAGAGAGGCAGCCTTCCTAAGCTCCTGGCCTACAGATTGCATGTCACAGAATTTGTACCCAGAATTACCCTATCGACATAGTACAAATTCCAGCTCATTAGGGAGGGATCTGTGGAGTCCAGCTGACATACACTGCATGGTCATTCATCAGGTTTTACATTAACTCTAGTCAAGTCCTTGGTTAGTTGTGGCACTCCTGACATATTTTTCAGTTTAATTTCACCCAGAAGATACCTACTGCATGCAGTCAAAGACTGCTCTGAGATGTGAGTCAAGTGTGTAAAATGGGGATGGTTGGGAGCGTCACTTTAAAAGTGCACTTCTGATTCAAAATAAACTGTTAATGTACATGCACACAATAGAGATATAAAGTGCATAGATCATGGTCTTGCTGTACTAAAAGCTTCTTCTGAACTTATCTTTCTTTTTCAATGCAGACATACCAGAAAAGCTGGCCTCACAGCAGACACCATCAGTCAGAAAACGAAAGTCCTTGCTCTTTCTTTTGGGGAATATTTAAATGTCAGTTATCACAAAGGTGTGCTTTTCAACAGAAAGCCAAGAAATCTTTTTCCTGGAGAACTGGTAATCAGTTTAAAACTCAATGACTGTAAGGAGGATCTCCAGTGTGACTTTCTGGAGTTTTGTACCTTTTAAGGCCAGAAAGAGCCGACTTTATTTCCTCTGTAACATGGGCCTTAGATTTCACAGAGGGATTCTTGCACAAAGTCCCTTAAATATCATTCATGCTGCAAATGTTCTTATTTCCAGAACTCCCGATGAAAGGCAAGATATTACTCTCAAAGAGACTCTACACCTGCCATTGATTACTCTTGCTACCAAATGTACATCTTGCCTGCAAGGTCCAAAGTTTATATTCACAACAAAGAGATTAGTAAAATTCAAGTATTTCTGGGGTAAATTTTTGATGTAATAAATGGAGGGGCTTTCATGAAAATTATTTTGCCCACATTTTTATATTCATTGCACATACTAGTATGGTTAAAAGCAATTGTTTGTTTAATTAAATGCTATGTTGAGTTTCCTTGAATTTTGAAATGAGATTCCAGGAGAGAATAGCATAACCTCGCTATGGATTTTTCTCAAATATACATGTAAGACAGGTAGCAGGAAAGTCACTTCGAGGACTATCTCTCCACCTGATGGATGGTGAAGATTCCAAGCTGTTGATATTTAATACACTACTAAAGAGTTCAGAAGCAGAAATGTCTGGGAAATTTATTTTCTTTTATGGTGAAAGCCTAATGGCAGTGTTAAGTTAGCTTCGGTTCAAGGGTCTGATTCACCATTCCGTGGGTTGCACAAGGACCTTTCTGAGTAGTTTCAAAAGGCACTGGAGTGGGTCCTGGAAAAACAGCCTTGCAGGTAAGTGTAGGGACACTCTATGACCATTGTATCTTCCAGCAATTGGTGCAAAATAAAATTAAATATACATACCCTGCTGACAGAGGCAGAAAAGAGTCAGTATTTCTCCTGAAATATCCATTTCAGGAAACCTACAGAGCCTTCAGATAGCGGTTTGATATAAAATAACATTGAATTCACCCTTTCAACTATAGATCACATTGACTGTTCCTGGATAAGCATGAATAAGCTTCCTGAGCTTTTTGATTATTGTCTAGAGATCTCAAGGATATTAATTTCTTTTTTGACCTACAGCTCTTCCATGTCTAAACACCTTGTGCAGTCAGGTCGATTTGAATGCTGGAATACCAGCAGTCTGGATACACAAATGGACACATTGAAAGTGTTTGACCTGAATATCTATTTTAGGAAAATCTCGCCAATATCTAATTGCTGATTTTATCTGTTTTCCCTCTCATCTTCTAGTTGCAAGTGCTTTGTTCAGTGGTGCTTTGCATATTTTATTTCACGCTTGCAGTATCTCATATTTATGTTAATATATGTCTGCACAAACAATTTAGTACTACAGGAAAAACAGTCAGATATACAACATAAAGATTTGCTTCTAGTTAGACTTCCTAAAATATTTTGGTACAATATGTTCTGCATTGCTATCTGGACATAGGAAAAGGTTTACTTGAAACATTGTTTGTTCGCCACTCAACTAACCATCCTTTCAACTTGAAATTATTGACAGGATGCTTTCTTACACCACCACTGCTGAAAACAGAAGTTTTGTCTCAGGTTTGATTTGTTACTATGGGTCTAAACTGGATATCTTTAGGTCTGTAAAATTTCACCCTGAAAAGAGGCAGATTGTGGTCCTGCTAAGTGAGTTTCATAGCAGGTATGCCATAAAAAAATAGGAATTAATAAAGCAGAAAGTACTATAAATTTGGTGAATTATTTTTGCTATATTTTAATTTTTTTTTCCAATTGGATTATTTTTTCCTTTATTTTGACTGTTATCTTTATGGCTGTGGATTTATCAGATAGATAGATAGACTTTATATAACTGCCAGGAACAGCAATTTTATAGGCATTCGCATTGGAGACTTCCCCTGTGGACCTGCTTTTATAGCAGCAGCTGATCTGAGCAGATGGAAATTAGAAGCCAGAGGGATATGCTGAAAATTACACCGTGAGAAAACTCTGAAAAAGATGTAACCTCTCTGTTGGACTGTAAAATTGACGGGGGATGGCATGTGGCAGTCTGTCCTCAGCTGCCTAATTTATCCAGTCGGATTGACAATGCCGTTAGACTGAGTAGATGTCCTTCATAAGTGCATACTATTATAACAATTTTGGAGATGGGAAATAGCAGAGAAGAAGGAAACATTCCAGCAACAGCAAAAGCTTCTGTGCTTCTCCTAGTTCCAAGGTGCTGAGATCATATGGCAGCATATCCATGTATTTCTATCATTCAAAGAGTGTTTGTATGTGGTTACACTGCTTTTGGGTGTGTGTATGATTATATGCCCTAAAAGTAAAAGAGGTAACTTTTTTAGTTAATGCTTTTTAAATATTGTATCTGATGTGGCTGCTGTTGTCCTTCAGTCCTGTTTATAAATAGAAAACCTGACTGGTGCTTATACACAGAGTGTGCTGTCACTGCGCTTAATCTTTCAAAACAGTGGAGAATTCGCAAAGTTCTGCAAGTTCCATTTTTATGGTGCATGCTGCTTATATTATGCAAATGAAGCTGTAGTTTTCAAATACGCTAATCATAAAGTTTATCCAGATGTGCTCAGCATAAAACAAAATAGCTAATCTCTTTCTTTGATGAACATTCCAAGATGCACTTCAAAAGTAATTTGTAGGTGAAAGAGAAAGAAACTGGTGCTCACATAAGCAGGAGCAGCATGGAGTTTTTTTCTTTCTTGAAACTAAAGATGAGAACAGTCAGTCATTGCCAGTGATGGTTCAGCTTTGTAGCTGTTTGTAGGAGCTGGGAAGGAATATCAAGCCAGAATGCAATATCTGCATACTGAAAAGTGCACTGTACCCTTACTCATACATTTATGTCTCCTAGAACATTTTGAGAACTTTAGCAAGGCATAAGATTAAATAAGCCAGTGTCAAAACTAGATTTCAAAAAGAAATAAGTCTCTTCCACATCTATTGTGCTTTATTTGATAAGAATATTTTGATTTGTCAGCAGTTTGTCCTAATATCTGATCTAAACCTACTTTCTTTCAATTTGAATGCATTCCCCTTCGTCCTGTCACTACATGCTCTTGTAAGTAGTCTTTCCCCATCATTGCTGTTCCTTTCCTGTTCCTTTTTCGTATTGTGTATGATTTAGCTATTTTTGTTTTCCTTTTTCTTTTCAGTTTCCTTTATTTCAAAATTCAGATATCAGAGAAATTATGTCACCAATGACATGATGTGATCTCCCCCTCTTAGATCTGTGTGCAAGATCATTCCAAATTATTAGGACAAAATTTATAAGTGAATTAAATTTTAATACTTTTCTACTACTATGATCTGTCACATTTCAACATCTAAGGTTAGGTCATTCATTCACCTCTGACGAAGTCTCTGGCTCAAATATTTATTTACTACCCATGTTTCTTGACTGCTGGAGTGAAAATACTGTAGTTCCATTTACTTTTGAGATTACTAGCTCCATTTTTCTTTTTATACTAGAGATTGTGGTGTTTGTTTAGTTTTATAATATGACAGGTGCCCATCTAAATGAGCAAGATGTTTCTAATGAATAATTAAACAAAATCAATAGATCAAAAAAAAAGAAACTGCAAAACCACATCTCTTCAGGTCTGTTTCCTTCAAAAGGCATTTTGACTTTAACTCTCATAATGTTTCCTATAAGGCTAAGAATGAAGTGAGTGACCCAGAACACGTCAATGAGAGAACCAAAACTTTAATCTAGACTTCAACTACTTGAATATTACCATTAACAATTATGTCATTGTTACTTAGTGGTTACCTTTTCTAATGGGTTAAGCTAGCTTTGTAAATCTGATTTTGATATCTATAAACATCTGTTCAAAACAGTTTTCTTCTTCAGTCCTGACAGTGATGCTCGTGCTGTGTCAGAGAGGTTGGAGGGAACATGTGGAAGCACAGTCAAGATGTTTTAGTTCAGTAATTGTGTATATCAAGAGCACTGAAGACACACATGACAGCTAATTTTGTGATGAAAACCCTACAGAGCTGTGAGGGATGCCTGTAAGGACTTACCTACACAGAAACTTTACCACTGCAACAGATGTAGGAATTGGTACTAATCAAAATTCCATGATCTTAAATTATATGCCTAATTTCAGTCTGAACAGGGCTGTAACGTCAGTGCTATTAGTATTCCCCATGCCTATTTAATGGAGAAATGAATTACTTTTTTATTCTTAAATCAAAATAATCTCAGCTCATATACTGGTAGAGCTGTATAATTGTCTCTATGGGAGCTTTCCCAGTGCTGGAAGTGTTTCAGGTAGCTGCTGAATACTAGTGAGATGTTCCAGTTTTCTGAAAATTAGCTGTTCTTTGTTCAGATTGTCTCATAATCTGTTCAAATACAAATTAAAGTCTTCCAGACAAGTAAAGATATTGAAATATTTAAGATAAAGAGAATTGTGTTCAGGTGTGAAAATTTTCTCTTTCCTCTATTTTTTTAAGGAATGCTATTAATGAGAAATATGAGCCTTTGTCATAAAGGGTCATGAAAAATCCTCCAGGAAACTGTCAATAGTTCTGCAATTTTTAAGGGGAGGCACTGTGGACTTGAATGGGCTGGAAGTTGAACTTGGTGTATGACTACTTTCTGCTCCGGGAACCTTTTATTGGACTGCCACTTGCACTGTCAGGCAATTGCTCTTTTACTCCACTGATGGCAATCATGGCTAGTAAAAGATTAAAAGTCTGCCTAATCTTCACACTCCTGCCAGTGGCAATCAACAGAAAAAGTCCCGAGGGATGATGCAGGGTGTATGAGCTGAATAGGGAATGGTGTGCACTTTTCAGTGCTAATAGTGGCAAGCAGAGGAAAAAGGCACTCCACTTTGAGTGATAGGAAACTGTGAGCTGCTGAAGAGTGCAGTGATTTTGGGGTGCTGCTCCCTGTGACTGCTGGTGGAACTGCTGAGGATGCCCAAGCAGGAGCCGTCTTTGCCTTCAGGCAGCTGCGAATCTGCCACGGGCTGTGGAGGGGCAGCCCGGAGCACGGGGAGGGCAGAGGCAGCTGCAGCAGTGACACAAGAGGCAGTTTCTACCTGACCCGATGTGAAAGCATGCTGGGCTCAGGAGGTTTACTGCACCCTTTGTATTTGACTGAACACGCTGTTGTCCTCCCACTGAGCTCCTGAACCCTGTGCTGCGATGCTCTGCCTGCAGAGCTGGCACATCTCCCTGTGTCAGTCCTCATGTGTGCGCTTCTGTGGTGAGTGTGGTGCACTGACAGCTCTCGTACCTCACTGCCCAGCTGTGGCCATGTCCTTTGGCAGGGCTACCTCAGCCCTGGGCAGATGCCTAGCTGGTTTTATTGATGAAAGGGACAATGGAGTATCCGGAGTAGGAGCACGAGATGGCTTTGTATAAGTGCAGTCAAGGCTCTAGACTAATTCTGTGGGGCTAACAAAAAGTAAATGTTTCCATCTGATTTACTACCATATGATGGTAATAAAACATTTTCTTGCAACCCCTGGCTCTATAAACTTTTATCAACCCTGAAGCCATGTAGACCTTGCAATGTATTTGTCCGCTAAGCAGCAGTTGATATAGGTGTTTGTTTCCAGCACGAGAGCAAAGGTTGTTGATGATCTTTCTGTGACATTCTCATATTAATCCCTGCAGGAGACATGGTGAAAGTTAGCTTTAAAGCAACAGTATAATTCAAAGTATATTTCCAGGGCAGAAGAAGTGCCAGGGCTGCCAAGCAAATGGTGGGATGTATGCAGCAGAATATACCTTCTGCACAAGGTAGCAAAAACCAGAAGGCTAAAATTAAATTATCAAATCCCCATTACCCATCAAACTTGCCTTGTTAGACAGAGTTTCTACTATTTCATTTCTTTTTCATGAAAGTGTTTTATCTTGTACTCTTTATTGTGCAGAGTGTCTTTTAAAGTAAATGAGTTCAGGCACGCTCTGTCTCCCTGCCCCATGAGAAACAGTATTTACTGATGTGCATGACCTTGTCAGAATTTATGGTGCTGGCACAGGGAGCTGGGCTGTAACCGTAATTCTTTCCAGAGAAGGTAGAGGAGTTCAAGTGTTTGGGGTGACAGATAGCGCCATGGTGACTTTTCCTTCAGGAATAAGGAACAGCAGCATTGTCTCCTTTACTCATTGCAAACAGTTTTGGTTTAGGTTAAAGATGATGTCATTTAGAGCTTCCTATTGCCAGTGTTTTGTTCCCTGAATTATTATTATACTTACATGACTGTACCATAACCCATTGCTAACATGAGCATCTTATTCTCCTCTTGGACAGCTGCCACTGTTAAGAAAAGTAACAAAGGTTTTCTCCTGAGGATTAGAGCTTGTTGGAAGCCTTACAACAATTTCTTTTTCTATGAAATATATTGGTTTCTCAGAAGCAATATGTTCTGTAGCAATATTCTTTTTTTGTACCTGAGAGTTTCTTTCTGGGTTCCTAGTTGATCTAAGAAAACATGGGAAGAGCTGTTCTTGAAGCCATTTTCTATTTATGTGGTATAGAGTTTCAAACTCTTCTTCAGCCCTCTGTTTTTCTACAAAGGACTCAGATTTTCAAAAGATGGGGTAGCCAGGTAATTACTTTAAGTTTTATAAAAAATTAAAGAAAAGAAATGAAGTAATTCTTCAAAGTAAAGTTTCTCAGTTGTATTACAGCAGGAATAATCAATTTGACCAAAAAGCTGATTTAGTAACCAAAACAGAACTCTGTGTGTGATGAACATGCCAAGTTTTTTACCAGTTGCACCAAGGTAGCTGTACATTCCCAAGGAACATTTCTCTATGGAGTTCTCTCAGGACCCAGATTTTGAGACTGAGTTAAGATCTGGGTTCACCATTACTCTGCTTTTGAAGTAACATGGAAAGCATAGAACCTGTTCCCTCAAGGACCGTCTGTTTTCTAGCAATGCATTTGCCTAGATGCTATGGTGAACTGGAATGTTTCTGACAGTGCCACTGAAGAAATGGAAGCACCTGGTGGAGTCTAGGCAGATCCAAAACCTTCTGTGGTAATATCACGTTGCCTTCACTCCACATGAAGCCCATTTCCAGTCTTAAACACATTAGTTATCCCATCCCTTCCCAATCCAGCAGAGCAGTTAAGCATATGCTTAAGTCAAATTGCTGCCAGTCTGATTTAAGTAGCACTTAAACCAAGCACATTCTTAAATGCTTATATGGCTGTGGAGGGATCAAAACATGTGCTTAATGTTCAGTGCATACTAGTATGTTCTGCTGGATGGGAACTCTAAAAATGGAAAGGGACTAAAGCTATTTTATTTCATTGTACTAGTGTTTCTTCCTTCAAATATGCTGATGGCCATTAGAATGGAATAGCTTAGTTCAGACTGAGTTTAATAGGATTGCTCCAAACTATCAACTTTTTCAAGTTAATAAATATTTAAAGGTAGAAAATTCTATTTCTGTGCTAAATTTTGGAGGATGTGGTAAACCCCAGTCACTGGAGATGAAAGAACAGAATAAAACAATTAATTCCAAAACAGTATGATTTTAAAGAAAATTTTATCTTGGACAGTCAGCAAAGGGATAGCACAAAAAATTCACTTGTACCTTCAGCAGTAAATGAAGACTAGATTTTCGTCAAGAAAGTATGAAATAAACAAACTTCAATACTGTTTTGACTGGAAAAGTTCAATAATACCTGAATCACCCATTTCCATATATATTTTCATAACATAGAATCATAGAACCAAAGAATGGTTTGGTTTGGTTTGGTTTGGTTTGGTTTGGTTTGGAATGGACCCTAAAGATCATCTAGTTCCAACCTCCCTGCTATGAGCAGGGACACATTTCACTAGAACAAGTTCCTCAGAACTCCATCCAACTTGGCCTTTAACACTTCCAGAGATGGAGCATCCACAGCTTCTCCGGGCAACCTGTTCCTGTGCTTCACCACCCTCAAAGTAAAGAACTTCTTCCTAACACCTAATCTAAACCTACTCTTTTAGACCTGTGCACACACACAAAAAATTTTATTATTTGTATTATATGTTACATAATTATATATATTACATATGATATAACTTTTTATATATACGCAGATATTATATAATATAGGTAATATCATGTATATTATAAATATATAATATACTGTATAATATTTGTATTATATAATAAAAAACTGTATTATTCACTATGGACTCCATGATAATATCTTCTCAAAATGTATTCAAGCATTGATACCTAAAAAGTTACATTTTAAATTCTTTTTTTTTTTTCTTTTTTTTTTCCCCCCAAAAGCTTTCTCTTCAGCTGTTGTGGTCCTCCTAGAATTTCTTGTTTTTCCTTAAGGCTTTATCTCAGGATTATAGTTAAGCTTAGTAAATTGGAAAACAAAAATAATTCCCAAACCTCGACTTTATAACAATGTGTTTTTTGTAAAGGATAAAAAGACTACTGAATAATTTCAGCTTCAGAGAAGTGGGAGTCTGACAGATTTAAGCAAACTTAGAGGGAGCAGTTGGCATGCTGGGTGCTAGAGACCTTATCCAAAGAAAAAAAAATTCTGGGCTAAGAGAAATGTCATGAATTTCAGCAGGGAGGAGTGCAAAGTGAGAGGAACATTGCAATTTACCAGTGCTGCCCGGGAACCAGTTGAAGACCGCTCTTGTGCAAAGGATGGATAATGGGTGCCAAATTCAAAATGAAGCAACAGGGAGCATTTCTGTGACCAAAACAAGCTTCGTGTCATTTATTATCTGGAAAAAAACCCAGCTATGTACATGCAGTCATTTGTGGACATTTTTTAAGTGCCGGAGTTCTACACAACACTGAGTGAGTGAAATTAGCACTACCATTCAGAATCATAACTATTATTAAGTAGGAGTTAATAGAGCAGGTTGATATGTCACAAAAACTCATACAGTATTTTCATGCAATGGAGATATTTGATTACTATGTGTAGTATCAGATGTAGCGATACTCAACATTTTCATCAATGGCCTAGAACAAACATGAAACCAAAATGAATTTGCAGAATGACACTGACATTACTACACTGGCAAATGAACAGTGTGGAAGGGTCATACAGTCCTCCTGATCACTTGCTAATTTAGGTCCTTTAGAATATTAGAATTCTTTCTGCAGTTTAAAGAAAATATACATACCTAGAAAAAAAGATATTCATTCCACGACTTAAAAAATTGAGATTTTTTTCTCAGTATCAGTGACTTTGAAAAGAAGAATAGTTTAATAATAGGTAAAGAAAAAGCATTAACTGTGAATACGTTATTGGGGAAACACAAGTAAGATACAAATTATTATAACAAAATGGAGGTGGGAGTCCAAGGTGATTTCATTCAGTATGAGACATTATGAAGTTATTAGAAATTTCTTTATAAAATGTAGGGGTCCAGAGTTTTCAAAGGGAACGTAAATACTATAGTTGTGGAATTTATTAAACAATTTGAGAACACTTCCATGAAATAATTAAATACTTAAATAAACTTAAAACCTAAACTTTAAACTTAAATACTCCCTTGAGATACACTTCATCTTTTGCTTAGAGTTGTGAAGTACCAAGTGAAGAAATATATGAATACAGATATGAATATGCTGGTTTTGAGCACTGTCTCCACACAGAAATTGCCCTGCTGATGTAAAAATTCTATTGCTGTGGGATGATAATAGAATATTGACAACACTGTTTGCCAACACAGTCAAGGGACATGAAGCTGAGGTGTAGAAAACCCTGTACATCATTCTAATTTTTTTTTAGCCTTGCGTGTTGGAGAAATAGAACATCTATGATTAAATAATATAGGCCTGTGATAGACTTAGAGAGACTCTACAGAATATGCTTAAGATTCCTGCCCTGCTGTGGGAAAGATCAAAGCACAGTGGTAACCTGTGCCTGAGTGAATCCCTGATATACAGGCAAAACCAGCAGGTTCAGTGATCCTCTAGCATGGACTGAGATCCACAGTGTCTGCATTCCCTCTTGTGTGCCTCTGCCCTGGTGATACTTTGGGGATCCTTCGATGGCAAAGTAACAAAAATAAAATTACCTTTCTTCTGTGTTTTTTGTGGCTGTTCCTGCAGCCTGCCTGTGCAAGCTCACACAATTGCCTCTCCAAATGTGTTTTTTCTATGCTCTGAATATAATAGGAAAGTGCTTTACAGTGTTCAGCTCTGCTAGATTCTCCTCTCTAGCTATTTTCTCATCAGGAAAGGGTTCTTTAATCTAGGGAAGAAAAAAATAGAAGCGATGAAACTGGAGCCAGACAAATTCAAAAGGTTGAAAAAACCCCCATTTTTAACAGCTAGACGGACTAGATCAATGGTAAAATAAAAAAAAAGTCAAGAGACATGATAGGGTCCCATTTCTCATTTCTCCATTCAAGACTGGGTGTATGTCGAAACCTGTGCTTTAGTCAATCTAATTCTTTATTAAGCACCAGTAAGTGAGCTACAGAAGGGTGACTTGGTGAAAATAATTTATGACATCCAGAGGTTCAGAATAAATTATTTTGTATAATAATATTTTATTTATAATATGGTCATTATTTTATAGTCAGAGTGAGCACTGAACAGTATAAATCTATTATTTCAGCTGCTGTTTTCTGCCTGCTAGTATCCCACCATGTCTCTGTAACTGACATAACTTTCAATGTACTACTGATCAATCACCAAAGCAGTGTTCCTCAAGCACTCATAAATAGTAGAAAGGCCTCCTAGTTATGTTTTTCATCACAGGACTCCAAATTTCCACCGAACAGAAAATATCAACATTTGTGTACAGTAATAATAACCTAGAAACTAACCATACAAAATTATCTTCTTATTAAGAAGCTGAAACATAATTTCCCCATAATTATCATATCCTTTCTGTAGCAATAAGAATGAAAAATAAAGAAATAGAAATAAAGTAAAAAATCTCAATTAAAAAAACCCTAAAACATATTGTGCTGTAGTACTTAAAGTTCATGACATAAGTACCTTTACCAGCTTTTGCATTTCCAGTTGCCCCAACCTTTTTATGTCATCATTTTTTCCATAAGTACATGGGCTTGCATTTCCTTGGGGTATTAATGGCCTTGGTGTGTTCAGTACCAAAGTGGCTCTAACTTAGGTTAGAGAGAATCCTTGCCAATATTTTGTGAGCCCACCCTTTTTTTATCCTTCAAATTTTAAAGGACTTGATTAGCTAACACTTGTCAAATCCTCACATGAATCTGACTGACTTATTTTCTGATACCAGACAAGCATGTTTTTAGACCAAATATGCTTATCATGTAATAATTAAAATTTCCATTGACGTCTAAAAACATTTGCAAAAGAAATCTATAAAATCATTATTGGAAAGAAAGGCTTTTATGTTTTAAGTTTGAAGAGGAATTACAAATGAGAGTTCCAGAAGACTAATCTCTTGTGTGCGATATCTCAGTATTTATAATGGAATCATACTCAACAGAGATTGAAACTGAGTTGGCAGTCACATTTTGTGCCTGAACAAATGAGGAAACATCTTCAGTTTTTCTTTCGTAATGTCAAGTTTCAAAGAAATCTTTCCAAGCTAAATTTCACTGATGCTAGTCTGGGCTATGGACATTTGTAATGGAAAGCATTTTGACTCTTTTTGTTCAGAAATATTGAAAATTCATTTGGACTCCGATCATAAAAATACCATAAGTAATGGAAATTCTTTTATTTTAGTTGCTATTTAGGACTGGGTAAAATATGTAATATGTGGTAGCAATTCATTTTTCGGTATTGACAGTTTGAAATCTTGTATTTGGAGACATTCTAAATTTGCACTGTTTCACATCTGAACCTATAATTCTTCCATGGGTAAAATTAAATCCTGGATAGTGCTTTGGCAACCTGAAAAATCACTTATTTTATCACAATTGAGGTACAATATCATTTTGTTAATTAAATATTCATGTTTAAAGATTTTTTTTTACACTGCTGTTTCTCTAACAATATCTCTAAGTCACCTATGTTCTTTATATTCTCTCTTCCATATAGCTGGAATTCTTCATTCTTCCTTCAGTTTATTTTTCCTGAGCTATTTGGTGTAGAAAAACTCAGATGTTAACAGATGTATGTGATCATATTCCTGTAGTCACAGTAAAAGATTAGATATTATTTTCTTAGTGATCATATGGAAAGGTCAAAATTTTAGATGTGGAGTAAAATACTTCCATTATAACTAGAGTTGTTTCAGTAAATATAATATAAACTCTAGCAATGTGAAATGGAAAATGAAATATAATTTGGCTGTCTTTGTTTATTTACTCCCACTGGGGCCTAAGAGTGCTTTTTGGTTTGAATGGTTTCATTACACCAATCTGAGACATATCCAGCTTCTTCTGTGGCAGTAAACAGTGACTTCTTCTGCACCTTCAGAAATAAATTTATAGAACCATAGAATCATAGAATCATTTGAGTTGAAAAGGACCTTAAAGATCATCTAGTTCTAACCCCCTGCTATGGACAGAGACATCTTTTACTAGATCAAATTTCTCAGAGTCCCACACAAAATTCCCTTTAACACTTCTGGGGATGGGGCACCCACAACTTCTCTTGGCAACCTGTTCCAGTGCCTCACCACTCTTATAGGAAAGAAATATCTTCTTAATATCTAATCTAAACTTCTCAGGTTAATGATATTCCCACTTATTCTATCACCCCATGCCCTTAAAAAAAGTCCCTCTCCAGCTCTCTTGTAGGCCCCCTTCAGGTACTTGAAGGTGCTCTAAGGTTCTCCCTGTAGCCTCCTCTTCTTCAGGCTGAATAAACCCAAATCTCTCAGCCTGTCTGAATAGGAGAGGTGCTCCAGCCCTCTGATCTTCGTGGCCTCCTCTGGACTCCATGTTCTTGTGTTGGGGACCCAGAGCTGGACACAGCAAGAGCAGAGTAGCAGGGCAGAATCCCCTCCCTTGACCTGCTGGCCACTCTGCTTTTGGTGCAGCCCAGGGTACAATTGGCCTTCTGGGCTGCGAATGCACACTGATTGTCGTGCTGAGTGTCTCATCTGCCAACAGCCCCAAGTCCTTCTCCTCAGGGCTGCTCTCAATCTATTTTCTACCCAACCTGCACTTGTGCAGCTACATCTCTTCATCAGCAACATGCCTAACCTAAATTTTAGGCCTACCTGAAGCACTCACACATCACTAAAAATGAGCATTAACCAGTTTTTAACCCAGAGGGATATTTCTGGAGTTCTCAGTTTCACTCAGTTTGGGTTTCCTTCAGTATTTGCCTCTAGCAGGTCTACCTATTTGTTTCATAAACTTATATAAGGTTTACTGAGATTATTGTGTGGTCACACACTGCTTTGAAATCAGTTTTGAGCCTGGGCATATAATTGCTGATTTGCAGTGTTTGCCTATTTAATAAAGAAATAAGTGTGAAAAGCAACCATCCTTTTCCTTTCTTTGTCTGGAAAATTGTTCTTTTGCTCACTAGGAAGCCTCTTCCTCACACTCCTGCAGCTTTGAAGCTTTGAAACCACTTAGTGTCCAGCAGATTAGATTGTTTGCACATCCTCATACCTCCTACAGCTAGGAAATTTGATCTTTCCATTAATGTGTTTTTTAATATTTTTTCTGCACAAACTGCCATTCCATGAGTGGCTGTTGTTCCAGTGGAGACATGGCAGAAAGACTGTCATCTTCAATAACACTGTTTGAATCTGGAGTTCAAAGAGTTTTTCTAATAAGGGGCATCAGCTGTATAACATGCTTTAGCTTTCTGCACTATTTGCAGCTTGAGGCCTGAGCTCTGTATGCTGCTGAGGGCTTGTGCACATGTTTTGCTTTAAGCAGCTGGAACTACTCAGAGCGTATCAAGTCAAAGACATATAGAATTCTTTTCAGGATCCAACCCCTAGGAGGACTTCTGACATCTTATAACCTTCTAGCTTGATTGCTCTCCACCCTGCAGAGCACCCGTGGGATTTGCACACTTTTCTAAGCATTCCACACAGACATTTCCTATCGATGCTTGCTCCTTGGCTTTCTGTAATGAAATATGCTGTTGAGTTCAGTCAGGGAGAGACATTTCAACACTGACACATCTGGGAAGTCTTGAGACTTGCCATCTGCTACTCTGGTAGTGATAGCTTTGAAATAATAATAGAAGTTTTTAGAGGTGGAAAGGTATTAATTTATAATGGCAAGCTGATGTCAGAGGTGGTAGACTCTACCAGACACAGAAAAGCTGTAATGAAGGGATTATTTGACTCTATTACAAGGGCTCAGTATTTTAATTCATTATCAGGGGTCAAGGGTTCAAAACGCCCTCTGAGATCCTGAAGACAGGGATCTGTTTTGCTGTGCTTGAAACAGGCAACCTGAAATTTCATTGGAACATAAAGGTGACTGTATCAAGTGAAACTGAAGACCACCTAGCTCACTGATTCCAACAGTGGCCTGGTGTGCATGTCTGTTTCAGAAGCTGAGCATCTCCTTTTGACTCTTTTGTTGATATGGTTGGTGGTTTTCTCATAATCTGGGTAAAATTCTTTAGCCTATTGAGGCAATAGACAGAAGTTGTCAAAGACAGAAGTCATGTTGTAGGTCTAAGAGAATAAGCAGTGACAGGATCAGAAGAAGAGCAAAAGGAAAAGTTTAGGAACACAAGGTAGGGGGAAAGAAAACAAAAGTCAAAAATGGCTAAAGTCATTCTCTTGATTAATTTTTCCCACTTACTCAAGATCCTGTCAGTCCTTTTGTCTCAGCTCACCTTGGCAGAGCTCTTCCTCCCTTGTCATAGAACTCAAGATCCCAGGTCTTTGGCTTCTCCCATTTTTAAGATCTTTTATAAGATCTTTTCTAAGATCTTTTCTGTGTAAAATCACAAATTTATTTGTACACACACACAGAGAACCATTAAGAGTGCAGGAAAAAGCAAAATCATCTAGCAGATCTGGACAGAATTGTTTAACTAAGCCTCTGTAATCCTTTATAGAGAAAACTGTGAATCTAGAGTCTCAACATTTTTATTTACAAATTGTTAAAATTCTGATAAAGCAAGTATCTCTACCCTCTTTCGTGACAGGTCCTCATAATTTAAAAATAGTTCAAAAGAAAAATGCTGCCAGCAATAAAATCCATTTTTAAATCATTTAACTTTCAAATGACTAGAAGGTTGTGCTATAGATCTAAAGATCTAATTCCTGAAGATGACTCATATATGAGTAAATATAACCCTATAAGATATTAGTTCTAGGATTTTTAATTAAAAAATAAAAAACAAAACAAAAAACTTCCAAAAGTGTTAGTCTCATTAAATCACAATCTTAAAACTTAGGATATGCAAGAATTCTGACTATAGCCTATGCAAATCTAATTAATTCTCCTGACATTAATTATAGAATCATGAGATTTTTTTAATAAATGTTTTTCCTGCACAGGAAAAAAGCCTTATTTGCATAGGACAACTAGTTTCAGAGATAGTTCTGGCTAGTCCAATAAGTGTCTCTTAAGAGGAGCACACCTTATCTCATCCTCAATAAGTGTTCTGAAGATTCTTTTTTTTTTTCAATATATAGAAAGTATAAAAATATTATAAAGACATTACCTGAGGAAAAACCCTAAAGAAATTAATCATGTTGTCCCTGACTCATGATTTAAATGATATGTAAAAAGATGTACAAAGCCCTTCATCGAAAAACGTTGATAAACAGAAATAATGAATCTCTGTTAACAAAGTGAATGTTGCATCACATATGTTAAATGATGAAGAAATTCCAGATTGTTTAATGATGCAGAAATACAGAGGAGTGTAGACAATCCTGCTCAGGCAGCCTTAATTTTGTCATTTCCTAATATCTGAGCACTTCATTTTGCAGCCTCAAATTTTGTTCTACTCCTATGTCTTTTTTTTCACTTAATGTGCATGGAAAAAGACCTTTACCATACAGACTTGTGTCATAATTCGAAATTAGTGACATATTTGTGATGCAGTTTATAACATTATTAGAAATAAAAGCTGATTAGCATCAGAAATAAAAGAAGGTCTAGAAAAGTCATTATACAAAGCAGGTCAGAGTTTTACCAGATAACATGTATACTGTTGGTCACATAAAATGTGTCTCCAGAGGCAAATTAATAAATGTCCTGATGAATATACAGTGTCTTTCCCAGCCTTCCCCTGTATTGCCTTCTCACATTTAGCAACAGGTAAGTAAGAACTGAGATTTAGTTTGGTCTTTCAGCAGGCTCCAGCTACTTCTCATGCATCACTATTCCTTGTGGCAGCACTGACTTAATGGAACTCACCTTCATTAAAAAAAAAGCCTGCTCCAGAGTCTGTTTACTCAGGACCTCATTTTTGAAAAAAATTATTTCTTCATAGCTCTCAAAAACCTGTTTTTTTCTTCACAAAGGTGGAAATTTCAGCTACCAAACTGCAGTAGCCCCTTGAGTGCAGCATGATCCACCTGTCAGTCAATCAATATAATGATATGTCACTGTAAACCCAGCAATTGATACAGCCTTGATAGAACAGTCACGGGCAAACAGCATGCATTCCTCTTAATGTTAAAGGTCTGAATGCAACACAGAGAAGAATTTGAAATCAGACTATTTTCCACCTGGTAGGAAAAGCTGGATGGGTGGAGAGATGGGCTAGGCATCACTGAAGATGTCTGCTCTGTTAAGAGGCACCCTTCTCTCCCAGTCTTTGAGAACAATATATCTCAACTCAAATTAAAATAAGAGTGTGTTTCTCTGCTATAAGCAGGCTGTCCTTCATTTTAATTACAGACTCTAACAAGGCAAGTCTGTTGATGCAAAACAGGAGAGAAAAATCACACGGCAGAAAAATTTCAATATCTTAATGGGGACCCCGGCAGTTTTGGTTCAAGACATTCATACAGCAAAACCTGAATCACGAGCTCAGGATCATGTCCTGGCATCACAGTAAGGTTCAAATACAACTGATGGATCAGAAAAACTATGTTTCCCTACTGTTGTTTCCTTTTCACTCTGCTTAACATAACTTTATCCCAGGGATGTGGCCTGAATATATGTTCTTCACAATGCCTACTGGAAAATGTGAATATATAGGGTAGAATGGAGGTTCTTTGGGCCAAGAGAAGTATTAGAGTTAGGTTACAGCATCAGCAACTGACTTAGGGAGGAGTAGAGAGGTCTAATTTGGGAGATAGGAAATAGATACAGAAAAAAAAAAATTCACTAATTCCTTAGGAATTGTTACAGTTGTTAGAAGAGATATGTTTTCCTTATGTATTATATATATATGCTAATACAAAATATTTAAAATTGGTACTTTTGCTGATTATTTCCTGAAATACATGTGCATAACAGTCTGGTTTAAATTACCCCACACTGCTGATGGGTAGAATCTTCCATTAATTATAGCAATATTTAATTTTCAGTTTTATGGAGGTCTGTATTTAGCTGCCCTGCTTCTCTCTGGTGAGACCCCATCAGAAGTCCTGCATCCAGCTCTGGCATCTACAGGGCAAGAAAAACATGGACCTGCTGGAGTAATCAGAGGGCAGGAACACCTCTCCTGTGAAGACAGGCTGAAAGAGTTGGGGATTTTCAGCCTGGAGAAGAGAAGGCTTTAGGGAGATTTTATGGCAGCTTTCAGTAGTTAAGGGGGCTTATGAAAATGATAGGGACAAGCTTCTTATCAGGACCTGTTGTGATTGGACAAGGGGCAACAGTTTTAAACTACAATAATGTAGATACAAGGGACACATTCAGACATTTTCAGCTGCTTGCTACTGCTTCTTCCCGTCAGATTAACATACCTGATAAATGGTTCTCTTGTTCACCTTACAGAGCTTCGGGTGTAATTTAAATGCCTGCTTCCAGTCTATAGTCTGTGTTTGCCTGACGAGCCTACAGAAGATGTATTTGAAGACAGGGAGGGAAAAAATTATATTTATACCACTTATATATATCCACATGGACAGTGCTTAAATACCACTCAGTAATTTGATTTTAGGGACTGATCTTCCTGGCGTCAATGGAATTGACAATTGCTCTTTTTGGATTGTGGAGATTCTAATTATGACCGAGATAAAGGACCAGCTGGCTCAAAAAGTCTACATCATGCCTCAGAGTCACTTGGAAAGTTTTTTGAGCAGTTTTATCTCTATGTGGAGAAAGCAAAGTCTTTCATTGCAAAACTATATGTCAGGGAATGAGTGCCTTCATGTGGCACCACAGTAAGAAATGCAATAGTGCCTGACAAATGCTACAGGGTAGCACTTGTATAGACAGGGAGAAAAAAATCAGGTTCCTAGGAAAATGAAAGGACCAATCCATGAGAATGAACTAACATGCTTTTGCAGAAGGTTGTAAAAATCCTGCAACCTTATGCTTGGAAAGCACAGGCTTCTCCCAAGCACTCTGAATGTCAAAGTTCTTCTGTTCTGTGTTGCAGTTGTTTGTAGCAATTAAAACTAACAATAATATATCACATAAACTTGTGGAACAATATTTATTGCTGTTCTACATAGTTATATTTCCACAAGTCCAATCCTGGTATGTCTTGCTGCTGTAAAAGTGCAACTGTCGTTTTATTATCCCCATTACAGAACATCCTTCATTATTTATAGAGATTGTGTTTGCAAAGACAAATTACTTCTGTTCTTTCCAGAAGCAATAACAAAGTGATAACACTTTTCGTTAACAACCAATTTCTTCCTTACCCCTTGAGCTTGCTGCATGCTCATCTAATCGTGGGGTTTCATAGGCAGTTTGACAGACTGCACTGCTGTATTTATTACCTGTCATAGGTTAAGGATGGTTTTTTGTCCACTTCCATTTTCCACTCTAATTATGGTAGTAATAAAGCATTTCTTGAAATTAATTCAGTTATGTGTTTTGGGTGTAATTTTTTAAGCAGATACATAAATACTTATGTTAGTATATGGACTATTTTAGCAGAACATATCTTCTGAGAGATCATAGTGATCACACTTCTTCGAAAACCAGTGATATGAGGCTAATCCTTAAACTGTTGTCTTTATCAGACAAACATTCAGAGGAGTTCTTTGATGTATATTACACAATGATTATTCATAATATAGAGCATTATTTCTTAATGACTTTGCATAACTTAGACATTAATGCTATGAAGCTAATTTTCAAGCTTTCAAGCACTCATTCTCCGATAATGTTTCCTATTTATGAGCCTCACCAAGGAGCTTCTGCATAGTCTTCCAATAATCTCTATAAAAACAACAGCAAAATTTATCAGTCTAGTGTGGAAACAAGCAGAAAAATCATGCAGAGAATCCAAGGATATACTGAGCAGAATTAACAGTGAGAAACATATTTCCTTTCTGGGGAAAGGCAAGTGGAAGCTGAAAGAAAGAATTTTAAACAAACAGGGACCTGCATGGTGTCTAAAGTTTACTTCATCTTGTGTCTTTAAAATAAAGTGCACATTTCTAGATCAGGAGCCTAGTTTATGCTTTGAGCCACTGCTAAGTGCACGAAGGATTGCATTATTCAGTGATAGCAAAGTAAATATTAATTTGCACAAAGGCTATATTTTTGGCAAGGCATCAGCAGAGCAGAACAAGTTGAATCTTACAGTAATTAGAAAACATAGCAGGTCTACAGTAATGAAATGTGAATTTTTCAGTGGACTTCAGAAAAAAGTTCATGCACAATGTACAACAAAGCCAGTCTTGACAGCCATGTTTGACAGTAAATCTAATGAACGGGAATTGGATCATAAGGCTGGATTTGGCTTTAGCTTTGTTATGGCTTTGCTGTGTATATGATAGGGAAGAGAACAGGGATAATGAGTTTTTATCCTGTCTTCATCTTTGATTGCAGAACTCAGAATAAATGACTGCATCTCTAGTCGTATTCTGTTGTAACAGTATAAAATTACTGTCAGTTTAGGCATGAAGATAATGACTGTTAAGACTAATAACTAATTTTTCCTTGTCAATGACTAGCTGTTGTGTTTGATGGAATCTACTTAGAAATCGGTTTCCCTCTTTTCCTATTTAGGTGTGATGGACGCACCTGACCCTCATTTAAATGCTGTTCTAGTAACAGAAATGGACTGAACAGCGACATTGATTTGTTCCACGTTTTGCTTTGGAATTTTCAAACCTGTCTGCATAATCCAAAGCAGAGTCCACATAACTGCTGAAGAATGAGCTGCAGTTAAGCAACAGTGCTGCATTTCAGAGGTTCTGAGCTAAGGTCTGTACAGCATGTTATCAAATTAGCAAGATTATTTTACAGAGGTCTATGTTTTTCTGTAGTGTTGAAGGTAGCAATAATCAGAACTGATATGTTTATGTCATTCAGTCATTGGCCTGATCCCAAAACCACAAAAACACATTAATACTATGTAGTCCTAAACAAATAAGGTGAGACTCATTAGACTGAAAAAAGTTTTTCTGTTGCCATTCAGGTGCTACTATCTCTCTACAGCATTTTACCAGGGACTGTGAGAGCATCAGGTTGCGTCAGCGGTTGTACAGGGTCCCTCGAGTACATGGTACTGAGAGAGGTGTGTGGCTCACTGCATCTTTCCTCATCATACCAGTGCTACTGCTACGTGTCAGAGGTCAAAGCAAAGTCAAGTTGTAAGAGTGCAAAAATCCTTAAATTTCCCATTTTTGAGAGTTTAAAGTTATCCTGGTCTTCTGTTCTAGGGCAAAAAGCTGTTTTGAGAATTCTCCATGTCCTTTTTTTTCCTTGCTTAGTTATTATGAGTTCCTGTGGGTGGACATTATAAGTACCCAAGGTTCCACAATTGTGACAAGCAAGTAATAGCATATAAATAGGTGTTAACACAAGAAATGTTTGAAGTACTGAACCAGGTCAGAGTGGTTTTTAAAAATATGGGAGCCTGTCTAAAAATATTGAATTATTTTCCCCATGGGATGTTTGACTTAAAATCAGAGGAAAAAAGGAAATTAAGATTCAGTGTAGAAGAAACACTCTTTTTGACAATAGAGAGCCTACAAGACATGCTGTGTGTTTGGTAGAAGTTATGGTGAAAAAGCATCACTTTATGATTCTCAGGCTTGAATTTAGCTTGTATTTTAAGGATGTAACCATCTACTTCTAAACAAATGGGGAAAGAAAACCAAACCAGATTAAAAAAACCAAAGAAAACAACAGAAAACACCCAACCCACAAACAAACGAACAAACAAACAAACCCCAACCAACCAAGAGCCACAACACAAAAAAAAACCAACAAAAAACCCCCAAACAAACAAAAAATTCCCACCAAAACTGTTAGGGAGTTATAGTGAAGTAGAGCATAGTATACTCTCAAGACTATTCTTTTGGCAAATTTTCTAAACAAGAAAATATAAAGGATTTTTAGAAATTAAGATGTTAGAATAATGGATTGAGACTTTAAAAATGCAGAGGAGGCAGTTCAATTACTGAAGCCTTGGAAACTATTAAACAAATATGTCAATCTTATTCCAAGAGAAAATAGGGAATTCCTTTAAAATTTGAATAGAATCCTCTGAGGTTTAATTGCAAATCATCTCACCTAGAATGTAATGAAGGTTTATATTGGAAATGTTCCTAGTATTGAGTCATTTGGACTATTCACTTAAGATGTCTGGAACATTGCACAGTAATTTTCAACATTTAAAAGTTATGACTTGCGGCTATTTTAAAACCAGTCTTGTTAAGATCTTATTTTCCTTTTTATACTTGACATAACTGGAGGCAAAAATGTAATTGAATCTTATGTATCTTTGAGGGGGGAAGAGGGTGTGTGTGACTAGGGGGTTAAATAAAGGTTATGCTGTACCAGCTTCACTCCTGCAAGAAAATGTGGGTTTTTCTAATGAGTGCTCAGTATGGTCTAGGGAGAATTTTCCATTCCTACCCACTTACACTGCACTTTGTGGCCAAAACAAACCTTACAGACTAGAGTGAAAAAAAGATAACTTGCTGAAAAAACCACAAGAGATATTAGAAACAAAAGCTGCTCCCTCTTTCCAAGCTGCTCATCTGTACTGTGCTATAGCAAACCAAAGCCCTGCCTTTCTCCAACATTCCAAAACAGTTTGTGAATCTCAATTCGACAGAAATGTACAGGCTAAAGTTTTGCAGCTATTTCTACTTTTTATATTTTCAGTGCTCCCTATAACACTCTGTGTGTCATTATAGTACAGTTAGCAGGAAAACAGCTTTCATTATGTAGAAATTTAAGATTTCCATTTGGGGCTGATGTAGGTTTTTCTCATTACAAACTTGACTTTATTTTCTCCTTCTTTGCCCCATAATTTCTCATTTAGATATTTTGAAAATAAGCACTTAGCATGCTGTTGACTGCACTTAGGACTGCTAGGGAGAAGCTTTATTCTCTGCAAAACCAACGATTAGGATTTACAGAAATTACAGTCATGAGTTTTTACATGCTTTTGACCCAGTTCTAGCTAAAAATTTTAGGGCTGTGTAGTGGGTTGTCCCTGGCTAGGTGCCAAGTGCCCACTCAGTCGCTCTATCATTCCCCTCTCCTGCTGGGACAGGGGAGAATAAGCTGGAGCACAGCCAGTAGGGTGAGATAAGGCACTTTTATTACAATATGAAGGAAAAAGCAAAGCAAAGTCTGCGCACGCGAGCGAAAGAGGAAAAATAAAGGATCAGTCTCTACTTCCCATGGGCAGCGATGTCCGGACACCTCCCGGGAAGCAGGGCCTCAGCACGCGTAACAGTTGCTCCGGAAGACAGTCAACGAAAACATACGAGTGTCCCCCCTTCCTCCTCTCTCCCTTAGCTTTTATATCTGAGCTGATGTCACATGGTATGGAATATCCCTTTGGCTAATTTGGGTCAGCTGGCCTGGCTGTATCCCCTCCCAGGATCTTGGCAACCCCCCTCCTCTTCGATGGGGGAAGGAACATCAGAGGGACAGTGCTGCCCGGCAGTAGCCAAAACACTGCCCTGTTATCAGCACCCATCCAGCTACCAATGCAAAGCACAGCACTGTCAGGGCTGTGAGCTTCACCTTGATCAGACCCAATACAGGCTGCTTTGTTAGGAGCAGAGATCATGACTGCCCATCAAATTTGTTTTCAGTTGTCAAAATATCCCTTCTCAGACAAACTAATTAAACTCTAATTTAAACACCCTGTGTCATTCATCTCTTCCTCAAAATGAGTTTCTCATATAGTCAGTTGTGTCCTGATAAACTTCACTACATCCATGGGAGAACACAGATGGGAACTGTTTTTGCCCTTCCAAGGTGGTTTTTGTCTTCTGCATTTGTCCTTGGAATACAAGAGCAAGTTCTACTTAATAGAGAGGACTAGAATATCAGAAATTGCTTGCTTTGTGTTGGGAATCCTCCTGAATCTTTGATCTAGAAACTGTCTTGGTTATTTGTGTCTATTGCTGCCTACATCCTCCAATAATCCATTGCTCTGCATTTAGGATCATTCATGGAACAGAGATGCTATCCTATGCAAAGGAGAGAAAATTTAACCTCCAATTTATAAAATTAATAATACTTGAATATTAATCCAATACCTTCATAGAAATGATAAATCACTTTTAGGAATATAGATAACTAAGTAAAACAAACATTTGCTTCTTAGTCTTTTAACACATAGATACCTTGAAAACAAAATAACCTTGTATCTAATATGCCATTTACAATGACACATTTAAAAGTGAAGTTTGTTGGATGTCAGCAAGAATTTGAGATTTTTGGGTTTTCTCCTCATGTTTCATGAACCTATTCTCTCTCACACCTTCTGCACAGAGACAGACTTAATTTCTTGAACTCCTTCCAAATATCCTTCTTTCTGTCCTGTTCTTCAGCATCTATCAGATCATAGGCCTACACTACTGTCATTCTTGGAAACATCTCTACCACATATTACATGAAGCGCTAGGTTTCCTAAAGTGTTCTTTTCTACAAGCAGTGGATAGGAAAAAAAAAGACAATCTATGTAACCATGTCTCCTGCTGATTGATGCTTTTGTCCATCTAACTTTCAGAGGCTGCTGAGCAGCCAGAGCTGATTCTGCAGTCTGTTTATTTGTATTCGTTTTTTATATCTTTTTGTTATCCTTCTCATCCATAGCATATTACCTTAAAGGATCATTTCAGTATATATTCAGAAGTTATGCTTCTGAGTTACAGAGACTATGAATATGGCTGTTTCTTTACATAAGCTTAGTAATCTGCCATAAAAGAAGATATATATATATAGATATATATATAAAATATATATATATTTAATCTTAGTTTGTGCAAAAAGATGCTATTTTCATCAAGTACATTTTCTGTGTGGAAAAAGCTGCTCTTTTTCCCTGCCCCTTATCTATATTGGATAACTCATTAACATGCAAGGCATAGATTCTTGGAATAAAAGAATATGTAACTCCTTACCATTTTGATATACCGCATGAGATATAAATCAACTGTAATCCAAGCATCCACTATCACAGACTGAGCTAAAATATGCCATGCCTCATTTAAACATTTTTATTTCTATGTTAAAAATTAAAAGGTCTCTTACCTCTTTATTTTTAACAACAAGCCATGTTTTAGTAAAATATAACTTTAGCTGTCAATATACCAGCAGTGATAAGATGGGGTATAACAATTCTCCTGCCAATTTAATCTATATTTTTAATTTAATATAGAAACATATAAACTGTTCTAATTTCTAGGTTCCAGACATGATCAAAAAGTTAAGTGCATAGAAAAGTCCTTCCCTTCCCTTCCCTTCCCTTCCCTTCCCTTCCCTGCCCTTCCCTTCCCTTCCCTTCCCTGCCCTTCCCTTCCCTTCCCTTCCCTGCCCTTCCCTTCCCTTCCCTTCCCTGCCCTTCCCTTCCCTTCCCTTCCCTGCCCTTCCCTTCCCTTCCCTTCCCTGCCCTTCCCTTCCCTTCCCTTCCCTGCCCTTCCCTTCCCTTCCCTTCCCTGCCCTTCCCTTCCCTTCCCTTCCCTGCCCTTCCCTTCCCTTCCCTTCCCTGCCCTTCCCTTCCCTTCCCTTCCCTGCCCTTCCCTTCCCTTCCCTTCCCTGCCCTTCCCTTCCCTTCCCTTCCCTGCCCTTCCCTTCCCTTCCCTTCCCTGCCCTTCCCTTCCCTTCCCTTCCCTGCCCTTCCCTTCCCTTCCCTCTTTTTCTCTTCTTCTACTAAAAATCAAAGTTTTTAGGTTAAAAGTTAGTTTAATCTGAAACAAACAGGTTAAGAAGATATTCTTACACAACTGCGAGAAATTAAATCTTCACATGACATGAAGTAGGGAAATACATTCTCAAGCCAGAAAGACTTGGGATAGAAAAGCCGTGGCATGTTGAAGAAGCTAGCTGTAGAAGCGGTAAGAGGTGCAAAGACACAAGAGTGCTAATCATAAAATCATCTGGAAAAGGCTGAAACAAACAATAGACTTACTTTGCTGATTGGTAGAGAAAGTATAGCTTATCTTCATGCTTCACTGTGGTGTGGTGAAGGAAACCAGTGTTATTGGTGGAAACAACTTGGTATTGCTCCTCAAGCATTTGCAGAGATATTTAAACTGAACAGTCACCAATTCAGTTAAAATGCCCTGTGGAAATGGTGATGGTTCAGGATGTGATTTGCCAGGAGTTCAGAAGTCTTTCCAGATGACTGTGTGCCGGAAAAGGAATAACCGCTTGCCGGACTGTCCCAAAGCTGTCTCTGCCAATCACTGTGAGTCCTTAATTGTATTTTTCGTAAAACAAATATGACACTGAAAGAGATGGATAACATCGAGTTTGGACTGAGAAACTCTCTATGTTCAGCTTACCCTACCAAGGAAGAGAAAAAGCCTATTCAGATACTCTACGGATTTAGCCCTCCCATCCCAGGCCTCCTGGTTCAGGCTCCTTAGAAGAAACTGAACTCCCAGGCAGATGAGAGAGTGAGTGCTGCCTGTATGTCTGAATGGAGTGAATTTGAGAAGGGCCCAGGCTGCACATCACCATCTCTACCAGTAAATAAAATAAGTCTGTGACTTGTACTGTCACTAGGCCCATACAGGGATGTTTGCTCTGCCTTGAAACAAACTCCTTTCCTGTACTCAGAGATCAGCATATTACTTTCATTTCTACATTACAATTATGAACTGTTAGACATATACTACCAGCTAAGAGTATAAAAATGTGCAGTTATTTTACCATAGTCTACTGAACTGTGAAAATACGGTTTAGAGTAAATATTTTCACAAAGAAAATTGCTGTGAAATTAGAGCTGAATTAAATATTAAGTTAAATTCTTCTTTTCTTAGTCTGTAAATACTAAATCTAGAGTTGGTTTGTTTCTCTTTTCACCTCCAGCCCTACTCTGTGTCCCATTATCTTGGAAGCAGTTGAATATCTCCTTTAACCCTCCTACTAAAATATTTTTGACCAAACTGAGAATTAGAATCAATTACAGATGATAGAAGTGATGAAAGGTATATTTTTCCCAACAGATATCTCTGAATTTATTTTGCTACAATAACTTTCTAGTTCACTGGTTGCTGATTGCCAGATGCTTATTTGAGATTCTTAAATGTGAGAGACATCTTTTAAAAAAAAAACAACATTAATTGGTCTGGCTTGTTAGAGAAAGAAGAGAATGGATATATTTATGTAGTGCAGAGTGATTGTTTTTATGCAAATTTTAAAGAGATGATTTATACCAGCCAAGTCTATAATTCTTGCTTACATTTAATAGAATATTTAATGTATATTTCACGTAGAATTCACAAGTAAAAGGTAATGCAAAAAATTATCTGTATAGGCTGATTTTTCAAAATCCTCTCAGGCACCGAGTAGTATCTGTAGTAGTACCTGCACGCTTCAGAGAATCTTAGCGTGAAGGAATTTTGGATACACCAGTAATTCTGAATTTATGGGCTAGCCATATAATTCACCTTGGGGAATTTTCTATGAGAATTCAGTAGTGTCACAAAGCCCAGATTAGGGTCCTTGTTCTTCTGAGCTGTTGGAGTATGTGCTTGAGGTGTAGTTTTTCCTGGTTTTTTGTTTGGAGGGTTTTTTTACTATTTTATTATTTGTTTTATTTTTCTATGTGCTTATACTGTAAAGTATGCAGTGGCAAAAAATAATGACTACAAGCATACTAGACACAAAACAGGAGAACCTATATGTATCCTCAGGCCTTTTGAGCTCTTCTCCCTATGAAAATACATACTGGAAATACTACTGTTTAGGTCTGGTTTGTTGGTTTGTTTGGTTGTAGAGAGTTTAGCTATTTATTCAGTGAGGACCACAACTGAGGTGGGTCACAGCTGACATCCACCTAAACGCAGCTTGTGGCATATAAGCCAAAAGTCCTGAGACTCAGATATGATCTTCTGAATTCAGAAGGGAATATATTGTGATGCATGTAGTGGTTAAACAACAATATATCTGTAAAATACATTGTGAAGGATTAAGGTTACTTTTAGAGATTTTCCATAATTGCCTGGAAACCAGAAATAAATGGTTTTGCTTTTAAAGGCTGGCTACAGGAGACACTTGTTTAGAAGTCAGATTAGGCTGGATTTCACAACCTCATTCTTCCAATCTTTCTTTTCCTCACAATTAATGTAGAACATGCATTGCTTCTTCCTGGACTTTTTCTTTAGACCTTTCATTTCTTTGATGGCCTCTCTGTTGAGAATTTATCTTTCATTAGCTTTTAGGTCTCCAGCCATCATATACTGTCATAGTCTTTTGGGGCATGTTGATCATTATTCCAGCATTGTTTGGCTCACTTGAAGGCTTATCCTTCTTCGAAGTACTGTATCTAGTTTAATATCTGAAGGTTAGACAACACACAATAGACCCTTTAATCTCATCTGCAGAGTCTTAAACCAATATTATCACCGTTTTTCTCTTATATTTGTAGATTTTCATTAGCTTAGATGTGTAGGAGACAAACTTTAAAACAGTTGCTAAATGTGATTTGCTCACTGTTCTTCAAATTCTCATCTGTATTTTAATAAAATGCATGAGTATTGTAAAAATTAAAAAGGTCAAAATGGAATCTTCATTAACATAACACTACCCATCTGATCTGGCACACAGAGATCTTTTTCACTGGATTTTTGAGTGAGTTTTTATAAGTACCAAACACAAAACATCTCCTTCTCCATTAAGCAGTCAGCAGTAATGGAATATGTGTTTTGTCTTTTAAGTGATTCTGCTATAAAAACAAAGACCTGTGTTGGAAATCCTGATAGACTCACCTTGCCTTAGATTGTAAAATGTACTTAACTAACTGGGAATTAAAAATAAAAACAAGCATGCAAGGCTTAGCCTTTAGCTGTGTGTTTAATTTGGAGGAAAGTATTGAATGGCTCAGGCACTATGTCATTACTCTCAGGACACAATTTGCTCAATGAACTGATTAGCAAGAGAAAAAAGCAGAGGTGGAAAGGTGCAGAAAAGAGATGAGGGAGACTATTTTTGCAACCTTGCTCTTATGTCAGGAAAACATTTCAGTGTTTGTGCCAGTTTAGTTCTCATGGAACAGAGAACAGCATAAGTCCTATTCACTTGATAATATCTTCTGTGCTATTTGCCAAGTTTCCTTCTTAAAGGACCTCAAAGAAAATATGATTATCCATTATTATTTTAGAAGAATGAATGCACACTTCTGCTGACACTGTGTTTTGATCCATGGATTCCCAGCTGACGGATGAGACACTTCTCCACCTTCCTCATAAACGCATGTCTCCCAGATGGTGAGAGTATTGGTAGGAATCCACATACAATGATTTTTAAAAAAAATGTTTTTAGGTTCTTTGCCTGATATATACATAGATCGGTCTTCTTGTTAATGTGAACTGCTCTTACTCTTTGAATACGTATTTATTAAGGCCAGAAATTAACACAACATTACATAATTCTTTTAAAGTCACCAACCAATAATTTATTCCTTGGTTCAATGTCATCTACACTCTACCTCTGGATCTGTTTGGGTTTTTTCCAGGTCAAAGATATTTCAAAATTGACATGACGTGTTGAGGCAACAAAAAAAATTTGCAGTTGTTTGCCTTGTCTCAACCCATCTCCTCCTTTGCAGCTCCATCATTCACTTCCCCTCCTCTTTTCCAAGTCTCTTTCTAACTGGAGAGTGCTTTTCTAATTTCCACTTTACACAAATTTGGTGTCGGTTTATTATCTTTTCTACATATTGCTATGAGAACTTAAACAATTCTTCTTTCACCCTAGTGCTTCTACATAAACACATGCATTTCATGTCTGTTTCCACACTTAGTTTTCCTTTTGCTGGGCTGAATAGGCCAATCTCTCCCACCACCCTTGGCAAAAAAAAATCTCTTCCCTTATAAATGTAATATTGCTTTCTGAATCTCTTCAGACTGAGTTCAATTTTCTTGAACATGAATGACCAGAAAATGTCTCAGAAATAATTGAAAAGATTTTTCCTACCTGTGCGAGTCTGTGAAGAATCAGAACTTGAGTCATGTTTATTCATTATTATATACGTATAAGAATATGTAGCATTAAAACCTAAACATGGACTATATGTTTTATACTTCAAAATTAGCGCTTTGCATATGCATATGAGAAGAGGTGGGAACCAGTGACTATCATGAGGAAGCAGTACTGTCTAATTTTAGTATTACTTGTCTGAAATAGTAAAATAGAAAAAGCTGATTTTTTCCTGCTGAGAGTAGCACTGTATGAGCTAATGAACAATAGGAATAAGGAAAATACTGATGCAGGCTCATCACTACCTGATCCAAAAAATCTGCTTTTATCCTCAAAAGACAGGCTTTGTAATGCCAGTAGTTACTCTTGCACTGTAATCCCAAAAAGGGAGCCCATAAGAGACGACTTTGAAATGAGATCCTTTGCTCCATTGTTGTGAGCCTCTGTGATACCTGCCCTGACTATAAAACACTTTGCAAAGCCTTAGAATTTTAAAAACTTGCCTTCTTAATGTTGGTAGAAACTGTTTTGACACGATGAAGAAACTCTCCCAGTAAGCATATCTGGAAATGGAAAATATGAGAAATATTTCCATATGGGAAAGCAATCCTTTAATGCCGGGAAAGTCCAGGCTCTGAAATTGCTTTGATGCATGTGACTGTCACACAGATGAGTTTCCTGGGGCAGAAAGAGTGTGGCCGAAAATGTTAACCCAGCTTTCTCTCCATTTTTCCAGTAATCATTCATTGCTGAATTTGTTACTATCCTCTATTTCTAGTAATGATGCCTTTCTGTGCCTAAGGTTGGTATGTGCATAATGTCTCATGGGTTGCTAAGAAATATAATACTTGAGAGTGATATTCTGTAGAAAGAACCAGCCAATCAATAAAATCCTCTCACTTGATTTGATTGATATGTAAATGTTTTAGTGATTCCCACCCCCAGAAAGAACATGCCAACAGCTAGGATTTTCTCACTAAGGTGTGGGATAAACATTAAGTAGGAGTTTGATCTTGCTCGTTCACCACCTTCCCCCTATACCCAAAGGAAAGAAAAAGACTGTCCACAATCTTGGTTTGGTCAGCCTTGAAATGGTCATAGTCGGACTAGGTGATCATGTAGGTCCTTTCCAACTGAACTATTCTATTCTATTCTGCTCTATTCTTCTTCCTTCTATTGTATTCTATTTTAACTCATACACCTAAGGCACATACCTTAGGAGGTATGAGATGCCCTCCACAAGTGCAACTGTCTCAAAATCCCAAGATTACAAAAGGGCCGGTAGACAACTATAGTAGGCTGGATACTTCAGCTTTATACGCCTCACATCATGATAAATAAATTCCGTGCTATATACTCAGACTGAGGAATGCATATTTTTAGTTCTTATTTTCAATTACTCTTTGTTTTTTTATTTTTATTTTTGCAATAGCAAGAACAGGAAATGTAAAAATGAAAGAAGTGGAAAATTTGTTTGTAGGAATTCTGTATTAGATCCTCTATGTGGAATTTTAAACAAAGAAAAGCTAGGAACTTCATGCTTTTTTTATAGTAAGTTTAACCCTTTGTTCAGACTTTGGGGACTTAGGGGAAAATGTTTTAAATTTTTTTTGCCTACAACATAAGCGAATCAATTGTGAATAATTACTTACTGCATAATTACCTATAGTAAAAAATGTTATAATGTGTCTGAGACAAAACAACAGCTGAAGAACATCATCAGTTGCCTTCTGAGCTCTCATTACATTACATAAAGCATTCTTAATTATGCAAAATCTGTACTAAAATTCCCTCAAGAAAAATTTGCTGGCAGAAACAAGTTGTTTATGCTTTATATCCCCCTTTCTTAGGTAAAACAGTTATTTATTTTAATTTAGAATTAATTACTTTGCTTATGTTCTGAGCCCAATTTCTCTTCAGAGAAATGTGCTTATAAAAAAAGTGCCATCTTTCTGATTCTACCTTTGTCGCTGATTATTAGGTCTGCTTTGCCCAAAACAATAAGGGCTAGAAATAACATTCCAGTATTATTTCTTGTATTTTACAATGTATTTTAAAACAAGGAAATTTGAAAATTAGGCCCCACATGGTAGGAAAATCATGGCTCCCTAAACAAGAGGCTGTGACAGAAACCTGACTTCCTGAGTTCTAACCTACCCAGTTACTGGTTATAAACCACCAGAGTGTCCCAGGCATGGAGACTCTATTGGTTTAAGACCATTTAAGAAGCAGACACTCTAAAATGAGTTACCTCCCCTTAGTTTCAACCAATCCTTTTCCACCAATAAGGAGCAAATACAAGTAGACCTAAGCAAAAAAATAAGAGTTTGCTAACAAGTGAAATGGCAACAGGCAAAAAACCAGTAAGTAATCACTAGATACAAAATTGCCAGATCTCACAAACCCCACAGGAAAAAAGAGAGACCCAAAATGGCTTAGCAACCCCTTCCACGCACAAGATGGTGTTTCTCAGTCTAGCACGTGGCTCGAAAGACAAGGCAAAGATGGTGTCAACCTTCCCTGCCTGCCTCTTCCTTATCTCTGTGGCAGCTGGAGCTCCATTAAGAAAGGCAACTGGTATTCTCTGTATCAAGACCTAGAACTCATGGAGGTCCTCAGGGCAGGAGACAGCAGGAGCAGTCACCTGGAACGCCTTGGACTCCGTGTTTTTCATGCTTTGTCCAGGGGCTGCTGGCAGGTTTTGTTCCTCAGGGGTCAGGCCTGGGACCAGTGCTGTTACCATCTTTGTTGGTGACATGGACATTGGGATTTCTTGCACCCTCAGCAAGTTCACTGACGATGCCAAGCTGTGTGGTGCAGTCGACATGCTGGAGGGAAGGGATGTCATCCAGAGGGACCTTGGCAGGCTTGAGAGGTGGGACTGTGTGAACTTCCTGAAGTTCAACAAGGCCAAAAGCAAGGCCCTCCACTGGGTAGAGGCAATCCCAAGCACAAATACTTGTGCACAAATACAAGGCTGAGCAGAGAGTTGATTGAGAGCAGCTTTGAGGAGAAAGACTTAGGAGTATTGATTGAGAAGAAGCTCAACATGAACTGCCAATGTGCACTTGCAGACCAGAAAGACAACTGTGGCCTGGGCTGCATCAAAAACAGCATGGCCAGCAGGGCAAGGGAGGTGATTCTCTTCCTCTACTCCACTCTCATGAGACTCCACGTGGGGTGCTATGCCCAGCTCTGGGGCCCCCAACAAAGGAAGGACATGAACCTGGTGTAACAAGTCCAGAGGAAGGCCATGAAGATGATCAGAGGGCGGGAGAACTTCTCCTGTGAAGACAGACTGAGAGAATTTGGGTTACCAGGCTTGGAGAAGAGAAGGCTCTGAAACACTCTGTAGCGGCCTTCCCGTACCTAAAAGGGGCTTACAGAGAGTTGGAGAGGGACTTTTTAGAAGGGCAGCAAGTGACAGGACTGAGGGGAATATCTTCAAACTTAAAGAGGGTGGCTTTGGATTAGATATTAGGAAGAAATTTTTTCATGTGAGAGTGGCAAGACACTGGAACAAGTTGCCCAGAGAAGCTGTGGATTCCCTATCCCTGGAAGTGCTCAAGGCCAGGTTGTATAGGACCCTGAGCAGCCTGGTGTAGTGGAAGGTGTCCCTGCCCATGGCAGGGAAGTTGGAACTAGATGATCTCTAATATACCTTCTAACCCAAACCATTCTATGCTTCTAAGATTCTACAAGAGACCATCAAGTCCAGTCCCCTGTTGATAAAGAAAAAACAAAAAGC
This sequence comes from Callaeas wilsoni, assembly GCA_013398955.1. Lineage (NCBI taxonomy): Eukaryota > Metazoa > Chordata > Aves > Passeriformes > Callaeidae > Callaeas > Callaeas wilsoni. Next base: position 37,680 of record VWPU01010096.1, on the reverse strand, counting down.
CACTTCCCTATCTTTTATAGTTTTGCTAGTTGTATTCCCTTATCTTCTGGCACCTGCCTTCCACAAACGCATTATATATCTAATAAAGCTTTCAGTTTATTTTTCTCACTTTCTCTCCCCTTCATTACACGTGTTATCATCTCCCTAACTTTTCCCTTATTTGCAGCTCCTCTTAATTTTCCTCTCCCTGAGCTTTCCTATCCTCTTCCCCTACTATTTCCTATTTAACCCTTCATAATGTTCATGCATTTGAGCCCCCCTCTTCCATTCATTCCATTTGTTCCATTAATTTTGCATGCATGACTTCCTACCTTTCAAGACCCATATACTCCTTATTGGGCCTTTTAAAACACACCTTACAACCATGAGGGCATCATCTTCACTTTTTTATTCTTTGAAATTAAAATTCCTAGAAACGCTGTGGCAAGCTGACTTAGACCATATTAAAATCAATTTTTTTAAAATGGTGGGATGTCCTCCTTAACTTAGATTATCACTTTGGGATGTCATCTGCACTTCTAGGATATTGTTCATGAAGCTGATCTTAGGAAACTACCTGCCACAAAATTCAACCTACATTCATCAAGTCTGACAAAAAAATAACCCTGTATTTTGTTTAGAATTGCTTCAGGAAACTCTGATCCTTGGAGAAAACATGGGCAATTTTCAAAGTGTTGCAAATTGGATTTCCAAAAGCAAGATAAATGAAGTGGTAAAAAACCAAGAACATAAAGACAAACATCCTTTTTCTTCCTTGCAATATTTCTATAAACTCATAGGCTTCACTACAAATAAAGTATTTGGTGAATGTTTATCTTTCATATAAAGTTTGATATTGTTGTATAAGTAGTTTTATGTCTCTACTTTGTCTCCAGAACTGAGTGATTTTGTTAGATTGTATTTAAGTAGTTGTCCTAAGAAGATACTGTAGTAAATTTACATCTGATTTTTCCCAGCACTCAGGAAATATAAGTTTTCAAGGAAGATATGTTAAAAAAAAATCCCCCAGCTAATTTTTAAGGACATTACTTCATTTAGCTTTAAGTTTGCTTATTTAGAAAGTGTTTATTTCTTGAAAGCACATTAAAAGAAATAAAAACCTCTCATCATTCCCCAAACATCTAGGATAATATTTAAGTAGATAATTTCTCTTTAGTAAAATTTTTTCTTCCATTACTGTTCTTTCAACACTTTGCCGCAATTTATGCTGAAAGACAAAAGCCCGTCAGCTTGGCATTTCTTCACTGCAAACATGGTATTCCAAAGTGGTAGTGAAGAATGTATGGAACTTATGAAAATCCTATCTACCCTCTTTCTCTTTGGCTATTTTAATATGTGATTCAGCAAGAATGAAAACTTGACTTTGGTTTTCGCATTGCAACACTTTTATTTCTTTTTTTTTTTTTTTTTTTTTTTTTTTTGAAAAGAGGTCATCTAACTGACTTTCCATCCGGTGTCCTCACACTGAGTAGAAATTACTATAATTAAGCTATCTTTGGCAGATGTTAACTAGCCTGCTTTGGAAATACAATATACAAGAGATCCATTAGTCTATCCAGAAGACCTCTGCAACCTCTCACAAACTTTAGAAATACAAACCATTTCCTAATATCTATTCTCCTTATTTTCATGTAAAATCGAATTTCTTTTCCCTTCCATTTCCATAGAGCAAGTCATAACTGCTCTCATCAGGAATTTTTTTCCATACAGAAAGAAGACTGTCAGTTTTCATACAAATAAGGGAGTAAATGTGTGGAATCATCTCACGATAAAATGAAAGCCAAGGCTTTACTCTGGAAGGATTACATCTAATAAAACCAAGTAAATAATTCAGTTCATGGCAACGTTTATAAAACCTGTGGAAAAGGATGTATCACCTAGACATTTATATATTATCTATTATAAATTATATATTTTATATTATGTATTTTATATATTTCTGCATCAGGGATGGGGCAATCCTGCACATATATAGAGACTGGGGAATGAGAGTCTGGAAAGCAGTGCCACAAAAAGGGACCTGAATGTCCTAGTCGATGGAAAGTTGAACATGAGTCAGCAGTGCCCCGGCAGCCAGGAGGGCCAACCCTGTCCTGGGGTGCATCAGGCACAGCATCACCAGCTGGGCAAGGGAGGGGATTGTGCCACTCTGCTCTGCACTGGGGCAGCCTTGCCTTGAGTGCTGGGAGCAGTTTTGGGTGTCACAATACTAAAAAGACATTAAGCTAATAGAGAGTGTCCAAAGTAGGGCAACAAAGACACTGAAGGGTCTGGAGGGTCCTCTGGTATGAGGAGGGACTGAGGTCACGTGGCCTGTTCAGTCTGGAGAGGAGGAGAAGAGAAATTTCATTGCAGTCTACAACTTATTTGTGAGGGAAAGAGGAAAGGCAGGCACTGATCCCTCCTCTGTGATGACTAGGGACAGAACCAGAGGGAATGGCCTGAAGTTGTGTCAGGGAAGGTTTAGGTTGGATATTAGAAAAGGTTTCTTCCCCCTGAGGTTGATTGTGCACTGGAACAGGCTCCCCAGAGAAGTGATCACAGCACCAAGCCTGCCAGAGTTCAAGCAGCATTTGGACAATGCTCTCTGGCATATGATGTGGCTGTTGGGGATGGTGCTGTGCAGGCTTGGGAGCTGGAGTCAATGATCCCTGTGAGTCCCTTCAAACTCAGCTTATTCTGTGATTCTGTAATCATTAGATATTCTCTGAGCACGCAGCATGATAGCCAGGGTACAACATCTACCTGCTGCTGTAGTATTAAATAAAGGTAGGTATTTGTACATTTTTTTAGCACAGATGTTCTGCTTTTCATCTTTAAGATGTTCTAAAGTAGAGGAATACTTACTTGCTGCCACTGCTAGCACTTGCATGGTTGTGTTTCCAATATGCTATAGGTTAGACCAGGCTAACAGCCATCTGTATAAATGGAATTTCCAGTAAGCAAGTCACCTGAAAACAAGGTGTCAGTGTGAGCCCATGAGCTGCAGACTCTGTTGTGAGAATGGAGTCCATTCCTGTAGACACACGAGTCCTATGAAGTGAGGGAGCAGACACCAAGCTTTCCCAATGTGCTCCTCGCTGCCTGAGCACAAAAGCTTGACATTCTCTGAGCCATTGCTCTGCCCTAGGTCAAGCCCACTGGTAAGAAGTTCATGGACACAATAACACTTCAGCCTCAGAGAGATTGTATGTGGCCATGCTATATGTCCATTTGCCTTCAGGATCAAAAAAGCTGTCCTATCCACCAGACTCCAGTGAGACCTCAAAATCCACACCTAAACTGGATATCATAGAATTTTGCATTCAAGCCCTGAACTTTAATATATTCTAAGAAATCAATCTCTCCTTGTCCCCAGAACCAGGTGGTAAATTTTACTAATATCTTGCACTGTTACTCCTCATAGAGCTTTCTATTAATCACATACGACAGTCTACTGCAAGACAGATGTATGAAATCTAACTTGCACAAAATTGCAACTTTATGTTTTGTCCACAAAAGAATTGATTTTTTGCCTCTATTTCTCCACCTGCAAGATCAGAAGTTGTGAATGCTGTTCTATAAATTAAAATATCTAGGACCAGGAAGTACTTGAATTTTATTCATGTTTCCTACTTTCATCTCAATATATCATAATCATATTAGGAATCACCAAGGTTGAAGCAATCTGTTCTGTAGATAACTGTGTTTTTTTAAATATTTACTCCTTGGAAAGTTAAAGTTCCACTTGAAGTTCAGGAAATATATAGATATATTTTAGGAAGGCAGGGTTATTCTGAGGAAAAAAATAATATTACATTTAGATGATGGTGTTCATATGTTTCAGATCTCAGAAATAATTTGTTTATGGTTTCTTCTGTGGTTTCCCATTTCCCATACCTATCTCTTATGTCGGGATGCTTTTTTTCACTGTTTGAATTGTAATCTATTGTTCATTGCTGCAAATATCTGGAGATATATCCAAATAATGTGTTTTCTAATGCAAAAGAGAATGTGAAGGAATTGTCCATGCCTACATTATTTCTTCATAGTGGTGTTGCCTTAATGCTGTGCAGATTCTTGGGCTTTGTATACCCTTAAGTTCAGCTTACTCTCTTGATCAAAATTCTAAGAGGCAGAAGGCCTTAGAGAGAAAGTGATCCCAGCAAAGCAGAAGAAATGTTACTACATGTTCCCTTACCCTCAGATATGTAGCCACTAAAGCTTTATTTTATTTCTTGAAACACTTATCTAATATAAAAAATGTGGGTTCTTATTTTTCCCCCCAAATACATTTTAGGAGAGAACAATGAATGAACAGGTTTTAGGAGATTTCTTTAATAAACGTAATAGGTGATGAGCTACTGTCCTCAGATATCGCCTCCAATCAAACCCTCTAAACTACACATAGGAAGGTGAACTGACATAATTCTTAGAACAGCATTTTTCAGCAAATTGTCCTGTCAAATAGGGAAATTTTATTCAAGCCTTCAAATGCGATAAGCCTGACCCTCCAGCTCTGCTTTGAAGGTCATTTTGATTAGTATAGGCAAATAGGAAAGTGCCTGGAGTCTTTTGGCTTTTAATAGCCAAATGGCCTGATTTTTCTGAAGTGTAAAGCATATACAGATTCTGCTGAACTAAATGAGAGCAGCAGGAATCACAGATTCCTGAGAATTTCCTCACTTCATTCTCTCTTCTCCTTTCCCTCCCAGCTCTTCTCTTGTTATGAAAATGTAATGGCCTTTTGGACAAAGAACCTGCATTCACGATCCAGTAAATATGATTTTCATTTCAAGGTTGTATACTGAGAAAACTGTTAAAGTTTCCTTTCAATTCATCGGAACTGAATTATGTTTCAGACAACGTACCAAGTGGATCAGAGACCCCTTACAGCATCAACCACAGCCAACTGGCAATGTGGCCAAAACTGTTCAACAGCACAGAGTTCTGTGAGGTTAAATTCATTATGAATTATCCAAAAAGTATCCACACTCAGATTTAGCCTGTGTAACTAAGGTTCTCAGCTCTGTTCTAAATTTATACAGGATTGTGATCAAATAACCTTTCTCAGGAAATGAAAATTTCACTCTTCTAATATTCAGCCAAGTTGTTGCTCAAGAAAGTTGAGAGGATGGAAACAAGGGCTTAGAAAGAAGAAAAAATTGCAGCTGTCTTAAATGCAAACATTTTTAAACTAAGTTTAAAATTAATTGCTATTATTTTAGATACAAAAGAACAGCAAGAGCTTGGAACAAATTATACTCAACCAGAAATTTTTAGTCACAGTAAAATAGTCTTGAAAGTTAAAGCATTGTATGCCATTACTATAAAAATACTTGTATATTTATTCATACCTGAGAGTAGAAAATCTACCTATGTAAATTCTACATATATTTTTATACTCTACACATACAAACATTTCTATCCAAAGATGACCAGATCTGCACTAAGGTTCATATTTTTAAACATCATACATCAAAATAACTTTACCAATACAAAACTGCATATAGTCATAGCAGAGACTTTAAAGTATGAGCTTGAACACATTTCCTGCCATTTTAAAAAGCCGTTCAGTTTCTCTGTGCAATGGATTTATGACTTGTAGTTATTAGTTTGATTCTTTCATCCACCTCACTTTTCCCTTTATATTAATTTCATATTCCAGATGCACTCTGTCAGAATGTATAAATTCTTTTAAAAATTTTTTAGAAACAAATGGTTGAATAGGAAGCCAATGTGACAGAAAAAAAATGGACACATATAGATATTTTAGGCATGTGATCAGCCCAGAGCAAAAGGAGATCAGTCTTGTTTACATTTCTTCCAAAGAAGCATAGGAATGAAGGACAGTAGTGGCAGAGGACAGCCAAGAAAAACACACTGCATTGGGAGCTGTGATTATCCATTTTACTCAGCTTCATTGATGATGCTTTTAGGAATACTTCCATTTTATCAAGACTTTTAAATCACCTACAGAATGGAATAGGAGACAAACTGCATCAAAGCTTTGGCTTGAGGTGGCCTACAAGGGAATTGCTCAGAGAAAGGCTACCACCAGATCTTTTCTGAAGTTTTAAATTCAGTGGAAGAGGGGAGGAGAATCCAGCATGTCTTTTTATGAAGGCATTTCAGTGCTGACAAGTATCAGTGTGAGAAGAGTAGTTCAGAAATTGGATGAGATGGTAAATAATTTAAAAGACAATATACTATTATGTACTACAACAACTCCTAAAAACCTTGATAAACTGGGCCTTTACTTAAAATGGCAGACTAATCTAAAAAATCTATTATCTGTCGAAGGTATACAGTGTGACTATCATTTTTTATTGAAAAAAACACTTTCAGATCAGGCTTGAGACAGGTAAAAGTGGACCAATGAGGAAAAGAGACACATGAGAACCAATAAAAACCTATTTAGTTGAGTAGAAACGGAAACATTCAATGTAGTATTGAATATGCATTGTTGCAAAAAATTAAAGATAATCTTTTAGGAATTTAAAGATGACAAGATACAGTTTATTGTATAAAGGAAAGCGAAAAAAAAAAAACGATCCGGTGACTATTTTCTATCCCTTACAAGGTAATCAACCAAAACGTTTAAGAAGAATGACATATATTCAATTAGAAATGTTGAAGGTATCTTCTCACAGTCTCTTTGTGTGCTACAAGAACACGGGACAGATGAAGAAGAAAACAAGAGCTTTCTAGAGTGGGATAAAAAACTTGACATCTGCAGAAAGTCAACTATTAGAAGGTCTGCTTAAGCAGAGTCAGCTGCAGCAGGTTGCCTGAGACAGTGTACAGCTTTTGAATATGTCCACAGATGGAGAGTTCATGACTTTTCTGGCCAACCTGTTCTAGTGTTTGACCACTCTGACAGTAAAGGAGGGTTTTCCTCTGTTTAGATGGAATTAACAATGCCGATAATCAAGAATCTGAATTAGGACAAGTTCGTCTCGTGGGATCAGGCTTAATGTCCAAAGGGAAAAGGACTAACTGAGAGCATCCATGGTATTCCATCCACAGAGATCCAGTTTTATAGATTCAGATTACTCATAATAAGAACACAACAGCAACACAATTTTGTAGAATGAAGGAAAAGAGAACAAACTCATGTTTGTGTATTGTTGTCTTCTTCCAAGAAGACTGTCTGGTCATCTACAATTGGTTTAATTCCTTTATCAGTTTTGTGCCCCTGTTAAGAATGCACCATTTTCCTGTGTGTTACGGGAATTCTGTCTCCAGTTCCTTTGAGATGCCTGTTATAGGGAACGTGCTACTAGTATTTTAAAGGGATCAGACAGTTTAGGAAGTAAGGCCAAAAGGGTCTGCTTACATTAGGTCAGAACAAGCCCATCCTATAGGATAAGTAACAGGAAAGACCAGACAGACCAAAGAGTTTGCAGCATCAGACTACCTTGCAGTATTTTGCAGAGAATTAATTAGTCAAGTTTTGCTGTATGAGGCAGGGGAAATCAGGCATAATACCAGTCTATTTGGGAGCTTTGTTAATCTCCGCAGAGAGAAAATTTCTCCATACATCAAATCCAGCAATCAGCATAGCTTTGTGAGAAAGACACATCAGCCAGCCTAAGAGGGTTTTCTATACTATTTAATATCACATTTTTGATAGTCATGAAGAATATGACAAATCATTCAGGAAAAGATATTAAACACATTAAATATATGACAAGAAAAATCCTTCCCTGAGTCCCCTGATGGGCTGAGAAGGAAATCCTGCTAGAAGGAAATTTGACATGTTGACAACTCACAGACATAAGACTATCTTACATATTTGTAATTATGTCCAAGGAAGGCTGGAGCTGATAATTCTGTGTGACTTTGAAATCATGGGAGCCCAGACCGTTTCACACATTATTCTCCCTCTTGTTTGAGTTTCAGAGGTTGAAGATGTATCTAGCTGGGTCTAATGTTTATGCAGTGTATTCATGGGGCCTTGTTTGAGCTGTCGTGGGAGTCTAAACCCTGAGCCAGCTTGGCTACATAAGTGTACCTATGTACTGGAGCTGTACAGCAGTAGCAGAAGGAAAAGATTGAGCAATGCATACAGATTATCCATTGCTCCACAAAGGACATAAAAAGGTAAGTTTTTGCTATTTCTAAATTAGCCTTCACAAAATTAGGTACTATAGATACTGTAATATTTTTACCTATAGGCACTTTTCAGTATAAAGTACATGCATATATCAGCTTTCATCCTCTCTACTCCCCTAAATATCTGGTTTGGTTTTCCACTTAATTTTGCAGCTTGCTAGCATGTTAGGCTTAACATGTCAGGCTTAACATGTCAAGAGCATGAGTTCTATAGAAATTCACAGGGCGTGTATTTCAAAGCAATTAAGCACAGATACAGAAGCAATCAAGTAGGACTTTCCAAAGTTACTAGCTACTGAACTCCCCATGAAAGCCTCTCTTCGGTGGTATTTGTACTTTCAGGCATTCAAAAATGGTCTCCAGCTTTAAGCAAGGTTGAAGTATACAAAATATCTGATTTATAAGTGATTTTAACAGAATTTTGCATGTATTTGACATGAATGTTTCAGAAAATAATTGCTTAGTTTTAGAAGAGATCCGATTGGGGTTGCTTAGCTTAACGTATTCCTAACGAAGTATTTATGACATTGGGAAAAGTTCAATGCAGAGCGGTTCAGACTGTTACGTTACACCACAAAATATTTTTTTGCTGTCTCCAGGGATACTAGAATTAAACTCAGCCAATATACATTCATTTAAAATCCAGATTTGTCATGAGCATTAGGTAATTTCCCATGAAACATGAAGGATGAGCATCAGAAGTGTAATCTGAGAGCTGCTGATGGGTTCACATTTTGCTGAATTAGAGAACTAGTATGTTTGATCTGAGTGTTTTGTAAGCAAGTACTCCATTTTTTTAACAGAACCATTAAAAAAAAAAATCAAGTCCTTCTAAAAAAATTAAAGGAAGGAAACTAAAGATCTATTGAAGGTACATGTGTTTTCCCAAAAAAGCTTGAGAGGGAATTTGGACTTTCTTGGCCTTGAATATAACTTGGCTGTAGAGCAAAATGAGGAAAACCAAAATGAAGGCACAAAAACTGCCCCAAACAATCCAACTGAAATTTAAGCACAATGCCTGGTGAAACATTAATGTGTGTTTGAAACAATATCTTGCATAGTCCAAATCATGCCTTCTTTTCATAAACTCTGAAGCTCTGAGTTACACATGGTATTTTGCAAACAAATTTACTACATCCCAGTGAGCATCCACCTCTGCACCACAAGACATTAAGCAAACCATGTAATCTGTATAACTTGCAAACCTGCTCACAAGCACCAGAAAAGCAGCCATTTGGACTCAAGGGCTGGTATTCAGAGATCCTGATTATGACAGCATTGTAGTTTGCTATGCACTAACAATGGAGCTACTCTGTGTTTCTCTCCCAGCTGGGGCAAAACACTCTCCCAGCTAACACAAATTAGGAGGCTTGCTGAGTTACTGTTGGCAAGGCACTTTTCAGACCCTCTGGTAGAAAGTCTGTTCTGAATGTTGTGTTCCATCGATATACAGATTATAAAGCATATTTGTCAGATGGTGGCAGGTTTTGATCTATGGCCTAGAAGTAATCAGATTGCAGAATATTTTGCAGGGGCAAGACTTCAAGAGAAATTACTCTTGATAGAGAACCTTAGACAAGCAACCTATTTTTACATGTTAATTTACATGCTGAGGCATAATATAAATGTTAAAACCCTAGATGACTTTGGAGCAGGAGAAAAATGTTCCCTTGTACTCCTTCCTGATCCAAACTTATGTATAGCCTCAGTACTCACTCTTTATTCAGAGCTCTGGCATTTCTTGGGCTTCCATCTCTGTCTCTAAATAAAACTTCTAGGGCACAGAGAGGAGAGTAGTTCAAGTGATGGCTTAAGGCACTTTGCTTCTCAGCTAAAAACTGACAAAATCAGCCAGTTACAAATTAATTGAAGTAACAATAGATGTTACACCTTCAATTTTATGAATGCTCTTTCAAAAATACTCTATTTTCAAATGGGAAAAAACCCACCCCACACCTATGTAAGTCCCCCAAAACAATTAACTGGCCTGCAGAGTGCATGACTGGTTCTGCAGTTTGGTTGAAATGATATCCTAATTGCCTGTGGATAGGAAGGATAAAGGTCTATAGTAACACATCTGCTGGAGATAAAACATCCTTAAAGAACTGTGCTTTAAATATCTGAGGGTATTTTGAATGAAAGATTTAATGGCCATTTTCACACTAATACAATCACATCAGAAGGGGAAAACAGACATAATTTCCTGAATTATATCTGCCAAAAAAGCTGAAGAAAATTTGCATTACTGAAGTAAGAGAATATAAGTGTATCTATGAGCAGCTGGTTAAAACTTTCAGATGGCAAATTATGCATAGACGTTTAAATGAGTTTTTACGTGTCATGCTGTGATGAACGGAATGTCTTCCAGCTGGGATGTAGTCAGAATAGCTGGTAAACTTTATCATAGTATTATGATGTAAAATTTATCATTGTATCACTGCATCAATAATTTGAAAATATTACTATTTCTTTTTTGATACCCAGCTTCTTCTGTTGGGCTCTGTGGGCTAAAAGCATAATTGCTGAATATCACAGATTCCCCGAATCCAACCTTTTATTTCTCTATTATGCTACTTCATTACCTTACTTTTCTCCTAACAATATTGCTTTAAAAATTAGGCATAGGGAGTTCAAGCTCACTGACATTAAACAGACTGGTATTTATTCTTAGAGTCTATGTTTCAAATGTTTCAGGTTTGAGAAACAAAAAATTTAATTCAGGGCAAATTTAAATATTAATCAAATGTGAATTTGAAGTTTACTAAAGAACTGCTACATTCTACCCTATCTGTCCCCTTCATTCCTCCTACCTTTCATTTTTATGACTTACATAATTTTCTTTATTTTCTGACCACCTGCTGACTCAGCTACTGACATACTTTTAATTTAAATGAGATCTTTCACCGACATTAGTGGGAGGTAAAGGTGCAAAGAGACTTGCTTGAACCAGGAAGAATACAGAACAAGACAGAGACAGAACTAGCAATTATGAAAGTACCTAATTATATAGCTTAGATAAGTGCTTAGCTCATTCAGATTCAGTAATTCTTTCTTTAACTGTTTTAACCTATGTCTATTGTAATTGCCTGGTGATTTCCACAATGAATAAGCTTATCCAATAACCTGAAAAAAATTAGACACTTGGAGGACACAGAGACAAAAGTACATATAGAAATACATATCACACACACACACACACACTCACACACTCCCTTTTTTGGTACATATATATATATATATATATATATATATATATATATATATATATATATATATATATATATATATATATATATATATATATATATATATGTACACACAGAGTTTTTCTAGTCTTACTCCTACCTAGACTTCCTCTTGTAATCAGTGTAAGCAACAGGATATTGGCCTAACTGAAATCCTGGTCTGCAACTGTGTGGCTATGCTTTGGTTCATAAGTTTTCTTAAAAACTCTGGCATAATTTACTCTACTTTATGGCAGTGGTTCCCATATTATGTTCCGTTCTATGTCCCGACAGAAATTGTTTTCACCTACTTGACAGGCTGATGATAATGGGATATATGATTCTCTGACTCTATTTGTTAAAAATTTTTCCAAGTTCTGTATCTGTTACTTGGTTTTGGGACTCAATTACTCACAGTTTCCATTATTTTAAGTCATGCTTTCCTTGTGTTTTCTTCATTGCTATCTTTAATTATTAATTCTTCATTATTTTGCTCTCACCAACTTCATTTATCAAGGCCTTATGAGCTCTTAAATTTGTAAACATTTTTTTATCAAATCCTTCATCAGAACTAGCCACTATCATAATTTTTAAAAGATATTACCATAAAGCATCTCTTTTTTTTTTTTTTAAATTTCCATTAAATTCTGTGACAGGTCTACTGTCAGACGTGTTATGATTACTTTAAAAATAACTGGTTTATTACTACACAATATCACAAGGAAGATTCAATACATATAATTTCAGATCTTTGGTTTTTACAGACTTGATTTTGAAAAGTTGCCATAAATAAGCACCATACCAAGAGATGAAGCCTTTGAGATCAATTAGTAACTGTATTAAAGGGTTTAATTGTCAAACTGACATCATGCCAACCACAGAGAATGATAATGTATGAATTAATAAGCAAAAAGTTCCCCCTGGTTATACAGACAGTTATCTCAGTTTTGGGTTTGATCTGTCATTGCATGTCAGCATTTTAAAACAGTCAAATAGTAAATAGTAAAAATGAAAGAAAAATCATCATTTGTCTTGAACAGTGGGATATATACACACTTTAATAACTACCTAGACAATAAATTGTAAGTAGCAGAATCTGCCGCAAACCTCGGCAGATGAAACTTGGTGCCTTTATTCATGAATCGATCAACTTCCTACTGAGTCAGCATTGTGCTAGCATGCAAGTCATTCTCATCTTTCAAAAATTAATTCTCTTGAGAAGAAAACATGAGTTCAAGGGATGTACCTGATTAAACATGGTTGCATTTTCACATCTGCGCTGGATTTTGGAGGGGCTTTTTCTGTTGTCAGTAAAAAGGCAAACTTCTGACCAATTTTTTTGTACTGGTAAAAAATGTGCAATCCATGGAGCTTATTTTATGTTATGTCCCAGGACACAAAAGAGTGCCATGGTGAATATGAAGACACTTTATAATCACCTAAGTAAGAGCTATCTCTTACTTTCTGTATTAGCTGACTGAATAAATCAGGTGAGTTTTAACACACTGTGTGTATTTTGTGTACTTCAATTTGATTGCATATTTTAATAAGACCTCACTGCTGCAATACTAAAAAGTTCCTGCTGAAAATGCAGTTGATTTTCCAAAGCTGCTGGAAAAGAGCATTGAGGCATGATATTCTTAGTCAATGGCAGTTGATTGGTTCAGCTGACTTTATGAGAAGCATTCCTTTATAAGTAAACAGCTGGACTCTCCAAAAGCTGATCTGTACCTGTACTGCCTTCAACATGCCCTGTTGGTAAATTAATTTCATTGGTTTTGCAACCTAGAGGAAAACTACGCCTGAAACCAAAATGGCATAGAGGTATTTGGTTTTTCAAGGACTGCCCAGAAAGGATTCAGGTCCTTTCTACCACCTTGGCATAATGAAATCACTAGTAAGATAAAAATGAATCATATAAAATGTTTGCAAAACCATCAGCTAGTCTTGTCCCCTCCTAGAACTTCTCCCAGTCTTCCCTGGAAGTGTGTTTGCTCTTATCTTCAGGTTCAATGACAACCTGTGGAAAGGAGCTGGACCTAATCATGACTGAGAACTTCCTCATTTAATCAGTTTTAAATCCCAAATGGACCAGCAGTTTCTCTGAGATTTCATTAGGAAAGTTTTGTACAGCTTTTAGTGGCTATATTCATGGGGAGCAGTGGAGGCACTGGAAGGGAGAAAGGAGGCATTTAATGCTTCCACCTGTTAGTGTGCACAAGATTGCATGATTATCCATTTACAACAGCCAAAATGGAAACAGCTGTCCTAGTACAATTTAGAACTTTATCCTCTACTTAACTGCACAAATAAATAAAAATCCATTTCCAAAGCAAATTATTCTGGATACCAGCTAAAGGTATTTAACAAGTTATTTACATTTCTACTAAGGCTTTTGAAGCATTAACATTCATTCATATGTTTTCTTTTAAAAATAATTGCATGGGATTTGATGTATACAAAAGCTATGAAGATACATACAGTGCAGGAAGGCATCTCCAGCACAACTGGGTGCAACTACCTAAATGCAGCTCAGCAATCAACTTCCCTTGTTACTGCTTTTCTAAGTCTGGATAAGAGACTGCCTGTGGTTGATGCCATGGTGCTTTGTAATGTGTCTCTGTCTGAGTATCTTTAAAGAAGTTGCAAAAAATATTATTTGAAATGCCTTGAGCTAGTACAGCCTGTCTACAGACTGAAACAACAGCTGTCTCATGTATTTTAAAAATGCTGTCTCTACTGGTTTCCTCCCAGCATGAAAAGAAAATTACAAACACTAAAAGCCTTTTGGTACACCCAGCTTTTGTACTTTTTTTTTGCCTGCAGTGCAATGCATTATGCTTTGAATTTAATCCCAAAGATTCTGCTGTCTAAAGCAACAGTGTGCATTTGGGGAGAAGTACTTTTCTGAAGATGCAGAATGGATTGACACAGTGACCCATGTATTTTCTGAGAGCGTCACAGGGCTCTTGAAACCAGCATGGATAATCCAAATATTTTAGCTGTAAGAAATCTGCAGCAGCTTTCTTTTCTTAAAAACAATGTGCTGCCCAAATGCCTCAGCAGCACTTCTGTGGCAAGATGGGTGCATTCTCTTACCCCAAGCTATTAAGGAACAGCTGCTTCAATAAAAGATTTGAGGAACTCCCAAATTCTCCATTCTCTCTCCTGCTCCCCACAGAGTGCGAAGGCAAAGAGGATTTATTTGAAGCTGTGCTATGTCTTTAGACTTCTTGAAAAGCTGAGGGAATTCTCTATAGGCACTCTATTTCCATATGAACTAATTATTTTGTCCAACTGACTGACTATTCTCTCCAGACACTTTTTCAGTAGTTCCCTTAACATAGTCAGTTCTCTATATTGTGTTTTCAGTACCTCCCCTTCATCATGTTCCATGATCTATTTTTTTCAATTTGAAAGATCTTAATCTCCTAGGGATATTCCATGTAGTTTTAAAAGGTTTGCAATAATTTATCAGCTATTTCCTCAGCAACAATGTTTATAGAGTCATCTTCCTGCATATAAGTTTCCATGAAACTTTTTTAAAAAATTAATTAATTATAATGCAGTTAAAATTTAACTTTAAAATCAATTATTAATTGTTAATTTTTAAATATAATTAATTTATTATAATGATTGATTATTTTAAATTATTTTCCTTTATTAAATAAAACCGAAATTAGGTAACAGGTTAAAAATGTGTTGAGGAGAACATGGTGGCAGAATGAAGCACACACACACAGAAATTTTTGTGTCTTCAGTCATGAAGAATTCATAGAGAAGTAGGGAAAATATTGTCTTCCAGAAAAGAGGGCAGAGTGATTTTCTTAATGTTGAAATAATCTACTTTAAAAATGGTAATAATAATAAACTCTTGAAAAGATTAAATTATGATCATATGTCATTTAGTGATTTTCTTGCTTTGAATTATTTGGTAATTTATGGTGACGTGGCTCACTCATGGCTTTTCAGAATAAGACATGGGGCATTCCTGAATTTGTTTAATGCTGCTTTGCCATACTGAGTTAGTCAGACACTCAAGGTCTATTTCTATCTGGGATACTTCATCACATTGCAGAGTGATAATATAAAAGCAAACAGAAAAAACTTGTTTTGTAATGCAGCACAAAAATAATATAAAAGATGGTTTAGCTCCAGTAGATTATATTAAATACGTTGTCCCTTAAAAGCCTAGAGGGTTTAAATCATTGTAATAGTGCACACTGTAATGGCTTATGATGCTGTGTGAGAAATGATCAGTGCTTCTCCTGCCTATAATGCAGAAGAAAAATTTCCACACTGGTGATGTGCTATGAACATTGTGAGCCCATAATTTCTCACACTCATTGTGGACATTCAGCTTAATTCTGAGCCAGAGTGTAATGAGCACAAAGCACACAGAACTGGTGGAAAGGGCATTGGAAGGTTTTCTGGTGAGACTTGTTTGTTTTCTCTGCTCTTGTCTAATGCTCCTTTTGTCTAGAAGGTGCTTTGCAAGTTCGTCATTATGCTAAAATGTGTTGTTAAATGTTAATTAAGAAAAGAGAATGATTTGAACTTTTAAACCAGTTCAGCTAACATATAAGCTTGTTTCCTCATCCTAGACCAGCCTGAGATTGCAATATCTCCCCTCATAAGACTTTTTCCCCATATTTTCATGAAAACTAAGTTTTATCTGTTGTTCTAGTTCACTTGATTATAATTTTGTATTTCAGTGAATTGACTCTACTAGTCATTACACTAGCTTGTTCAGCCATAATAACGAGAAACAGCTTGAGGCCTCCATTAACTACCACATGGCAACTGGACCATAGCAGAACTG
This sequence comes from Callaeas wilsoni, assembly GCA_013398955.1. NCBI lineage: Eukaryota > Metazoa > Chordata > Aves > Passeriformes > Callaeidae > Callaeas > Callaeas wilsoni. The sequence goes on along the minus strand of VWPU01010096.1, from coordinate 21,537 downwards.
TGATTATTGTTGCGGTGCCAAATCCAACTCTTTGGCCCAGATAAAGAAATAAATAAATACATAAATAAATAAAATGTAAGACTAAACAATTCAGAGTTGTGATAAAAAAAAAAATCCTATCTGATTGAAGAAATCCTTTGACAGTAGTTTGTAGAATGAACTGCATTTATTGCAGGTTGCATGTTCCATGATCACAAACGACAGAACTGTCACTAAAAAATACACAAGGCTTGGACATAAAAGCAATAAGGATTAAGCAATAACAGAAGAGAGGAGGTGCAGATCCGCCTGGCCATTGCCATATCATACAACCTACTACGTAGTGTCAGATGATATGAAAATGATAGTCTTTGAAGAGGTCAACAAAAGCCTTATGAATATTCTCCTTTAATAAGTCTTTTCTAGAGTTCATGGCAGAACTGTGTTAAATAATCTTTTGAAGATATTTGCAGAGTATATCTATACAAAAACACTTCAATCTTCCAAACAGGAGGTAGAAAACATATATTAGCAGTATTTATTTACTCCTGAATGTTTGTTGAATAAATGAGACTGCCAGAAGTGTACTGTGAACTGCTCATTAATTCTTGCTCAGTCTCCTCATAGTTCCAGAGGTCTGGCTTTTTTGAGAGAAAACTGTATTTCTCTGTAATATGAAGAACTTCAGATTATGTACTTTGACATTTTCCAAAATATGAAGTGTCACCAAATATTTGAAATAAGATGTGACTGGAAATAGAGGGTAGTGTGCAATTATACTATGCCATGTATTTTCCTGAAATAAATAACAGCTGGCCCCTTATCCTATTATCTGGTCTTATTATTTCCAGTGAAAAAATTGTTCCATGACATATTTACCACTGACTTTCCTAGAAGGCCAAGGTTCTCTTACTCTCTGACAAACCACCACTGAAGCTGAAAACACAAATCAGAATTTGTTTTTCAAATAAATAATAATATAATGAGGAAAGAAAATTATCTTAGGTTTGATTGAAAGCTTATTGGCTTAAGGAAAATGTTGCTATAAGTAATTCTAAAACTATAGAAAATCAATCTGTTTGGATCATTAAACCTGGACTGAAAATAAATTGCTCAATTCCATACCCAAAGGAAATAGAACAATATTATCTCTTATGTGGGCATTTATGCTCTGCTATTGCCATATAGTCAGCTATAGGAATTTTAGAAAATGGAGCTGTGTCTTCTATATCAAAAGCCAGTGATGGGTAGTGAGGGGTAGTTTTCTTAGAAAGTTAATCGAGCTTATAATCCTATTAATAATTGTTGATCAATTTTGTTTTTCAGACTTACTGATCAATCAGCACTGTATATGTATTACAGCCATGCTACTGCCTTTCTGGACAGAATTTTATTCTCAAATTCTGGTTAAGATAAAAAATGTGTTTCTATTTGTATATAAGTATACACGTGAACCATGATAAAGAACTAAAACTTCAGAAGACCGGTGCAATACAGCAAAAGACAAATATGTGCAAGTTTACTTTGACTGTGTTATTGCATTTAAATATTGTCTTGGAATTTGTGTTTCTATTATTAGTTATTTCCAAATATGTCAATTAAAACTTCCATAAAACAGCATTACTGTTTGAAGTGCTGGGCTTTTGCTCCACATGCTTTGGCTTTGAAAACTGAATCTAACACCATATCTATCTGACAGAGACTGTGAAACCAGCATGATAATTTCTGATCATTATTGTTCTGGTGTACATGACTAAAAAGCTAAGATATCTTTGCTACTTTTATGAACTGCTTGAGTTTACCATATTTTTACCACACTTCATCAAATTTATTTGCAGATGTTCTCTGATGGAAATTTCTCATTCAAATTGTCTTCAAACAACTTCAAATGTTTGGCTTTTTTTAATTCTCCCCCAAAATGCCCATCTGTATGATTGGTAGCAACATAATCTGATGCTAGTAAGGTTACTTACTACTCAGTCAAGAGCATCACCATATGTATGGATGTTTCACATCTATTCCACCTACTCAGAATCCTTTCTTTCTCTTCCATGCTAGTAGATGATTTGTGAAACATGTAGAAATAAGTAATGTGCACAGAACCAAACATAAAAACAGTAACTCAGGCCATTAGATTTAGAGAGAGGCGAGAGACAGGAACAAGGCACAGATTAATGACTTAAATTATATACGCACAGTCTGTGCCTTGCAAAGCTTTAAAGCTCCTAACTTTAAAATACAACTTTCATGTGTTGTGATTGTATCCTTTTTAGGAGTCTTATCAGAATTTTCTTAGGTTTGGAGGTGGAACTTGTTTCCCTGTGGAAGACTTTTCTGCACATCAGAAGGGAATTTGGTCTCTCAGACTGTGGATGGACCTTCAGTTTCTTAACCGCACGGAATGAAGTAAAAGTTGTCTGCATCATAGATCTTCTACAGTTCCTGTTCAAAGCGAGTCATGCTGGACTCACCCTTCAGACTATCCACAGGTGATACACAACAAATACCTCACTAGTATTGCTAGTACACAATGAAAATCTTACTATTACTGCTAGGACACCAACAGCCAGTTTCTAACAAAATGTCTTATGCTAGAAGATTATATTCTTCCACCAGGTTATCTCCAGATGTTACTGAAACCATTTATGGGGCAGGAAATCAGTAAGAGTAAAATAAGGGTAAAAGAATCTTGATTGTATCTTGAACATATGTGTAAATTCAATACAATAACTTGTTTGAAGTTATGTAAAATGTGGCAAGGAGCTAAGCTTGTTCCAACGGCTGATAATTTCTTTCTCTGGTTATTAGATTTCCGTATTTGCAATCATTTCTCATTCTCCTAATGTAATGCCATTTCTTGACAGACCACCCACCATCATTTAATCTTCTCCACTGAGAAAACTGTGCCAGTCTATTACTCTTCAATGAAGGAGTCATATATCACAAGTTTTTTTAATCCTCATATGCAATCAGATTTGATTATCCTGTAGATCTTAACATCCACTGCTACAAGAAATTAAGCAGATTTTTTAAAAGCTACTACCTTTTTTTTATTAATCTTTTGACTTTCCTTATAATTTTTTTCCAGGCAGCTGAACAATATTGCTTTAAATACCATGTGCAGAATTTGAGTGGATACAATAAATTCAGAGGCAGTTGGTGCTTGGGGAAGATGGTCTTTTGAGCTGCTCCTCAACCTGAACTATTCTATAGAGCTCTATTTTTTTTAACCTTGTTACATGGGGATGTTTTAGTCAAATTGCATATCCAGATGAAACTTCTATTGTTCAGAGAGTTTTCAAACAAAGAATTCAGCATCCATCTTATTTGTTCACAATACATCAGGTTTTAATGAAAGCACTCCAGTCATAAGGACATATTCTTCCTATCTATAGATGACTTCTAATCTTTGCTGGTTTAATCTTTCAGAATATTTAATATTTCAGATTAAAAATCCATAATAACATGGGATCTATTTTGAAGATTTTAATCTGAACACTCAAAATTTATTTACCTAGCACCTTTCTGGGTGTCAGGTTAATCTCTGACTTCTATTAATTTAGTGGGGCTCAGACAAAACTTTGGCCCTTCTCAATTACATCTCAAAACATAGAGGAATGCATATTTTTATTTGTTCTTTGTGATTCTTGAAAACATACTTTTGTGACATGGGTAGAAAATTATGATCCATAATTATATTTCTGTCTGAAGCAATAACTTCATCCTCAATTTAACTTCAGTCTTTAAGAGAATAATTATATATTTCTATGGAACTACAATAAAAATAATACTTGCTATAACTGTACATTAATTTACTTTAAATATTTGCACACCTTTTTTGCTTTTATTTTCTGAAAATATCGGAATAAAAATGAACATGAAGCCAACAATGCAGATCATTTGTGGCAAGTGATTTTAAATCATAAATACAAGCATTCACATTGCAAACCTGATTCTCAATATTTATGTTTGGCATTTAGGAATACTAAACAATGCCTTGGGATAAACTTATTAACAGATTCAAAAAATAGTATCATGAATAACACATGGAAGTTCCTTAGTGTATAATTTTGATGAAGCTTTGTGAAAAAAATTGCAATTTCATGGAATACAAGCAAAAAGTGAAAGATATGAAAATAATAGAAAAGGGAACAGGTTTATTAATCATTTCTTGGTTTAGATAACCTTTGGGTAAATATCTATTGAAATTACTGAGAGCTGTCCCTGAATAAATGCTTGGAAAATTCCTGTAGAATGTTGTTTAGAAGCCTTAAATGAGAAGAAAAGTGTTAAGGGAAGAAAAGAGAGACAAAATTTCTTGTTAAGGGCTGAGAAAGAGAGTCCTGTGATGGAGACCTCTAGTAATCTTACTTTAATTTCTTTTTACATCTAGCAAAGGAATGTAGTGAAAAAAAGCTTTATTTTTATGCATGTCACTGAAAAAAAAAATGATATCCTTTTCATTTTCAAATGTCAACGAATATTTTAAAAACAATCCTTTAATTTTGAGAACAAGGTTCCATTGAGATTGAGAGACGACCATCATTACATTCTCCACTAATTTGGCAAAGGAGTACTGGATAAACTAAGGGAAACAAAGGCATTTTCTCTTAAGAGCCAAAACCACCCGAGGATCTACTTCAAGAGCAGGATCTACTACACAGAGCTGCCAGACTTTTACGAGCTTCGGGCTCGGGATAGGTCAGATCCATGGATCATGCTGTGTCTTGAGTGTATCTCTGGATCCTGCTCTTTGTTGCTTCAAAAATGACACCATAAGGACCCTGAGGGTATCTGTACATGGAGACACATGAAAAAAATGGACCTAAAGAATGTCTTCTTGTAGCTGTTCCTATTCCAAAATGATGGAGAAAGTGTGCAGCTGAACAGAAAAACAGATTTACACCTCACCTCTATGAACAGAACTACTCATTCTCTTGTCTTTTGTGTTTGGCCTTCCTTTTTCCCTCCTGTTCTTTTTTCCCTGTTGTAACCAAGGTCTTTATATTCCAATCCTCTAAGGAGAGAAAGATTTTTACATTTCAAACATGCTTACCTTCTGTGCATCAAGGATAAAGCAGAGTTTAAATGTGAGGAGTGTTTTCTTTTTGGTTATTTTCCAGTGATAAAATTTAATTAATCCTTCTTTGGTTTCATAACTGTTTTTCTGTGTCTCCTTTTACCAGCAGAGTTTGACTTTTCAGCCCTTTTGTTTTAATCTCACTGTAAAATCTCAGATTGATAGAGTAGCACTTATTTCCATATGCCGAGGTACACTGAAGTTAGTCTTGAACTTTTTCCATAACTGTCCACAATCTCTAATATTTCAGTAAGCAGTGAAAGGCCACAGCGGTAATTTTAACTGACACCTCCGATTTTTTTTTAATGAACTTTTTAAGTTCTTAGCCTTTCCCCTAAATTTAAATCTCAGGCTCCACCATAAAATTTTCTTAATCTGATAAAGGCAAATTAGATTTTTCTTTATTAAGTAACAAAACCTTGAGAATCAAATAAATTTTAATTTCTTTTGAATTTTTATATATCTTTCAAATTTATGAATATGAATACTTTTCTATCTTCCTATATCCCACTGTTTTGAGAGGGAGACCAATTGAAAAAGATAACCATATTTTAGTTTTCATATTGTTCCTTGCCAAGTTGATTCCACTTGCTGACACATTCTATATTTGTCAAGCTCCTTTCAACAAGTCATTGAGGCAAGCTCAACTTTTTCACTTAAGGCAAGAAGTGCATAGAAGACTTACTGAAGAACACAGTCTTCAGTGTGTGACAGGTGTTTTTAATACCCTGTCTCCCTAGCTTAGTTGACATATCTGTGATATACCCAAATTCTTCAGGCCTGGGTTCTGTTATCATCAGTAGAATGAGGAAGAAAAAGGAAAACAATAACCAAGAACACTTGAAGAAACCTTTTTCTAGTGCAAGGGTGTATAAAAGAGGATGTGAGATGGAAAAATTAACCTAGGAAACAGATAACCATCAATAGGTATAATACCTGTACAATCCTAATGTCAAAGGTGTTGTAGATACTTGGGTAACTGGGGAGTTAAAATCATAAATTGAATGAGTGCACATGTATGTTGGAAAGTACAAGGTAAAACTAACTTATTCTTTCATCTCAATGTTATATTGTTTATAATATACATTGCTGAGATTAATTTTTGTAGGAATTAATACCTGCCAAAAGAGCAACAGTAATGCACTTAAGACATTTTCAAGCACTAAATTCATTAATCATAGTTTTGCTGGAAACCTTGGAACGTGCATTACTCCTCATGTTCACGTTCTTTTGATTTTATTTTGATTGTGATTGCTAAATCAGGTTGACTGCTTCATGTCCTTACTGTCTCTGGAACTGAACTGATGTGAATCAGAACAGAAAGGAGAATTTATGTCCCCTCAGAAAAACTCAGAAATGATACCAACTCCAAGTGAGTATTTCCATGGATTTAATATACAAACTTGTTTAATGTATTTTCATACATGCTTTCAGGCTTTTTATTCATCTGCAGATGTAAAATTGTGTAGTAGGAGATGAAAAAAGAAATGAATTACTGTAGGTGCCTCCACAAGGTTTAAGAATAGAACTAATTTCTTTCATACCTGAGAATGTAATTATTAAGATTTTAATATAAGAAGTCTTTAAAGAAGGTCTAGTTTTTGGGTTTGGTGGGTTTTTTGTGTTTTGGTGTGTTAGGGGCTTTTTTTTGGGGAGGAAGAATTTAAGGATCTACTGAAGCCAATATTTAATTGGGTTTAAATGCTACTTGATGATTTGTAGCATATTTAAATTGAACTACAGCATCTTCATATCAGGTAGGGACCAAAAGAGTAAGATTTATTGCAATTTGCATTTTTTTCCTTAAAAGCAAACTCAGATAAGGAAGTCTACCAAAAGATAAAATGAGATATATCATGGGAACCTGCAAAGATTTTGTAATAAACCAGCAAAAGTAAGTTATAAGATAGCCTGTTTCCATCCCAGGTTCAAATCAGGCTCAGCCTATTGCTTCTAATACCAAATTTCTATCTTCCCAGGTACTAAAAAAACCAACAAGCCAACCAACAAACCAACCAAAAACCAAAAAAAAATCCCAAAACAACAAGAGCTAAAAAAGACCCACACAGAAACCCTCCCCAAAACCCCAGGAACATTAGGACTGGGAGTATTATATTTACAACCAAAAACCATGATATTCTTTATTTTGTTTCACCAATCTCAAGAGACCTTGGCTTAATATGAGGACTCCATATTGATAGGTGCCTGACATGAAAACTAGGAGAGACAATCTGTGACTTAAAAAATGTGCGCCCTGGAAAATGAAAGAATGGAGGAGAAGGAATCCCCTTTGGTATGTGACAGATCTTGGAATAGGACACAGAGCACAAACCCTCGGAAAAAGAAGTCTTGTTCCTGTGTAAACTTCTGCTGAGTTCAGATGCAGATTTTGTTTAACCACACAGGACCTAGTGCAGGATCAATATGTTACTTGTTTTCCTTGACTACACAATCTGGCAGTAGCACACTTGTACTTAAAGTCAAGTCTAATACACCTCAGAGCAGTGATGTAAACACACAACTATCGCTAAACTCTCCATTGCTCTTGTGAAAGGTAGCTCACTTAGACATGTCGACTCCTAGAAAAAACCACAAACCCCAAATATTTTTTTTGATACGCACTTCCTTTGCAATTAAGTCTCGCCTTGAAAAGAAGGACCTATAATATCCTAAGTACAGAAAAGTTTGCAAAGGACACAAGGATTTAGGCATAAAATGCTGGCAAATTTGACTAAGGCACCCAATACCCAGAGAGACTGGATTTAACACAGATGTTTTCCTTCAGTGCCTCTAGTACTCATCATTTTCCAGCAGCTTTCTGTTCTGCTATCTAGCCTTCGAGAAGGATTTTTTAAGGTAAATAATTTTCCCCCTGAACTGCACAAGGCCACAGTCCTTTTTTACACAATCAAGTAGCATATTCTCAATGCCTGGATACAGAGGAAGGCCAGCTTCCGGCACATGCAGACGAGAACATTTACACAGCATCTACACATCACATGGAGTTTGCAATTGCAGGAAACTTTCTTGCAGCAGACAGTGAACTAGGCATAAGAATTATCTTAATATGATCTCCCCACAGTACTACTGTTTCAGAGATTAAAAAAAGAAGTGAGGTAGCAGGAGAACAATACTTTCTTCTGGAGAACCCTGACAGCTGATACAGTGTCATCTTCAAAGCTGCCTCAAATCAAGCACTCCATGAGGCTATAACTGTCAAGTAGATGTTCACATTACTGCAGTGAAAGAGAAAAAAATAATTCATTTAAATATCAGTAAAGTGCATCTGTCAGAGCTGTAGATGTAAGTGCCGTATTCTGTATCAGAGAACCTTGCAGAAAAGGACTGATTTGTCTAGAAATAAACTTATTTTTTTTATTCACAGCTTGTTGATATAAAACTCTTTCTTCTTTCCTACTGTGAAAAAAACCATAGTCTCTAAAAATTAGGAAGGTTCCAAATTCAGAGAAGAAATATCTGATAATATGGATAATATGTCAAATTGTTGACATGAGACTTCATAGGTTTCAAAGGAAATTTTATGTTTTAGGCAAAGAAATATCCGTGGATTTCTAGAACAGGCCTATTTGCTGAACATAGGTACCAATCTAGAGCGAATATGTATAGTACACCTTGTAATTTCACTGGATTGACTTCAGGGAAAGAGTTTCTATATGGCTGTTAATACTTCACCATGGTTAGAAACATCTCCCTGCTCAAGGTGCTTGCCAGCATTTCCTATACTTGCATTTACAACCAGCATCAGAAAATATAACTCAATACTTTTTAATGACATTATACATAGCTAAACATGATTTGATGTGTTCTTTAATGACTCTCAGTCAATGTCAGTCTAAGCAATGGATCAATCAGATGCTATAATTTTAAAGAGAAAATAATTTTTTCACTTTTCAATGCCATGACTGACACTTACAGTATAATGCCCAACTTTATTAAACAAACAAATAATAAACCCTGTTCTGATGGCGGTTTTTCCTTTTTTTTTTTTTTCATACCATTTTCACCTTAATATCCCTCCTCCTTATATACAAGAAATTCAGGCCTTTAGTAGTACTGCCTTAGCAGTACTAGTTGAATAGCTGATCCATAATACCTGAGTTTTGACTACAGAATAGGACTGTGCGAAAGAACTGAAAGGATTTTGATCTGAAACTTTTATAGTTGTCCTGGACACCTCTTTTGAACCCAGTGAAGCCAGTCAAACAGATAAAAGGAGATAACTGGAAGTTTAGTGTGAATGATCTAGTTATGAATGCAGCGTTTTTCATATACCATAACTTATTCCAGCTGCATTCCCTACAGGATACCACATGATTCACAGATGAAAGTTTTAATGTAGATTTGATCAATTTTTGTTTGTTGCTTGGAGGAAAAGCTGTCAAAGTGCCATTAAACTAAGTCCCTCTTTATTCTAAAGTACAAAAAAGTAACACTTCAAATAATATCAGTATCAGGGAAAGTGAATTTATATCATAATAGAGAGTGGTGTAAGTTAAACACCCCAGAGTAAAGGTAATTGTGATGAGAAAAAAAAAAAACTACAGATGAAACCTGTCTTTCAGAAAAGCACTCATTTAAGTGGGCAATAAAAAAGACCCCACAGCGACAACAATCAAAACAATTCATTTTCTTAGCAAATTCCTAAAAGTTTTACAAACTAGAGTTCTGCAAATTGCTCTCCAGTGCTTTGGTGTTTCTCCACCAAAAATTTCACCATGATTTTTTAAGCAATCGCAAACACTCTTTTGTAACAATTAGTCACACTGTTGCAGAGCCCAAGGAAGGTGAGGGTGAAGGAAGGGATGAGACAGCTCTTAGATAAAGGAATGATAAAACAATTTGACAATAATGTAAATATTAAAGAGAAATGGGACACTGGGGATTTCAGCTGTTCCACTTTAAAGACAAATTTTGTTCCACATTTTAGTCTATCTTACTGGCGCATTCTTGGATATTATAGTTAATACATAAGTTAGGAGTAAAATACCCAAAGTCCAGCTGGTAGCCAGTGACTAGCAGTGCTCCTCAGGGATCAGTCCTTCCTTATGTCTGTATTAACATCATGGGTGATGGGACAGATGATCAGAACATTTGAGGATGTCACCAGATTGCAGGACAGGGCTTATATTTAGAAGGAGCTGGTCAAGCTGTAAAAACTGGAGTGAATTGAACCTCAGGAAATTTAGCAAGGCAAAGTTCTGACCCTGAGATCCAATGCAGCAAAACAATCCAGCTAGGAAGTGATTTTACAACAAAGGACCAGCACTCCTGATTGACAAAAATTACACAAGATTAGCAGTGCAGTCTTGCACCTGAAAAAAAATTTTAATATCATTTTATAGTGGTCTACAATCACCTGATGAAAGGCACACAGATGGAGATTCTCACAGGGGTGCGCAATGGAAGGGCAAGAGGCAATGGGCACAACCTGAAAGATGGGAAATTTTGACTTGATATAAGGGAAAAAAAACTGCTGTGGCTGTGTTCAAACACTGAAACAGGTTGCCCAGAGAGGTTACAAGACTTCTTGCCCTGAAGACTTTTAAAAGTCAACTGGGAACTGCCCTGCATAATCTCATCTAGCTAGACGTGCTCTGAGCAGAGAGGTTTCACGAGATGACAAGAGAACCTTGCCATGGATTCATGATTGATCTTAATTGACCCCCTGCACTGACAGGACATAGAGATGTGTGAGATAATGTAAGGCTTGGAGGATTTACTTTTAATTTATTGCTGTTAACAGAAATATCACTGACTGATTCATTAGGTGGCTCAGCTGCTGAGGCAAACAGCTTCCATGCTGTCACAATCTGCAGAGGAGCTCAAGTATTCCTCTCTGTGCTTTCAGTTGTAGGGAACAATGAGAGAAGAAACGGACAGGTCCAGCAGATGGATAACTTGGCTCCAAGCCTTGTGTCACCAGCAGAATTCTGGAGGGTTTGATCATGAATTACTCTAGAGACCTCATGGTGACAGATAGGGAACACCTGTCTCAAAGGTGCAAAAGGATCTTTGTGCAAGAGTCAGCAGGGCTCATGGAAAGAACTCTAAACTCACTTGGAAGGGGGAAAGGGGTAACACCAGGCTCGCTAGAGATTAGATTGATTTGCAGCATGACAATATTTTAGGGACTGTGTGAAAGAAAAGTCCTTCATTCAGCGGTCTCAGTGGAGATAAGGGATGAAGATCCAAGGAGACAACAAAGACATGAGGGTTGTCGGTCTGTTAAAAACCACAGAAGGATCTGAGAACAGTCACATAGGAATTAGGGCTTCTCCTCTCAAAATTGTGGCAGGATCAGCAGCCCTACTGAAGTAGGTTTACACCAACGCACACTGGATGGGCAACAGGCAGGAGGAGCTGGAAGCCATTGTGCAGTGAGGGATTGTTGCCATCATGGAAACATGGTGGGATGACTTGCACAACTGAAGTGCTGTAATGGATGACTATAAATTCTTCAGAAGGGATAGGCAAGGAAGGAGGGGTCGTGGGTTAGTCCTGTATGTCAAGGAGTATTTTGCTGTCTAGAGATTAATAATGGTGATGGCAGAGCTGAGTGTTTATGGGTAGGAATCAGGGGGAAGGCCAACAAGGCAGGTGGGAGTCGGTTATGGACCACTCAACCAGGATGAAGAGGGAAATGAAATCTTCTCTAACAGCTGGTAGAAATGTCAAAATCAACAGCTCTTTTTTTCATAGAGGACTTCATCTTGCCAGATTACTGCTGATAATAGATTACAGTAAAGAGGAAACCGTCTAGGAGATTTGGCTGAAACTCAGGAAGAAAAGGAGAATTTATGACCTTTGGAAGATGCTGTAGGTTATGCAGGGAGAAAATTAGTATAAACAAAGCCCTAATAGAACTTAAATCTGACTACTGATACAAAAGACAATGAAAAACTTTTCCATAAAAGCATTAGTAACTAAAGGAGGGCTAAGGAGATTTCCCTTTCCTTATTAGATGCAGAAGGAAACATAGCAACAAAAAATGAGGAAAAGACTGACCTGCTTAATGACTTCTTTCCTCTGTCAGCTCTAGTAAATCTGCCCTTGGCAATTGAGAAGTGGAACAGATTATTTTATTGAATAGTAAAATTGCCCTACAATCACCAGATATCACAAGGAAGAGAGGAAGGGTTCGGGGTCACCAAGTTGACTCTTTTTTTTTTTTTGTTTGACAGGAATGAACTCATACAATCCCTATTAGAAATTTAAGCAGTTTGAAGATATGTTAATGATAACCTTTTCAAGCTTGACTTCCTCCTAACCAGTCTCATAGTTTGACTTCATTCTTCTTCAGTGTTTTTCCATGTAGAGACTAAGATGCTGATGTACAGATTTCTGGGTAAATATGCCTTTCAACACTTGGTTTTGTATCATTAAATACTAATCATTAAATGTGTTTCATTTGTGATCAAAGGTAAAGTTCAAATGGTGCTCTGAATATTCATTTATTGAAGCAGTTCATGAGCAGGACAACTCTTCCTTGTAATGCTTATTCTGTTTTAAATAAAAAATCCTGATTTTTCTTTTAAATTAACCAAAAATTACAAGTAACAATCTTACAGAGGTACTGCTGTTATGACAGTAGTGCTTGGAGCAATTGTATCAGGCCTTTAAGTCAATGATTGAATAGTTTCAAGCTGATTTTGAGAAGAGCTGATAAAACAATCTAAAGCTTCCTTTTGTTTTGTTGGAGAAAAGTACAGAAATAGTCACAAATCTTTCATTTCTCCAGTGATCTGTATGAATTATGAGTACCTGGGGTCTAGGAATGCAGAGACAGTTAATGAAGGATGTGAGTCCAAAAAAGTGAGACAGTGAGCCCTATAGACAGGAAAATAAAACCACTGCAGAGTTCATTTTCAGCATAGGCTTTCCCCTTCACATTCTACATTTCATTCCACTGAGATCAAAACCAATTTGACTGCTTTGGTAGGCAATGAAAAGATGTCAAAACCATCAAATGTCCAAAAGATGTCTAAAACATCTAGTGACTTTTTTCTGTTCTAGGTCCAGGAAATTTTCCACACCAAGTATTACAAAACATGGCTTTGTGTGCTACAACAGCTGAACAGCACTTGGCTTGCTTGAGTGGTAAAAGAAGTAGTACAAGATATTCTCTTCACCTTACTGAACAAAGAATAAGTCCTCAAAAGTGAATTGCCTAGAGATGATACTCAGCTAATTCAGAGCACATTTTCTTTCCTGGAAAATAACTGCTGAAGGTCCTCATTTGCCATATATTTGCATCAGTATTTTAAAGTGGTGCATAACTGCTGAGGGCATAGTAAGTTATCCTGTATAGTACCTGTACTTTGTCAATTTCTATTAAGATACCTGAGAAACCCTGGGATAAATCAGTACCCTCTAACTCACGTGCTACAGGTGGCCTATGAATTAATATGTTTGAGGAAGAATACAGACTTTTTTTTTTTTTTTTTAATTGTTTGGATTCAGTTTGGACTGAAAAGCAGATAGTTCATGGGAACTTCAAAAGTCTTTGGCTGAGGGATGCTTGGTCTGATTACTCTCCCTGCTAGAAATATGTATCCTATTCTTTGATATAATATTTTTAGATTGATTTTTTTTTCCATTTTAGGTAGTGGTTGGATTTTAGGCATTTGTCAATCTGACTAAATAGTCCTTATACATTTCCTGTTTTTCATGCAGCTACTGATATAATCCTTGGTCCTCTTTTTATCAAGCTAAACATCTTTGAATAATAATTCTTGGAGAGAATTATTATTATGTTTATTTCACAAAACTTAAGATATTCCATACATCTTCTCTGTATCCTTCAATTTATCTACATGGTTTTAGGACTGTAGACACCAGAAAAAAATGCACTACTAGGCAATTCATCTAATCTTGCTACCAAGAGCAAAGGGAATATGAACTTTCTGATTCAATTTATTATATTTATGCAGCAGAGGAATGAATTGCTTCTTTTGAAATAGGCTAATGTTCATTATGGACCTCTAATACGTGTCAAGACTTTTCCATTTTTTACAATCTTTGTGGCATCTACAAACAACATTAATTAGAACTTTTTATTTTCTCCCAAACACTGACAAAAAATGCTGCACAGAATACAGCTAAGAACTCCGCTTTGCAGAACCCAACAGGATGTTCACTGTCTAAGAAGATTCCCCTTTATACTCGCATCTTGAAACCTATCAGTCAATCAAGTTTTAATCTATTTATATCTACAATGCTCATTTGCTGTCGATTGAGCCTCACTCTTAATAACTCATATCCACAGAAGAACTCAGAAATTACTTCAGCAATGAACACTTCTATTAATCTTACATTCTTAAGCTGCTTTTCAGGTTAAGTGAAGCCTCCTATAAAATTTTGGGATATCTTAAAAAGTAGCTACTGTCATTGGAAACTGTTATGAAACCAGTATACTCAGGAAAAAAAAAAGAAACCAAATTGGTTTGTCAAGGTCTCTTTTCTAGAGAAGTATGATGAACACTGGTGTTTCTACTGTTAATACCATTCTGTAATAGCAACTGTATTATTGGTTATCCTAGCAAACAATAGCCAAACAATTGCCAAAAAATAGGTCTCAGAATTTACCACATTTTCCTAATACTTATCAAAATTCAAAAGAGTTGATTGAAAAATAACACATATACTTTAAAATTCTAGGAGCTAAACTATATAGAACCACTGATGGTTTTGTCCGATACCATACTGATTCCTGGAAAGCATTGATTTTTGAAAGCATTACTGTATTATGGAAAGATTTTATTGTTCACCAAAAGCTGTAATATTTATTGGAAGAGAACACCCCCTGGACAATTTCTGCTGTTTATTTTTATTAGTTCTACTGCCTTAACCTGTAAAAGCCCAGAGCACTTACACCCGAAGTCATGGCCTGAACCTCTGGAGGGCAGTGCAGTTTCTGATGCGGATGACGTATATTCAGAATGAGTTTCAGAAAGCAAAACCAAACATTTGCCTCCAACAACGCAGTCGTGTTCTCTTACTGCTACAGGCAGATTGATACACATCTAAGCCCCCTGTTTAGAGCTGATTTTCCGGCAGTGGTATCATCATGCATGGTCCTGTCCTCAGCAGTGGAGCTGTTCCTCGAGACTCCCTGAGGCCTCCATAGAAGGTCATGCTCCTACTCATACTTCCAAGTTTACTAATGAGCTCGACTTTACAGGATATCAGAGTAGCCCGTGCTGTGGGCTTGAAGTTATTAGATTGGGATGATTTCACTGGGACAGTCCTCAGGAGTATACAAAGGGCACTGGGGCTGTAATGCCCCGTTGTAATTAGCAGCCTGAATCCATCCTTCTGTGTTCATCTTTATCCAAGGCACTTGGCTCACCTGTGTTTACCTTTCTTTGTCCAGTGTTCGTGTTAAATTGCTGGCAATGGCCATTTCACATTCATTTTCAACAGTGAGGGACAGAATTTTCCAGAAGTAGTTTTAGTCAGAACAAGGATTTTGTACCTTGATTAGCTGTATGCCATTGACGGATGTAAATTTATCCCTAAGGGACTAAGATGAGACATACTATCCACTTCTGAGCTTCACAATGATTGACTGCAGCCCCAATTAGGCCGAGGCATTCAGTTGTATTTAGTGTACAGTCTTCAAGGGCAGCCTGAAATATCTTGCACTCTTAATTCTATTGAGTATATGGTTTATGGTTTAATTTCTTTAATGCAGTACTACCCTTCTGTCACAGAAAGGCAAATATTTTTCAGCATGACTTTATGTAGGGGTTAAATCTAGCTCAGACATTTCATTTTGAAGCGACCTTATTTATGTTGGGCAGGAAAAAAACACTTATTATGTGTTTGTTAAACTGCAGCTGCATGTTCAGCATAATAGGAGTCTGGGCCTCTGACTCCAAAGATTAATATAGTCTTGATTTGAAGCCAGTGAAAATCTTAAAATGCTTTTAGTATTATATTATTAAATTCAGCATAAAATTTGGCCTGTTGAAAAAAGGAGCCTCATTTCACAAAAAAAAAAGCAGATTTTCCTCCTACCCATATTTTGGTAAACTAAATATTGTAGAAATCAACTTAGAACTTGGAAAGCAATGCCTGAGTGAAATAAATATACAATAAAAATATTGTATTTCAATAAACAACAAAAAAAGAGCAATTAATATCTTATGGGCACTGCTGGGTTGTTTGAGCATCAGATGTGAACGTGATTAATACCTGTTGAAATAACTTTGCATAAGGTACACAACTGAGGACACGCATATCTTTGGCTTTTATATTTTATTTTTATTAATGTAACTGAGTCTTCTTTCAAATTTCTGTTTATGACCTACTGGGCATATTTTCTAATGATTTAGTGTCACTGATGTGGTCACTATGGCAGTTTGATTTTAGCAAGTTTTAAACAGGCATTGTCAGTCTAAAGGTGAGCTCTAAGGGTTATGATCTAGAGTTACCAGATTTACTCTGTATTATACCATGAAAGGAAAAAAAAAAGGCCTCAAACCATGAAATTTAGATGGAGTCTTCAGAAACACTAAGAAGTAGAGTTTGGCAATCTGATACGGGGTTTTAATTTTGCCTGGTTTAATCAAAAGGTCACTTTGCAAAGTTTGAATCTGAATTCACAGTTTTATTTCAAGAAGGCTTTTCAGACTCAGGAGTTTAGTAAAAAATGTATTGAGATTAAAATATATTCTTTTGGTTCTCAAATAATTTTACAGTCCCAGACCATTTTTGGAGACACAAATGAAAAAGTTTTGATTTTGTCAGTCAAAACTACAGTTGTTCAGGAATATTGGCTTCCTGAGTTGAAAGAAAGGAAGGAGAACGACTTCTGCCAAGTGAAAGGCAGGCATCAACATAAATTACATTGGTTCAAATCCTGTGATTTAAGAGAAGGAAACAAATAGGTATACAACAACATAAATTAAATACAACCTATTTCTTAAATAGAACCTTGCCTCCCAGCTATGTTTTTAGATCCCTGTATCTAATAAGGTATTTCTTTGTTTTGTTGTGAAAGAGTAGGTGTTGATATTCAAAAACATTATGATCTGTATTTATGACCTCATAAAGACAAACTCACTACATATTAGTACTGTTCCTGATTGTATTTCTTTAAGACAAGCTTATGGAGCAATTATTCCTGCTGAGTGCACACACTGTAGTCAGATGTCATTGTTAACTTTGCCACTGATAAAAGAGCAAAGAGAATTTCTGATCAATGCCTTGCAGCCCTCTTTTAGCTGTCTGCTGGTACCTGGCTTCTGGCATTTATCAGTTCTTCAAACAGCCTTTACTGCTTACCCATCTGACCACCTTGCCTGACTGATTTTGAAGAGTTAACGATGTCTGTCAGACCTTACAGGTCTGTATTTCTGAGAAGCAAAAAAGATTATTTTTTGAAGGAACACATTGATGATCTAGTTTGTAAATTATTTTATTATCTCCTTCCTGAGCAACCCAGTCATTAAATGATATTGTATGCTACATTTTTTTTCTATAATGGCCTTCCTGCAGTTTCGGGCTCTAGACTCCAGAGCCTCAGATGCTGTAACAATATTCTTTCCATAGTGTTGATAAACACGCCAGCTAGCTCATAACAACACATCATTCAATCCCTGATGCCTATACTTAAACTTTTCTGCTCCTGGTGCCAGGAGTTACGTGCAAAGCTAGTCATCACTGACTTCTCCTTGCTAGCTGCGGTGTCTGACACATCGGTACCAACGAGATATGGATGTATACAGACTGAGGCAAAATGGTTGTACTAAAGGACATCTGCACCCTCTGGAGCATTAGGCTTCAAGAGAGGACTTCCAGGCAATACATGAAATATTCATTTGTACTTGAGTTGTCATTTTTCTATGTCCCTTTATATATTGCTGTGCTGAAGCACGGAGTATAAAATACTGCTCTGTATTTTATCTCTTTGTATTTTATCTAATATAATCACTATATTTTGAGTTAAAATATTATCTTCTCTAGCTCTTTCCTTTGATCAGTTGATTTGTACACATTAGAAACTCATTAAACATTCACACCCCATGCTGATGGGTGTACTCTATACAATCAAACAGACAGTTTATTGGAAATGTGTATAAGGTGCAACATAAAACACATTTAGATAGCAATTGAGTGTAAATATTTCATAGCAGAAGACAAGTGCGAAGTCTCACTGCTTGCATCCAAAGAACTGACTGCATTTGTCAAATTAATGTATCTTTAACAGAACACAAGCAATTTAAAAATAAAATCAACTTAATGTAGTCCTCCCATGTAATTCTCAGTTTACATATCTATGCATATTTACCCTGTTACTAAATCAGATTACTAACTCACAGACAACAAAATGCATATATTTAGGAACTTGGCATATAATAATAATAATAGATTTCAAATTATCTCTTAGGCTAACAAAGGTAAACCTATTTTATGTTTGTTTTTTTTCTTCTGCAATGTGAAATAACTAAACATTTTCTAAGGAAGTTTCACAAAGGACACAGAAAAGTTCATATCCCAATCAAATTATAATTATCCTAAACCAGCTTCTTTTTATTCTGCATTAAGAAAGTATTTTTACTTGTGAAATAAGGGCATTACAAATATATATTATTACATCCTTGCATATCAGAGCAATCTAAAGTCATACTGCAACTCTCAACATGATTTCTTTGAAGAAGATATATGATTTAATTCAGTTTTCTATAAATATGCTTGTAATTGTTTCTGAAGGAGCTAAACAAGTACCTAAGAAAATATAATCCAAAATATAAACATTTTATAGTAATATTTTAATTTAGATAATTGATGAGGGACAACCACTCTCTTAGCAATTTACTCAGTAAAAATATGTAAGGGGTTTAGCTTTATATGCTGTATAGAGAGGGATTAAACATTAGTAATAACATTAACAATTACATTATCATTGTTGAATATCCAACCATTCTTCCACATTACTTGTTGCCTAGTTTTTAATGCCAAAAATATTTTAAAATGCTACATCCTTCTCCCTTCAATTTATCCTCACTGCAATTTCCATATTAATAATAATCTTAGCCTTCAAAACTCATGCCTCTGAAGCATCTCTGGTAGTTTCTTTTCTGGTGTTTTTTCTGTGTCCTGAATGCTAGGAATATGAAGAGCCAGCTGTGAGGGAGACCATACTGGTAGTTTAACTGTTCTGAGAAGTGCCTAAACTGGTGTCATCAGTGGAATGAGTACTACACACAGGAAATCAGAGTTCTCCTTATCACCTCAAGCAAACACAAAATATTTCCTAAATACAGATGACAAACATCTCTATAGCATTAATTTGCACCTGTGAAACTGGAAAAACCTTTAGGTTAGAATTTTCCAAGAATGCATGCATGTTTTAGCTCAAGAATTTTAAGCTAATGCATGCTTCTGCTTCAGGATTTGTACATGCAAACCCTGTTAGGTTGGGTGAATTTCCTGTATATTGGTATGGTGGGTTGTATTTGAAGGTGTTAGTGCAAGCTCTTGCTTATGTGCAAAAAAGGTTCAAGTCTGCGAATTCTTCAGAACTGATATTGAATAAGTAGGTTCCTTTATATTTCAATCTGATATTAAATGACTATGGGTCTTTTTTACAGCACTGGGGTTCCCTATTATTTTATTTATAACAAGGATATTTCAACTGCTGTATAAACTTGTTATCTCATGGATCATTGCAAATACACTATAGTTTCAGCATCCATGAACAGAATACAATTTTATAATAAAAGTGTGTAAATTAAAATTCCCATACATCTGAAAATCCTGCTCTTCTAAGCAGGAACTTTGAGGAATTTAATTTCCTATTAGCTACATTTCTTAGGAAAACAAATGTTCAAAAGCTCCTTTGGCCATAAATAAAACAAGAGTCTGATCGGATTTTTGTTTTGATTTTTTTTGGCTTTTGCTCTGGTTTATGCCCATTTAAATTTTTCATACATAAAATCAATACATGAGCAAATCTTGAAAATACTGTCCAGTGTATACTACAGAACACTGAAAATTCCTACGGAAATGGGACACACCTAGATCAGACATCTTCTTTTTCCAACTTTTTCCAAATCTAGTGTAATTCAAAAGAGGACAAAACCTGAACATCTAATACATCAGAGATTTTGTATCCGGTTCTTAAGTCTCTTCAGATTCAAAGTATCTCTCAGAACAGCTTAAGCCTGACTTACAGTGGCTGCTGCACATCTCCCTGTGTGAGAGAGCAGCTATGATAAATCACTTCTTGCAAAGAGAGTCACGCTCAGACAATGAACACAGTGAGAGTCCAAACAGTGATCAAAAGGCAGCACGGCTCAGAATCATACTGCTCAGCAGTTCCAGGCTGTGTTGAGCAGTTAGAAACGGTAATGAGAGGCACAGAGAGTGCCAAAGACTCTTTACTCACCCACAGAATAATAAGCTACTGGTGACCTGGAACTGCATAGTCCAATCATGAAATACTAAACATTAGATCTTGGTAGCACTATAAAAAGATTATACCCTATTAAAAAAGAAAAAGTAGTCAGCAACGAACAGGAAAAGTGTGATATCACTGATCATAGCTGAATCCAGCTTGACATTGTAAAATATGATTGCCACTGTTCAATTTCTGAAGCTAGCTACACTGGCCATTTTGTCTGCTTTACTCGGCAGACTAGAATATCCCTAATATTTTGAATAAAATAAGCTGAAATTGAAGGAGTGTAGTAATTATATTAGCCAGATAGATATTGATTTATCATTCTTTGAAAGAAATACATCTAAACTGTGCTCTAGTATGTACAAAGAGCTGTGAAGATTGTGAACCATTCGAAGAAATAGACACAAAGAGGTTATTTTCTTTAGCTAGAATTTTCTGTCACTGCTACAACTGATTTCAGACTACTTGTGATAACGAGGGTGCTCATGTGGCCAAGACTCTGGGAAGAACTCTTATCCTTTCTGCACCAAGCAGATTAACAGAAGTGTGCATCAGACTTCAGGTGACAGGAAGCCATCCACAACATACCCCAACTTGCAGAACTATTGTAGCTGTAAGAATGAATGAAGAAAATTTTGAAGATATTCATGCCACTGACAGCTGAACTTAGCTGTGTAGGTTAACTGGCATGTTTTCCCTGATTCTCTTCAAAATTAATGGAAAGATGTTCACCTCTTTGAAAGGGTCACCTTAGGGATCTTCTACATTAGACCTCTCCTTTGAATTTTCTTCTTCATGAACATACTTCCCTGCACTGACTGATCAAAATGGGCAGAAGACTAAAGGGCTGATTTAGGCTCCTAATAATATTTGCCATTACCGTTTTGGGTGGGTGAGATCTGACCTGGGCTGTGTTTCACCACAAGTGTCTTTCTAGCCACTTCACAAAAGAAGACCTTTTAGGCTTACTTTGTATATGACAGTGTAGCATCACTAAAAGTGTTTTAGTGAAGAAAATTTATCATATTGATGCCTTACGATTTTAGCT